>VZZY01024918.1:567368-586502 GCA_013400335.1 Eurystomus gularis | reverse complement strand
CTCCCCAGCCCCTTCCGCCACGGCCACCGCCAGCCCCGCGCCTTCCTCCTGCGGCCCACCGCCGGCACCTTCCTCGGGTAGGCCCCGCCGAGCGGGCGAAGGCGGCCGCGGACGGGGCAGAGCGGGAGGCCTGGGAAAATGCAGCTTTCACCTTGTCCCGTTGCTGGCGCGGCGCCAGGGGCCCCGCTGTGCTCCCCCACGTTGCCCAGGGCTCTGCCCAGCCCTGGCCGTGCAAGGTGGTGACTGACTGACGTGTGTCGGTCCTGACCCGACCCCGCCCTGGGAACGAAAACCCCTTGTCCAAGTTTTCAGTGGAGTTTTGCCTCCCGATCCATATCTTGAATGCAAATAGCATGAGAAGTACCAAGAAAGAGACAGTGCGAGGGCAACGCCGACGGGGACACGCTCTGCTCATTGCCAACACCCCTGTTTTTCTTTCAGAGAATATGACGGGAAGTCCGATCTTCACGTTGGAATAACCAATAGTAATGGTAAAAAGTACTTGTAGCTGTCTTACAAACTACTGCCCACTTCCTATACTTGGTTTTTGGCCTGTGTGCCCAGTTCAGCCTTGCCCCCTCTGCCTGAGTAATCCAGACTGCGGGACAGTCACGTCAGAGCCACTGCTACATTGACAGTAACGTTTGGTACCTGTTACAAACACAGGCAGCAACATCCAAAGATCTGATGGTCTGCTGCTGAGGAACGTGTGCTTCCTTAGTGTCCCGCTGGAATATGAACTGGGAGCTTAGCTGGTCACTACACAAAGAGGACGATGTAGAGGTCAAAAACTATTGAGCCCAGGAATTTACCTCACCTTGCAGCAGTGAGGACACAGAGCTTCAAATCAAAGCCATACACTTCTCTTTGCAGTGCACAGAACAGAACTAGCAGGTGACTTCTATTTCTGAGACAGTGAAATAAAGAAGTTACAGGAAATTTTTACTTAAACACAGTTTTTGCTAATTATAAAAATGCCCTTTATTAATAGGATAGAATCATAGGATCGTTTTGGTTGGAAGAGACTTTCAAGAGTCCAGTCGTTAACCCAGCACTGCCAGGTCACCCCTAAGGTGTGTCCCTCAGCACCACATCTCCATGGCTGTGAAAACCCTCCAGGGATGGGGACTCCACCACTGCCCTGGGCAGCCTGGGCCAGCCCTTCACAAACTCTGTGGGGAAGAAATTGTTCCTCATGTCCCACCTAAACCTCCCCTGGCACAACTTGAGGCCATTTCCTCTTGTCCTATTGCTTGTTCCTTGGGAGAAGAGACTGACCCCTACTTTGCAATAACCTCCTTTCAGGGAGTTTTTTAACTTAACAATTTTAGACAGCCACCTTAAGAAAAAAAAAAAAAAAAATCACATCAGGTTCTCTCCGAGTGGGCCCACCCTTCAAGAATCCCACTTCAGATGTTTATTTAATACAAAGATGGACTAATTCAGGAGTTACAAATAGAAGCCTGGCTCTCCTTGAGTTGCTTTCATTATCAAAAGATGTCTGAGATTACACTCTAGAAATGATAATGGGTTTTTGATAAAAGCAAGGGCTGCATTTTTTAGTCTGTAGCTGCAGAAGGCCACTGACAGGAAGTGACAGTGAGCTAGTCTAAGAGTGGCAGTATGGAAAACTACTAGTAACTTCCATCACTTAAAAAAAAGTGCTGTGGATCCAATTCTCCAGTACCAGCTGACAGTGCTGCTCTCTGTTTTCAGGCGTGGTGTATAATTATAACACCGAGGGCGTTCACAGAGCGGAGACTGGATGGGAGCAGTGCATTAGTATCCCGCTAGTACAGCCAGACATGTTTGGGCTGCTTCAGCAATGGGATAAGCTCCTAGAGGAATTCTCTGTGGGAGAGGCCTGGCTGCCTCACAGGTATGTAGTTTAAAAGCTGTATGCAATAGCTTTTAGTCAAGCATGGTAAATTGGGCAGTTCTGCTCTGGACCCTGCGAGGCTTGGGTTTTATTCAGAGCCTTGCTCCTTAGAACACACACTTCTAACAAACCCATCTGGAAAACGCTGCTGGGCTGTCTTGACACTTCCTGGCCTTGCTAAACAGTATTTGTAAATTGCAAGCAACAAAGTTATCTGCTGGAATGTAAAAGCTCTAAAATAAAGACATCATTTTAGGAAAGTTTTCTTCAGCAACAGAAGAATTTTGCGTAAAAAAGAACCAACAAAACAGTTCAATGAAACATTACCTTTAAGAGCATGCTGCTGGGTACTGAAGTCCAGGTGCAATATTTCTACGTTTCACCAGTTTTAGGTGAGCGTTACGAGTTACGCAGCCCAGCTAAACCACGCACAGCCCGCTCTCCAGGAAAGTGCCATTCTTGCGCTGTTCCCCAGGAACAGGACAACTAACACACAGCCTGGCTGAGTGTTGTTCTGGGAAGCATTTAAGTTCACAAACACAGACTTCATCTTATATAAAATAAAAAAAGCTCACAACAAATCAAAAGCAGGTTTTAGCCATGCGCTAAGTGCTTGACTATAACATTTCAGAGCTAACTTGTTATCTCCCCAATACCAGGAGATTGAAGAATTTGACCTAGAACAGAATTTTTAAATATCTGTGGAACTCGTACAGCCCCCAGGATTTGCTTCTCTTGGATACTCTGGCAGCTCACAGCACCTTAACCTTATTACTAAAGTTAACCAGATTATCAAAAAAGCGTTGGTAGAAGGCAGGTAGATGTGTGCATCTCTTCTACAGGCTCTGCTTTGGTTTTCCACTATCTGCCACCTCCTAACAAAGTGACCTAATTTTTCCACAAACAAACCAGTAACCACCAAACTGCTGAAAACAGAACTTTTTTTTTTTAACATGTTAAATTAACTCCTCTGTTTATTTTTTCAATGGACGGGAACTGTGCTAAATTAATCCTGTAGCTCCTCTGGGCTCATGCCAAGCCTAACTAATTTTCTTACTTGCTTTTCATTTACTGGAAGGATGGCCTCAAACAGCAGCAAAGAACAGCAGCTGCAGCCATTGACAGTATCTTCAATTACTGGGAGACAGTGGGTTTGCTATCAAGCAGAGATAGATGTGTTTCCCAATGAGAAGTGAACTGAAGGTCACAGATGGTGATGAGAGCGCGTGACAGTCTTTTGCGTTATATATACAAAGACAGCCTGCAAACAAAGATGAAAAGTTCCATGCTTTGCTTAATTGCAGCACCCATTCAGGAAAGTCCTTGTATATGCAGAGGTGATCCTGACACGCTGCAGGCCCAGCCCTCGGCTCCTTAACCCAGTGTTCTCTCAGTGTTGTTTCCAGATGCTTTGCAATGCGCAGCGATGATGCCATTCTAAGCTTACTCACAGTTATTCTTCTTTGACAATTATTTTGCTAAAGTACGTAAATTATAGCAAATCAGTTGCTTACTAAATGAATCATAGAATGGTTTGGGTTGGAAGGGACCTTAAAGGTCATCTAGTTCCACCCCCTCTACCACGGGCAGAGAGCCCTGTCCAACCTGGTCATGAATCCATCCAGAAATGGAGCATCCACAACTTCCCTGGGCAACCTGTGCCAGTGTCTCACCACTCTTAGTGAAGAGCTTCTTCCTTCTATCTAGTCTGAGTCTCCCCTCTTTCAGTTTGAGGGCATTACCCCTCATCCTATCACTACAAGCCCTTGTAAAAAGTCCCTCCCCAGCTTTCTTGTAGGCCCCCTTCAGATACTGGAATGCTGCAATAAGGTCTCCTCAGAGCCTTCTTTGGGCTGAACAACCCCAACTCTCTCAGCCTGCCCTCTTAAGAGAAGTGTTCCAACCCACTGATCATCTCTGTGGGATGGAAGCTCATTGGTCACTTCAGATACCTTTAAAGCAGAAGAGCTTTGAAGGAAACAGTGAGCAATCCTGAACCACTCACAGGGTTGCTTTTGATTGCCACAGTCCTCAGATCTTGCAACTCCACTTTGAAAATCCCCTGGCCTACCAGGTGAGCCTCACAGAAGATTCCCTTTGGCAACGCAGACCATGCATGGAAACCACTGACAGTTCAAGGCAAGGACTGAGTCACAGAGCCAGGAAGAACAAGGGAGAAATGACACAGGCTGAGGCAGAAGGTTGAGGATTAGGCAGAGGGCAACAGGAGTCTGAGCAGGTCTGCAGCAAATGGAGTCAGGCAGGGCCTGTGAAGAAGGCAGCGCTGTGTGCTGAGGGAACAGAATAAATCACTGATGCTGCTAGTGGCCAACGCGAAACATTTGGGAGAATCAGAGAAACATTCTGACAGTGAAAAGAACAGGGGAAAATAAAATTCAGAAGGCAGGAACATTTTAAATAGCTACTCCTCCTGTTCTGTTCGTGTTTCTGTCCTTGCAGGACTGACACAAATAACTGCCAGTGGGAGTTTCACTGGCACACTGCACAGCAACTGTATGAACACATCAGCGGTAGAATTCACTTGATTTTAAGTAAGCTTCCAAGGTAATGTCACAGCAAAAGAGCCGCACGTGGTGGCACACAATTAACAGTACTGCAGGAAGGCAGTTTCCAGATAACAGAGTAACAATACATGGAAGAGCAAAGGTTAACAAACTAAAAGCCATATAAGTATAAAAAATAAGAACTCATTAGCATAAAGTCTGCAGCTGCGTTTTTTTGTTTGTTTGTTTGTTTGTTTTTTTTAATGCTCACAGTTTCTAGTATCCCTTGCTGGAAAGTACAGCTTGTGATGAACATAATGCATTTAAGCACTAGCATTAAAGTGGCAACAGTTCTTGGAGAGCACGTGCTTCCTTATTTCACCCCGTAAAATATTCCTGCATGCACAGTAATTAATGGATTAGTGCTAACTCTTAATAACGAGCTATTTTGCCTAGGTATGAAGAGCATGACCACAACTGCTACACGTACGCGCTGGCGTTCATTAACAGCATACTGACTGCGCAAGGGAAACGGCCAATGAGCAAAAGTGAATTTACTGAGAAATTTGTGATCCCACAGACAAAGAAAGCTTCCAAATACATTACTCTGCATCAGGCGCTAACGGCCAACGACTTCTACATTGTACCCCTTCCAGAGCAAGAAAAACAGTGCTCAAAATAAGAACTGTTTGTTTGTTTGCACCTACAATTAAAACACCTACAACGTGCAATGGGAAAAGGAAGTCTTAAGACTCCAAATCTCAGGGTTTAATATTCAGGATCTGCTTAATGTATTTAACAAACAATTAACATGTTAAGCTGCACATCATGGAAGGGCTGGGAAATGAAACTTGTGCACTGAATGAAAGAACCGCACACCATACACATTACAGAACTTCTGTGGGAACTAGTCACTGGGAAAAATGTTCTTCTCTTCACAGTCACTATGTGCTCTGCTCTGCCTAGACACGATACCAGAAGTCATAACTGCTCCGTAATTAAGCACTTTAACAAATGAACTGTGGCAACTTCAGCTGTAGCAAACCAAAACAGATTTTTCCTGCCGCATCTGTTTACTGATGAGTGGGAAAAAAGGGAATTTGTGCTTGTGTGCTACTAAAATCGAGAGTCCAAGACTTAATGCAGATTCACTACATGCAAAGTTATTTTCCTTTCCTTTACTTTCTGATAAATATAACAAATAAATCCAGCCTCTTTGCCAGATATATTTCTTTTCCAATTCTTTACATTTTTCACATTTATTCCTCAAGCCAAGACAAATGGTTAGTATTAAAAGATAAGAATTTACTGTCTGTCTCTGTTAGAATCTGTAATAAGGAAGAGAGTCCTCAGGATTTGCCTTGGAGTTAAAACTTCAGAACTTTGAACAAAACGGTATTTAAGTTTAAAAAAAAAAAAGATCCCACAGCACTTTTACCTATAGGACATTACACACAGGTATTTGCTGAGGTCAAAATTCTGCAGTCCATAATTTTGGGCAATTTAGCTTCATTACAGTCTAGTATAAGAAAATAATTTCAGCTTTTTTCCGTCTACGAATTTCTGCAAAGTAAGCTGGTTTGATTCTAGATATGAGTCCAATCTTCTCAAAGATGAAGGGATCAAACGATGGGGTTTTGGCCACATCCAGTTTATACTCTGCCTACACCACTGCACTTACCATGCCCCTCAGCACCCTCTGCCTGCACACACCACACCGCACCCACTTCCCCCTCCGTGTTCTTCCACTTGCTGAATTCTAAATTACAGCTCCTTTAAAAATGTTTAAAAAACCCAACACCAGCTTGAAACGCGCAGTTTGGCTGCTACTGGAGCCCTCCCACCCACTCACTCCAAGCACAAGTCAGGATTCTTCAGCTAGGACTGGGCTTACAAAATGGAATGGTGGTATTTCTGAGTGAATCATAACCCACACTTCATTATGGTACTGAATTTTAATTGGTAAAATATAAATACAATGGCAAGTATCAGTGCTCTGGCACAACTATCTCATGCAAGGTAGTTGATAACAACAGTCCTGACACATGCAGTACAGTCATCTGCAGCTAGAAATAAAGCACCTTGCTATGCAGTCCACACACACGTGAGGACTACGGTACCTGTCCACCTTGAAAAAGTTATTATGCAAATAATATTTTCATTTTACATCTTTCACAGTAGGAATATTAAACAAAAGCAAAGACTTTGAGCTTCCACTTTGAGTTGTACAGAGTTTCTCACATTCACGACATGGCTTTACAACCTAAACTGCCTGAGTAAACAAGATTCTCGGTTTGTGTTTGTGGGAATAGTCTGAGTTGACAGACCTTTTACCAGCCCTGTCAACCCCCTTTTATAGTGAATGAAAACACAGAAAAAGTCCAAAACAGTGTCACTACCACCAGCTGTAACATATCCTCACTGCTGCACCAAATGTGTTCTGTCACAATACAGTGGGGGGGGAATAAAATAATCTTAGCAGCAGGTGAAGCAAAGAAGCCTGTTGTTGAGACACTAAGATGGAATCCAAGCACCTGAATGTAAAGCAGCAATACTTACAACTCAGTGTAGCCAATACTTAAACCTCCTGGCTCTACTTCAAAGACAGCTGAATACCTGCTGGCTTGGTTGGCTGGCTGATTTCCCAGAGGTGGCTTAACAATAGTAAACATCATATTTAGGAACCTGCTGATGAAATCTTACAAAAACAATAGAAAACAGCAGGCGCCTCGTGCAGCAAGGCAGAACCACCCAGCACTGTCCTGGACCTCGCTCTGTAGGAAATGCAGTGGTGTCTCCCAGGCTGTTTTACAACAGGTGACAGCCCAGGGCAAAGAGAGCTATGAGTGCACTGTGAAAAAGGTGTGTAGACTGTTGTAGTTGCTGGATAAGAGAAAAAAGCAGGGATTAAACAGAGACTTGCACTTGACAAGCTAGAACGACTGACTTCTCTCACCAGCTCAGCAAATCTTCACTATTTTCTGCACAGTAACCCACCTCCAATAAATGTGAGCGCATCAACCTGTGGTCAGGGCATCTTGCTGTCCCGGGGCACAATCAGGCCCTTACTTTCAAGGGGGAATCTTACGCTGCAAATCCCAAGGGAAGAAAGACATCTTACCCAGCTGGGGAAAGGTGCCTAGCACCTCAACTTTGCTGTTCAGTGCTTAGACCCCAGAATTAATTTAAATCCTTGCACATTCTGGGAAGAGTTCCTCAATTCTGAGCAGCACTTGTGAAAATAAGCCACTAAATTCCACAGTCTAGGGAGCCAACAGGGATGTGTTACAATGCTCAATATTGCAACAACCAAATCTCTCCCCAAATCTAAGTTTGTGCAGCTTCATCATGGCTACAAAGTCAGGGCTAGCCACCAATCAAACATACATATTTGTACATTTTAAGGAAACAAACCAGAATTTTAAGTTGGGACTCAGCTTTAATTTTTGCCCCTTCATCAGCATTACTATAGTTCAGTTTTCAATACAACATTCTCTCCAGTACACGGGATATACCTCATTTTAAATGGCATTTATACATACCAACAGAATACGTTGATAGAAACTTGTTCTCAGGTAATGGTTCATCATGTGAAGTTCAAGTAAAAACAAAACAAAAAACAACAAGAAGCAGTTTTAAAAAAAATAAGTTTTTTCTATGCGATCAGTTAAAATTCATCTTGCTCACTGCGTTCACGGGAAGAAACCCAACGAGTTACAATCAGCTCCTGAAATAAAACACAGCAATTATTATAGGGAAAAAAAAAGAAAGAAAACAAAAAATCTACAGATAATCAGTGAAGGATGGGGCTTAAGCCTTTAGTAAATTGATGTGTATTATGTGACTATTGAGAAATTTTAGTAGATGATAACATTTATTCCTGGGGAGAGCTAGTCTCTCACACATCTTTCTCTGATCATTTTTAAATACACATTAACCGTAGGGTCTCCATAGGTATCCTTGCTTCCCCATGCAAATGCAAATGCTCATGTTCACAGCAGCAACACTGAAATTCAGATTAGAAGATCGGAAATCTTTAAAGAGCCTGCAAAGCACTTCTCGTGAACAAAAGCGAGAACAGAATTTGTTCTGTTCTAGCTCACACCAGGACTAGGGCACAAAGGAATCTCATTATTTTACTGCAGCTGTGAATGCAAAACCCGAAGAGCCTGTAATGATTTGAGGAAGCTCTAATGCTGAGGGACATGGTTTAGTGGTGACCTGGCAGTGCTGGGCGAACAGCTGGACTCAGTCTTAAAGGTCTCTTCCAACCAGAACAATTCTATGACTCTATGACAGTCCAGCCACCCCAAGGTAAAGCTGCACAAGCAAAGGAGAGAAGCAATTACTCACCTGAACCTTAATCCTTTTCATACATTCTGGTGTTAACATCTCTTTCTCAGTCATGTCAGATGGTTTAATCAAATAGCACAACATAAGTTCCTGTCAGTAAACAGTCAACACAGATAAATTAATTTCCACTGATGTCTTTCGAGACAAGCTTCAGATTAATGACAGACGCAAATACCGAGTTTCCTCCAAGATGTCTTCTGCAAGCCAACTTGGGGAGATGTGTAAAATACACATACCTCATTTTACTTATCAAAGCACAATACTGCTGTACAATAAACTGGAGTTATAACCCAACAGCCAAGCACCATGGCTGCAAGTATGGAAGCACCACATCTGAGGCTCTATTGCAGAGAAAAGCTTTTGGAAACTTGCACTGTTCAAAAGAAAATCCTGGTCTATGGAGGGGTCTTTAAAAACGGATGTGGCAAGCAGGAAAGAACTGTCGCTTGGGTCTTTCTTCTACTCCTCACACAACTTTTAACATTCCTATGGGCCACCAAACTTTAATAAGCTTCTTCCAGAATTCATCTGGATATTGACAAAGGAAACTCCTGTTTGCCTACGCGCAACTCAGCATGTTCTTCAGCAGACTGGAAACAGAAGGATTCTCTTTCCAGGCTCACTCCAACTCCCTGCTCCTTGGAACTAAACTGTACATTTATTCTATTAAAGCTATTTTAAATTAGCATCTTACGCCTACCTTAGAAGCATTAACAGTTGTTCTGTTCAGCCCAGACAAGGTCTTCCAGCTGAGTGGTCTGCGAAGAGAACCTTCAAAATTATCATCAACTAATTCAGCAATGACCGAGTAACTGGAAAACAAAGCAGCCAGGGCAATTCACAGATATAAAACTACCATTTCAGGAAGACCATGAAACTTAAGAATTAAAGCCTAAAAACTGACGTTAAACAATACACCAGCATCCAGCAAGCAAATTGTGAAACTTAAGTCTCTTTCTACTAGGACAAGAGAAGAAAAGATTAAGTTGTGAATACACTCAGTGGCACTTCCCCACCCTTCTGCTGCACTTTGTAGCAGTCTCTTATCAATGCAAATCTGACATTTATCACCGATTTATTATCTGAGAATCCAACCTAACTAACAAATAAAGACAATTATCATCCCTTAAATTTTTTTCTCCCAGATCATGTAAAATTACCCATATCATATATTTTTAAAAGTCAGCATTACTACATCAAATTACTTTCCTGAGTGCACTCATCATGTGAGTGCTAAATATGCTCACTGCAACTTTTAACTTTTACTATCTTACTACAGTTATATGAATCCAATGAAATTGTGTTATTTGGCACCTCCACTAAAAGGACTTTTGCATTCCCAGTATGAATGCGTCTGGCAAAGTATTTTGAATGAAGAACGTGTGCTTTGCCAGTGAAGATACTAAATCTGCCTGAGAAAAAATTACAAATTTGAAACTTAGAAATTAGACAGAAACGTGAGCTTCAAACCTTGCATGATAGAAGGGGGGGCCTTTTCGATACAGCACTGAAACAAAAGAGAAACACCTTTATTAGATAATAATGGAGTTTCCATCTGAGTTTTATACCAGGGCCTGTAAGTATTTTCAAATATTTTCTAAGTTTTAATTACAGAAAACTTTCAACACTTTTGAAGTCTGCTCAGAATTAAGTTGTCCCAGCAAGTGGAGAGAGAGGGATGAGACAAAAACCACGTGGGAGCAGCAGAGTGACTGAGGGCAGGGGAGTGGCAGGTAAAAGATAAAGTAGGAGAGCCACAGGACAGTCTCAGTTGCTGCAGGAAGAAGTTTAGGATGGAAGTTTCGTGTAACAGACACATGCTTTTAACACTGATTTCACGGTAGAAATTGGGCCACTGGAGAAGATCACAACAAGCCATCAAATTTCTGTTCCAAGTTTTAGGAGAGGCACAGTGCATCGAGTTCTCACACGCTACAGACCACACCCACTAGAAGTCCTTTCTCTATACAAGGGTGCATAGGACTCTGCAGCAGGACTGCTGTCACTCAGCTAAACAAATTACACTTCCTGTCTTCCCCTTGTCATGAGCTCCTAAGAGGGGACTTTCTTTAACTAGTGCAGCTTTTCTTACACAGCTGGCTAGCACAGATTCTGTCAGGAGCAGGATGAGCAGCACTTCATTCCAGAGACAACCATGATCTGCCAATTATCCACTGTAAGCAACTACAGTAATATCAACCCTAAGAAGGTACGGCCAAAGAACAAGAAGCTGGAGGAGCTCAGGAGTCAGGCAGAACTCCTACTAGCCTTAAACTAGCCCACTTCCTTTGTCTGGCACAAATCCAACAGCAGGGACATGCTAATTGACAAATTCAGCGAAGAACATATATGAACAGTGAACAAACTAGTATCAGTTTCATGTCTACATCCTATATCAATAGCAAAACCCCATCTACAGCCCAGAGCACTAAGAACAGTGATGACGAGTTCAGCCAAACCTACACACTGGTGTAAAGGACCAGCTCAGCACAAGCTGGAGGTATTGAAATATACAAACCCCCAAATCACAGAACTGTGCCAGCAGTATTCAAACACCAGCTGGTTTGCCAGCATACATCAAAAAAAAGCTCCTTTAACACAGGTTTTCCTGCAATGACAGGCATTACTGTATTGTTTAGGTTGATGGGAGCTGAATGTAGTTCTTGAATTATTTAGTGAGGGATTATGGACACTACTAATTACTTCTGTATTCCAACCAGTCAACCAAAGAAGCAAGTCCCTTCTACCTTCTCCTGCTCCAAAAATAACCATACAGAGAAACACTCTTAGCAGTGATTTCAGCAGAAGTCCAACTTCCATTAAATGGGATGAATAATGAGATGCACAGACTTTGATGTGAACTGGGATCTAGATGCAAACCTGCTGTTCCACAGATCATCATGTTAACACTGCAGGAGATGTATTTAGAAGGAGAGAGAGAAACTTGGGAGGGAATTTCAGTGCAATTGTTTATTAATTATTAACTTCATGAAGCAAAACAATAGGCCTTTTGAGTTATCTCCTTGGCTCCTGGATACGTGATGTTATACTCGTGACTTGCTAACCCATAGTCTAGCCAAAAGCGTCTTTTGCCAACTGCAAGCAGCAAAGCCTGCTGCAGTCACACAGCTCCTCATTGAATTCGCCTTTGGCACTGGAGTCTTGCACTGCCTGAAAATGTCAGCTGCAAGTGATTCCATTTTTTTCAGGAAGGTACTCACAGAGATCTGTTCCATACTTCAGCCCGACTTTAGGGACCCAACCCCTACTGCGGAAGTAGTGATATGCCATGTAGGTAGTTTTAAAATCAGGCTTCACGTCGCTGAAAACTTCCCATAGCTTCAAAATAGTCAGGGGCTCCTAAAAATCACAAAGGCCTTGATATGACTGTATTAATATTATGCAGGTATTGAATACTGTGTGTAGTAAAGTATAACAGTCAAATATCAAATCTCACAGTCTACTGAAAAGAGCGTGAACTTCCGGCAATAAAACATGGAATCCCTAAATGTAAGACAGAAACCAACTGATCCATTTAGTGGGTTTTTTAGCATGTCAGAATCAGTCCCATAATGCCCCCATTTAAAGGAAAATTGATAAATCTTAACTGGAAGCACAGGTTTCAATTATTTTGTCATGACATTAACAGTAGCTTGGTATAGTTAGATTAATGCTTAAAACTCCAAGGAATTCTCCTGTTTCGAGAAAGAGACTATTCACCATATGATTCCTCCCATACTTGCTTTCCCCATATTTCCTGCCTAAGTTACAACAAAAATATTTCACTACAGAAAGAGTGTGCTTAACTATATTTGCCTTGGTAAACATAAAACTTTCAGACCAGTATTTCATAGACAGATATATCAGCACTTGTGAGAAAAACTTCCTAATTACTGTATTTAGGATTTCCTCCTTCAGAATTAACAGCATGAAATAGGCCACAGCATGTAAAAATTTCATATCCAAACTAATGGTATTAATGGTATCCCCAGCAATCCAAAATTTATCCATTCTCTTACCTCACCATAATAAATACTTAAACATCCCAGAGCATACACCAAGAAAAAAGCCTGAAAAAATAAACAGAACAAGTTTAACAGATAGCTGGACTCTTCCTGTAGTTTGTATGTTGTGCGAGAACAAAGGCTCAAATTAATTTTATACAAGAAATGTAATGTCATCAAGACAAACAAGTTGCCTGAAAGTTTCATTTCATATGTCTTCATGACCTTTACACTTCAACAGCCACAGCACTACAAAAACCTCTACACACATGCTGTAGACTCCTAAAGGCACAATGTTAAAGCAAACACACGTGAATATATTTAGAAGCAGCATAATTGAATCAGGATGTGTATAAATGTTATATTCCCAGCATTTCCATACTTAAGTCCTATCACTGGTCTCTTTGTCAGTGGGATCATTCCTCTACAGTGAATGGGGTTGGACCCTACATATTTTTTTAACCGTATCATGAAATTATCACAGGTTATTAAAAATAAGTTTAATGACTACGACAATCCACATAGTTAGGAGACACGGGAGATCCCTGTACTTTAGAAACAGCTATTAAATTATGTTGTAACATAGATTAAAACAACTTGAAACATACCTCTTCCAAGCTGAGTTGTAAATACTCAAAAATCCTAAATGGATTTCTTCTGCATACTAGTTTTTCCTTCTTGGCAAGCTACAAGAAAAATTCACTGTATTACTAAAACTTTAAAAAATACTTTAGTCTGAAAACAGCACTGATGATAGTATCCTAATATTTTAGGAAAATTCTCTTTATCCTTACATTTTCTTGTGCATTAGCAGAGCCATCTTCAGGACATAAGCTACCTTCTTCTTCCTCTTGCACCAACACATATTCTGGAGCACATTCTTTTGACTTGATCACCTCACAAGGTTTTTGCTCAGTGCTCTCCTTGGCCTTGCAGCCATAGTGCACCACAAAACCATGCTTCTGGCAAGGCACTTCAGCTTTCTCTTTCAAGTCACCTTGTTCCTGTTCTTCAGAGCCACATATAGCCACAGGACCAAACACTGGGTCTCCTTCCAAACAGGCTTTCTTGTAGCCTTCGTTCTGATTCTTAGGACTTAGAGCTACCACATTTCCAGGATAAGTAGAAGACTGTTTGGAAAGTTCTGTATTTTCTCTGTCTGGGCCTGTTCTGCTGCAGCTATTACCAGTTTGTTCAGCTCGATCCTCTTCCAAAAGTGGCAGCTCAAGAGGCTTAGTGTAATTTTCAATAATTTTGGTAATGGAGCAGTCATCCAATCCTTGCCCTTGCAAAATACTTTTAGCCCACTGAACATGATACTGGTACCTAGTAAATAAGTAAAATAAATGAGAAGTTCTAGGGCATTATATCCTTTAATTAACATCTTAAAAACAAGTATCTTAAAAAAAAGAAGATTCAGTGCAGTTCACCAAACACACCCCAATAACTGCTGTGCAAAAGGCAACATGCAAAAGGACTCCCATTTTCAGGAAGCTGCAGACATCACTCAGTATCAAGACCTTTGGCTTTGTTTTGCCTTTTAAATTTCTGCGGTGACAAACACTGTTACCCAACGATGCACAAGAACCGTGCCCTGAAGACTACTGCGATATAATTTAACAAAGGGAGCACTTCACGAGACAAAAACTCCTGTCTCCCATGGAAGCTTTAAGCACCTGCAAAACCACCTTGGTATCAGAGCTTCCATGATTAAAATACACGACAAGACTTTGTGTATAGATATCTCGCGCACATTATCTGTTACAACTAACGAGAACTGTACTTTCAAACCCTCTTTAACTACCTTTGAAGCAGCAATGGCATAGCATAAACACCCGTGTAAAAACCTTAAGCAGAAACTACCTTCAGTTTTAACCAAACCCTCTCATCCCTGAGAAATAACAATCCCATCAGTAGCTGAAAGCTGTGAATCTTTCTAATATTTTTCAATTATGATGGAGTTTTTAATGCCCCTTTAATTATTTCTCCTTGGAAGATAACATTAATATCTAGTCGAAGACATTGATCTCCATTCAGTGAAAATCACAGGTAGCCGAGTGCAGCTGTCCGTATTTAAACCTGGACAACTCTAGTAAAATATTCTTTATCTCCCCAAACAAAATCCTGACACAATAACTGCAGACCAAGTAATGAAGAACTGCAAAGACAAGTAAATGCAAATTGCTCGTGTCAACACAAAATTTGAGGCCTTCTGAAGTCTCATAATAAAGCTACATAATTCAGCGCTGTACTTTTTATTAGAAAAAAAAGACTCCTCTTTGTCCTACGATTTAATTACCATATAATTTGTACTTAGATATCTCTGCTGAAGCAGATCATGATGCGCCTTCTGCACCAATGCAATGACACTTGCACTGATGCTCAGCTGCATTTGCTGACACATAAAGCAGTCGCAAAGTAGACAAATAAGAATGACAAGGGCTTCTGCAAGCAGGAATAACTGTAGTAGCAGCAGGAGTAATATTGCTACTGTTTGCCCTACCTAAAGTTGAGGACGGAAGGAGCGTCACTTTTAAATCTAAGTAAAGCAGAATTTTTTAGACTTGTCAGAGTTACCGGAGGAGACTGAGGACACCTTCAGTAAGTGTGCAGACAACAGCCAGTTGAGCAGAAGTGTTGATCTGCTTAAGATGGAAAGCTCTATGGAGGAATCTGGCCAGGCTGGATCCATGGGCCAAGGCCTGTGGGATGAGGTTCAACAAGGCCAAGGGCCAGGTCCTGCACCTGGGTCACAACAATGTCCTGCAACGCTCCAGGCTGGGGGAAGAGTGGCTGGAAACTGCCCAGCAGAAAAGGACCTGGGGGTGTTTGTTGACAGCTGGCTGAAGATGAGCCAGCAGTGTGCCCAGGTGGCCAAGAAGGTCACCAGCATCCTGGCTTGTGTCAGCACTAGTGTACCCAGCAGGAATAGAGCAGGGATCATCCCTCTGGACTCAGCACTGCCGAGGCTGACTCTTGAATCCTGGGTTCAGTTTTGGGCCCCTCACTCCAAGGACATTGAGGGGCTAGAGCATGTCCAGACAAGGGGAATGAAGCTGGGGAAGAGTCTAAAGCACAAGTCTTGTGGGGAGCAGCTGGTGGACCTGGGGTTGTTCAGCCTGGAGAAAAGGAGTCTCAAGGGAGACCTCGCTCTTGACAGCGTCCTGAGAGGAGGTTGGAGTGAAGTGAGGGTTAGTCTTTTCTCCGAAGGAACAAGCAGTAGGACAAGAGGAAACTGCCTTAAGTTGTGCCAGGGGAGGTTTAGGTTGGATGTTAGGAACAACTTCTTCCCTGCAAGGGCTGTCAAGGCCTGGTCCAGGCTGCTCGGGGCAGTGGTGGAGTCCTCATCCCTAGAGGGGTTTCAAAGCCTTGGAGATGAGTAGGACATGGTTTAGTGGTGACCTGGCAGTGCTGGGTTAATGGTTGGATTTGATGATCTTAAAGGTCTCTTCCAACCAAAATGATTCCATGATTCTACAATTAAACCAGAGTAACTAATGTGCACACTCTTCGTTATTTCATATGCTATTTAAGCAGAACAAAATAAATATGTAGTCCAACACACTGTTTTCTTAAATGTGCAAACTAGCAATGAATAGAGACTTAAAAAGTAAAACATTTATGTATTATAAATATTGAAAAGCTGCTTCAGCCCACACTGCGTTAATTCAATAAGGGATTGGGAAAGTTTTTCTAAACAGCCTGTTCCAGAAAATTCTCTTTCTCTTCCTCAGCTAACAATAAGTTTCTCATTGTTGATATTGACACCAATTATTTACCCATACTACTGTGCATTCACTCAATCTTGGCTTCTGGTCAGCAATTAATACACACAAGCTGACATGAAAACCCATGCTATTATCACCTACTCTATTTCTACTTTTTCTAACGATTTATAAATGAAATACAAAGAAAAGAAATACATGCAAATCATCAGCATCTATACAGCCAACTACCTGGAAACCAGTGAGATAAAATATAAAATAGAATAATCTGTTTTCTAAAAAAAAACCAAACCAACAAAAAAACCAAACCAAGTGGTAATAAGCCAAATTAACTTACTTTTTGGATGTAATTATAGGCATGTTTATGTTAGCACCTGTATAATAAAAAATCATACATTGTTTCATCAACACAAAAATGTTTACCCCCATTTTCAATCCTCTATGCCATTTTGGTCCAACTTGTATTCAAGAAGGACACAGCAGAACTAGAAAAGGTACAGCAATAATGAAGACTGAACACCCTGCACACATGAAACAAATACACTATTTTTCTCCACGCTGTAACAAGACAGTCTTTCTATAAACACACAAGAGCAGACCAGATGTAACTGGCTATATGCAAATTCAAAATTTGCAATGTCCTTGCCTCATGATTTCATGGACACTAAAATTTACAGATTAAAGCCAAGTTTAACTGGACCCTTACAGGAGGAAAGTTCAAGGATGATACCTCCTTTACTTATAGACTTCCTAAGCCACAGGTCAGTGAAGGCCAGGAGAATGCACTGAGAAGCTACTGACACACGTTCTCTGTTCTTGTATTTTTCCTGGAGATTTTGTACTGGCCACCATCAGATACAAGATATGGGGAGGAGAGAGTCCCTTGATCTGCCCCTGTATAGAGAAGTACAAATGGGCACAAGTTACCTTGCCACTTAGTCACCAGTGAAGGATCCGAAATGCTGTACACCGGTCGACTCCTTGAAAGGATACCTTTTCCAAAATAGCCCTTCAAAGAAAAGGAAAAATCCTTATTAGAGCTGCAGACAAAAATTAACTTATTTCCAAACAGACAATGTGTACTTCTAAGATCAGCTGAAAAAAACCCCTGGAAGCATCTAAGCTTTGCCTAAAGCTCACTCCTTTGCTTCTGATAATTAATCAATATTAAACACCTGCACTCAAAGATTTAACCAGTGGAGGCTGTGGGGGCTTTTTCCTCAATTCTAAGTATTTGTCAGTCAGCATCTCCAGGTAGACTTTCGAACACAGATGCATAAGAAAACACTTGTGTATCAGTGCTGTGACAATGCATAAGAGAGAAGAGATGGATAAAGCTACTGCTTAAGAATGGTGGTGAAATGGTACTTGGACATAAAAAGAATTAATGAAGTTTATTTCACTCAGGAAGAAATCACTCTGAGGTTAAAAGAATGATACATGCATTTATAAAACATTAATATTCCAACTTCTGGAACTTTAAAACCAAAAAAATGCTGCTGCAAGGTTGCATAAAATGTTGAAAGGACAAATAAACATAGAGAGCATGAAGTCTTTGCAGCTGTTTTTTCAGCCCACAACATCACTTCATTCCAAAATTTATTTGGAATGAAGTATGAGGTACTTTTCACATTTGATACAGAGTATATGTCTTCTACTGGTTTCAGGAGACAAAGGAAATATGGAGGATTACTAGAGGCTAAAGGGGAAGGAAAGCATAAAGGCAGGCAAATTTTAACACGTATTATGCCCTAGTTACATCTAAATGTCTAAAAATACTGCACAAACAGGGTACAGCACCTTGTTATAAAGCTGCTCAATATCTTCAGGGTTCCTCACAATAACATTGTTGTTCATTATTTCAGCCTGACATAGTCTGAAATCCTTCCCACCTACATCCACAGGAAAAGGAGAGTCATAAGTCTCAAAAACTCTTCGTTTCCTTCTTGGGGGATGAAAAACTGCTTCTGCCATTTCCTAAAATTGTTTCCTCCTAAAAAGTGGAAATAAAACATTTAATGTTCAGGAGTTAAAAATTCACTGATTTTTACACGTTGCAGCAATATTCCGTTCCCAGCAGCAAATTAGCAATAAATCCTACAGTATAATCCAAGTTTAAGTCTTTAACTACTACGCCGGACAAACACATGCATGCGGCTATTTGCTGGTCTTATCTGCTAATCTTTTGCTCTTGGGCACGGCAGTATCCCTTGAAGACCAGGTAGGGATAGTTCTCAGCTAGTAAATTTAAGATCAAAGGTGAGTATATAAACTGCTGAAAATGTTTTAAGAATAAAACAGACGAGTGAGTAGAATAAGCAGCAACCGCAGCACACGAGTGCCTAAACTGTTTCGAATAACGATGGAAATACATTCTGAAGAGAGAGCAGTGGCTTGGCAGGTTTCTCTTCTTTGAACAACCGTTTTGCCGTGAGACCGGACGGGGCAGGCGGCGTTCACCGTCAGACGGACCCACCGAGGAGGGGGCTGCCGCGGGCCGGCGACCAGCAGAGCGGTGCACAAGCCCTGCCGATGTGGGCACAGGAACCGCCTTCACACAGGGCCGGGCCTGTCCGCGGCAGGGTAACCGAAACCCACCGCTCGGCCCGCCCGCCCAGCCCCGTGCGCGACGCTGCGGCCGTGGAAGGAGGCCCCGCCGCCGGGGCCGG
>VZZY01024918.1:529182-567015 GCA_013400335.1 Eurystomus gularis | reverse complement strand
TCCCTGCGCGGCTCCCGTCCGCGGCTCCAGTGCGAGGAGGCGGGAGGCGGGGCCGCTGCCCCGCGGGTGGCCCCATGCTGCAGCAGCGTCCGCAGGCGGAAAGCAACCGGTGCTGGTGATGTAAAAATAATAAAAGTGAGAGAAAAAGGACGTTTTGCGTGGAACACCCATCCTGCAATCACAGCATCACAGAATGGTTTGGGTTGGAAGGGACCGTGAAAGGTCATCTCTAGTCCACTCCCCTGCAGTGCGCAGGGACATCTGCAAC
Organism: Eurystomus gularis; assembly: GCA_013400335.1. Lineage (NCBI taxonomy): Eukaryota > Metazoa > Chordata > Aves > Coraciiformes > Coraciidae > Eurystomus > Eurystomus gularis. The sequence goes on along the minus strand of VZZY01024918.1, from coordinate 566,747 downwards.
CAGAGCAGGTTGCTCGGAGGCACCTCAGCATGGTGGGACATCGACCACCGCTCTGGGCAACCGGGGCCAGGGTCTCACCACCCACAGTGTCGAAAATTTGTTATACCTAGTGGTAAAGCTACGCTCCGCTGGTGTAACACCATGAATGGTGAGCTTCATAACGAGCGGCATTTGAGATAACATGGTGAAATTTCATAGCTGTGGAAGGTGAGGCAGACGGAGAATTCTCAGCTTGAAGGAATTGTTCTTGGCTCTGTAACAAACCCATGACAGGGCCGTGAGTCATGTAACTGCCCGGGATAGTGCAACGCTCCTGACACAGCTTGCTAACAGAGGTAATTGTGTTCATGCAGCTGAATTGAGGAGGATGTGGTGGTGCAATTTAAAAAGAGTACCTGAATAAAATGCAATGCATTTTCACCAGTCAGTAAGGAGCAAACATCCCTTTTCCTGTTTTGATACACGGGGAACTTGTCACCAGTTTGAGCCTTGCTCATCAAAAGGGTCTCCAGACATGCAACTACAATGCAACTACTTTTTCTTCTTTTGAGGTTATGTTGTGAGGCACTGCTATCAATGAAAGAGAATCAAGATCAAGAGGATCAAAGCTTCAGGGAGACGGACTTTCAACAGAGAGTTCTGTCTGATTTTCAACAAATCAATGCAGTCACTGATGAAAAGTTGTAAAAATGCATCATTCTTATGAGGTGTTTTATCTCTTATTCCTGTTTTACAGACTCCTGAGGCACAGAGAGAGGGCAGTGATGGTTATAAGGCCACACAAGAAATGTAGCACAAAACATGAGAATACTAAGCTAGTGCTCTTACGGTTATTTCCTAGAGATCCACTTTACATACCAGCTCATGAGTGTTAATTTATTTAGAACACTGATTCACACACAAAGTGTTGAAGCTAAACCACAGAGGACCCTGTTGTATTCCTGTCATTGGTGTACACAGCAATGCTCTGGTAACTTGAGGCTCATTCTTACAGCTCTGCCATTAAAAATCCTGTGAGTTAAAGTATTCTAGGTAAAAACATGACAGCAAGCCAGTATCAAAGATGTCACTCCGTTTCAAAATTCCTGCTAAATTTCTCAAATCAAGTCTCATTTAAATGGAAATAGAGTTTATCTAGGCTTGATTTATCTGTATTTTCTTCTTGTGCAGACACATTTCTATGAGCTACACTGGAAGTAGACAAAACATAAAAAAGCTATAGGTCACTTGCTTTCCTTCACATCTTGTTATCTATGTACAGCCTTGAGAGGGAAACCGCAGCAATGCCACCCAGTCAATGAACTGAATAACACTTGTGTTTTTACAATCAAATATCTGCTCCCGCTTCTGGTTATAAGCCGAGATTGTGCTTCCACCAGAAATTCTGCTGTCTGAAGGACAAGATGTCTTTAAGATGAGTACGTGATACTTGTACAGGCACTTTCACAAATATCTGGATCTCCCTTTTTGTGATGAGACAGCAAATGACAAGGTGGCAGCTAATTGACAAGCTCTGAAAAGCAAACCCTCCAGATCATAGTGAATCACAAGCCGGGAATGAGTCAGAAATGTCATACGGCTGTCAAGAGTCAAGAAGAAAGTGGTGACCTATGAGGAAAGGCTGAAATAACTCAGTGGAGAAAAGGCAAAATGGGCAAAATAGAGCATGGCAAAGAGGGAGACACATTGTTCTGCATGACCACTGGAAAACAATGAGGAGCAAGGAGATTATATTGCAAAATAATATTGTACTGATGAGGTGAGGACAATACCATCCTTACCCAGGAGGTCTGTATTCTGTCCATCACTGGACATTTCAAGAGCAGGTTAGACAAACGTCTTTCAGGTATGGTTCAAGTGAAGTTAATCCTGCCTCAAGACAAGGGGCTGCACTAAAGCTCTGACAATCCCTTTCAGAGAAGTCTTCAGGATTTATCCTTCCAGGAGCTTTTCTGATCTCTGCAGTGCGGCAGGAGATGCAGTGCTCCATGCTGCCCTAGGGAGGCTGACAGCCCACGGCTTTCCCTAAATCACCTTCCAGCTTTCCAGTTCTGTTTTATAGTCGCTGGGTTCAGGAATGTCACTATGAGAGCAGACTTTCACATTATCTCTGGCTGACTCATTGCTCCTAATGCAGAGTACTCAATTGCTTACTGTCACCTGATGCTCAGCAGAATTACTCCATTGCTCTTTATTAAATTAAGGTCCAATATCAGCTGAAGAGACTAATGTGCTCCTCTTGTCCAAATCAGGATGAGAGCAACTGGGTTGTAACCCTTCAGTTCCAGGAATGCATTGCCTTAAACTATGACATGCTTGCCTTTCCTATCTAACTTTCAGTTGTCCATTGCCTGACTTCCAAGGTACTGTTGTTTACGTTGCCATCCCTAGAATCTCCTGCAGCCTGGTCCCATTTGAGGACACCAGTGTGTGCTTGTAGTTCCCCTGAACAAGCACTGTGTCTTTGCAGGGGGAAGCTGCAAGCTTCTCCTCTGTGCTGTCACAGGATTTCTCTAGTCGGTGGTAGAGAAGTGGAACTGAAATACAGAGACAGTGGAGAGACATGCCCTCACCATCAGGCTGATTAAACTCCTTCGGTGACCACATATGTTGTAATAGCCTTTAAAATCTGCATAAGCGTTTGCAACTGTGTACTCTCAGTCTTTTGGCCATTTATTGTCTCCTTCCACAGTAACAATCATCTTACGAAGTTCGCCTGGAATCCTGTAGATGGAAACGTTTCATTTATACAATAGGAGCTCATTTAATATTATATGAACTAAGGTTTAAGAGATAATATGAACTGATTTTCATGCTATGAAGATTCTACTGCCAGTAAAATTAAGTTGCCATATGCAGGGAAGTGCTTGGGCGTTTTGTTAGCCAAGGTGGTTGTTTTCTGGATGTTTGGGGACGTTCATAGGGAGTTGGGAAGTTAATTCCTGCTCCTATCTCAGCCAAAACATACAGGCCAGGTACTTTTAAAATACATATTTTGCATTCTTTGGCTTATTAAAAGAAACAGAAATGTCAGCCTGTAAAACTGTTTGCCTATGTAGCACTCTTAAGGAAGTTAGTCATAAAATCATGAAGGAACGACCTATTCCTGTAGTGTCTTTAGGTAGTTTTGGATTGCTTACAAAAAAAACAAAAAAAAAAACAACAAAAAAAACCACGTTGTTTTTAGAATCCCATGAAATTCAAGTCATGATTCAGTATTAGGTTCATTTCTGTCTCTGGTTTCCACAGAACGTTCCAGTTCTTATCCCATACTAGTTGTAGTCCACAAAAGAAAATGATCAGACCATTTTCTTTTTGCTAAAGCTCCTTCTTTTCTCACAAGGTGATTGGAACAGTAGCTGGAGGATGGGCTTTAATATTTACATTAGCCAGTTCCAGCTTCCCCAGACTGACAAAAATTCCCATGGAAATTCTGGTGACATTAACTTTGACAGAGATATGGAACTGTTTTAGGAAACAAAGAAAAAAAACCAACTAGGGAATAGTTTTCATTTTTATTAGTATACAGTATCTTCATTTTGTTTATTAAAGAAATAAATCAAGGTTAGTTTCTGCTTAGTTTCAGAGAGAGAGAGTATTCACAGGAGACAAAAAAAGAGAAGTCAAACAAATGTTGGCCAAGCATCAACCCAGTAAGAAATCCCATACCAGCAGAAACCCCAAGGTGGACGGCAATGAAGTGAGTAGCCTGAGAAAAGAGAACGTTGAGTGAGTGTGCAGTCAGCATACTTACTTCAGCTGTGGAAAATGATTTTGTGTTCCTGGAGATCAAACACACTTGGCTGAGGGATTCTTACAGAGCCATTTGATCCTGCTGACATCACGTTGCGTCAGTGTGTCTCTGCAGACATTGCAGTGTCACTCTGTGGTCCTCAGAGGTAGCTCTCCATTTGTATTGGCCTTTGAAAATTGAAACATTAACTTTCACTGCATCAAGGCTTTAAGCACCTCCAAAACTAGTGCTTTCCTGCTCCCCATGGAAACTAATGCAAAAGGTCTGAGCTTGCAGTTTCAGGGGAAATTAAGGGCACTTACAACCCCTGCATTTTTCCCATCCTTTGAGCTCCCGTATCACATGTATTTACTTTTTGTAGGAGAAACATTTGTTCCTTCATGGGTCATTAGTATTTCTGCTTCATCAGTCACCCAGGTAAGTTGTTAAATGACGCACAGCCTCTGTTTTGCCAAATGCTGACTGTCACCTTCACCTCTTGCAACTATGCCATGGGCCAGGTGCTGAAAAGCAAGGACAAAACTCCAGGCTCCAGCAAGATAATCAGTAAAAGTCCATTTCTTCTTTTTTTAAAATTGCCATTGGAAAGAAAGCTGTAATAATGAGATGTCTCCACTAGGTGTCCATCTTTCAGCAATTTTCAATTATACATTCAGTGACGGTAGCTGCCCTGTGCAAAACGCAGAAAATTGCTATGCTCCACTGAAAGATGTAAATAGTGAAGTTATGCACCTGGCTTTTTCTCTAAAAAGGCACCGAATCTCGTGCAAAACACTCAGAATTCTCTTCATACATCTTACACTCTCAGGAAAAGGTCCTTTAAGGCTGTCAGACTTTTCGGATATTTAATATTATTACTTTGGTTGTTTACAACCTTGCCTTTCTCATCATTTTTCAAATTATTATGTGCTTTGTATTAACTCATAAGAATAAATATTTGGAAAAGGCTTTCAAGATTTTTACTGGGTTTATTTTTTTCCATTTGTCTTCTAGTTTTTCTCTGCATGGTTCCTTTTTGTATTCAGACGTGTGCAGATTCTGAACCCGTTGGCTCAGAGTCTTAGATTTGCCTGTGTAATTGTAAAATAACTGCTGTGCTTATTACATTTCTCTTCAAATATTGATGTCTAATATTTACCTACATTTTCTGGGTACGGAATGGGTGTTGGAAAGTGCCGTTACACTTGCGTGCATGGAAGTACCAAGCATGTGTTCTTTCTTATGCTCACAGTTTTAAACAAACCCTATGTCGACAGCCTTTCAGCCTTGATGTTCATTGACAGAAGCTGCTCTTCACTGCTTCAGCTGGGCAAGGGAAGCATCATGGCAGCCATGAGGAGCAAGGTGGGCACTCCATTGGAAGCACATGCTCGTCTTCTGCCAAGCAGTGAGTGTTGTGGCAGGGCAACTGCTGGGCTGTAACTTCATTCTGCTTGTCTGCCCCTGAAATCAAGAGAGTCATTTTATCGTGCCGAACCGGTGACGGTCTCACTCACTTCCTTGATTACCTGTCACACTGTAAACAGAGGTACCAATTCATGTTCTCCAGGATGCTTTTGCCATTTGCACACCCATTCATTAACAACAGGTCAGAGCCCAGCCATCGGGGTCAAATACTAGGGAATTCCAAGGAGCTGAAATGAAGGCCTTGCTTAAGATTACTGAATTCCGTTCTAGGAATAACCCAGAAGAGATGCTTTTATTCACTGTTTTTCTTCTGGTTTCCCAGGCATTTCCAGTTTTGTTGATGTAAGGATGAAATAGATTTGAAAGAATACTATGTACCAGACCATTTTAAGGCTGCTTCCAGGACCAGGTGCAAACTAGGCACTAGTGATTTATAATTCCCATAGATGTGAGTATAGCATCCAAAACTGAACTTGTCCCCAACACTTCTATCTCATTTGCAATATTAAGGAAACAGAGCAGGTTGTTTTTATTATATAACAACATGAAAATCTGGTGTCACTCCATTTAATCCAGATCGTGTCTGACCCAGGAATGTGCTTTAACGTGGCTGCCAGCCTTCAAGCACAAAAACAATCCTACTGGATTCAGATATTATCTGCATTGTGTCTCAAACTCATCCTAAATGCTGCCTAGGTTCATGTGTCATAACTGATGAAAAGACAAAATAACAAGGAAATCAAGATAAATCCCTAAATCATCACATTCTAAGAACTGAAATAAACCAAATAAATCAATTTGTTGCCAAAAGTATATACATTTTTAAACACAAATAAACCCCAGAACATCCTCTTATGGAATATATCCCAGTCTTGAATATTTACTTTCCGTTTATTTAATAACAGGAAAACGTTTGTAGCTCTTTTGTTGAAGTTTCATGTGTCAGCATCTTGATATTTCTATGATATTCTTAAAAATTTTACCAGGAAAAAAAAACAAACAACAACCAACCAGTGCTATGGCCTATACTAGGAAATGTTCTGTTTATTTTAAATGCATTTATGAGCACACAAAGGCAAACAATTACCTATCGTAAAGCAAGGGAGCAACTTATAATGGCTTGGTGTCTCATTTGTACTTCTTTATATAGTTCCTTGGCTCATTTGACCCTGCCCTTCCTGTGTTCTGTTCGTTGCCTCTCTCTGTATCTTTTGAACTTGAGTGTAGATTAAATCCTTTTTTTTTTCATTTCCCCATTACCTGCTGGGCTCTGCTTCTTTTGGTGTCTCAGCCATAGTGGACATTGGGCTAAAGGTTTGTCATACATACATCTGTTGCTGGATCCACAGGACAAGGATTGTCACTGGCATGAAGAAGTGAATCCTAACACTGAAGGACTGGTTTTTTTAAGTACACAGCCCTTAGACTAGACCCTGAAAGAAAGTGTGACAAATAACTTTCAAAGATTGTTCGAATGCTTACAGAAGTACTTTATTTTAGCCTTGCCTGTTCTGTTGTGGCAACTGCAGTAGCTACAGCACATTTTGGCTTAATCATATTTAAAAAGTAGGATAGTTCTGCCACTGTAGGATAGCCCAAACTCTATCAAATGGGCTAGTTCTCATCACATAGTTATAGCATGATGTGGGCTTGTTGAACCAATGAGTAAGGTACAAACAGCTAGCGACTGGATTCCCTGGGGTTATAACTAAGGGCACAGTAGTGTTTGAAATCCAGGCTTCGGATTAAAAAAAAAAGTAAATAGCTCATAAAAGGAAGTGCAAACAGTAGGGAAATCTTGTTTCCATCTGTCAAGCTGTGTAAAGGACAGTCATACTGGAAAGTATGGTTAGATTCAGGGAGGCTACTGGGGCTTGGGCTTTGAGAACAGTAGCTGGGGGAGGATGTGTGATTTCACCCAGTTGTTCTGCACCTTCACTAACTTAGCTACACAACACATCTCTGGAACAGACACCAAAGTCCCAGAGGTAGACGTCAGGGTCAGAGACCGAGGCTTTATTGATTGTGTATCTATCTCCTGATTATTGTCCTTAAAATGAGATTTCATCAGAAAGCTAGGATCATCATCACTCCTTTAGGAATGACTGGTCTCACAGCCACTGAATAAAAAAAGCAATGCTGTTGACCTGAGATGGCTTACCAATAGTTAGTTTATCTAGGAAACACCTTTCATTACTCAGATGACTGTGACAAGTTATCGCTATAATGGGTAGGTCAAGCACGGCCTTCTAATCCGCATGCTAATATGGGCATGCTACTTCAGCTGAAGTAGTCTTTGTAGGAAGATACAATGTCTAGCAGAGGGACTTTAAACATTTCTTTGTAGTGAGGGCTCTGTAAGCAAGACATGATTCAGAAATCTGGGGGCAAAAAAGGAGATGGTCCAGAAAGACTCTACATTATGCTAAGAATTGAAAAATGTAAGCATATTAACCCTGATCATGAGCATGATCACTGAAAGAGGTGACTGTGTTAGTATGAACATATTAACAAGAACATATAAACAACATCAGCAAATTAAAGAGGTTGATCGGGATGTCTCGTAGCAGTACAACCAGTCAACAGTGCTTCAAATCTCAGAGGATGCATTGTAGGTTGAAAACAACCTCTGCTAACCTGTTGAATAAGTGGCATTTTATGTTGCACTTGGAAACGGATGAACTAATACGGAAGCTGCTATGGAATCATAGAATCATTTAGGCTGGAAAAGACCTTTAAGATCATAGAGTCCAACCATAACCCCACTCTACCAAGTCTGCTGTTAAACCATGTCCCTCAGCATCACATCTCCATGGCTTTGAAACACCTCCAGGGATGGGGACTCCACCACCACCCTGGACAGCCTAGGCCAGGCCTTGACAACCCTTTCAGTGACAAATTTTTTCCTTAAGACCAACCTTAACCTCCCCTGGTGCAACTTGAGGCCATTTCCTTGTCCTATCACTTATTACCTTTGAGAAGAGACCAGCACGCACCTCACTACAACCTCCTTTAAGGTAGTTGTAGAGAACAAGACGGTCTCCTTCAACCTCCTTTTCTTCAGACAAAACAACCCCCGTTCCCTAGTACAGAAGGTGACATTTTCACTGCTCAGGATGCAGGCTTTTACACCTTGGAGTAAAGAACTGTTGGAACTGTTCTGAAGTAAAAAGAGAAGACTAAGCACTTTAATTTTGCCATAATGTAACTGTGCTATTATCCAAGCCCACACTTGGAGCTGACCTTGGTGTGTTTAACTCAAGGCTAAACGGAAGCGCTTGGTCTTCACTGTGCTTTTACCTCAGGTTTGCTTCTGTGCATTAGTTGCCACAAAGTAAAAATGACAAGTTTTGTAGCATCCAAGTCGAGCCCTTTTCTGAAAGGTAACTTTCAGACATGGTAAAATGTACAAGAAGTTACAATTCTTTTGCTTCATGTATAAATCCAGCATGGAGGCATGTGGCCAAGCAATATGGGTGGCTGTATTTGAATACAAACAATCCTGTCATCGCATCACAGTTATGAAACCTACTGTGCAATGCATGATATGATTGGATTTTGTATCACAAGGGAAGAAGCTGATTAGCCGTCAAATGACTACTAGATATTGGTTTTCAGATTCGTGAAACAATAGAGACAAGCATGCAAATCATACACACATAATTGAATGTCCCAGAGAAACTCTACGTAAACACGCTGTTTCTCCTGTCCTTTCCCTGGCAGTAGCAGGGAGAAATTATGCACATAATTTACTGATAATTTACTGTATTGGCTTTCAACTTTTATCATATTTCATATAAGTGATTTCCATCCTATTGTGTCCTGAAACATTAGAGAAAAAAGAGGGATATTTGAATTGTTTAACACCTTCAACCTATCACAGATGGAAAACTCCATCTATCAATGAATATATTCCATTCATTGTGTTATACCCATAAAGTCCTGTAGGAGAATCACAATTCTGTGAAATGCCTTCAGGGCACTGGATTAGGTATTTGGATCTTGGATTAGGAAAATCACTTGTAACCAGAGAGCAGCCCGATGAACACACGTCTGAGAAGGTTCCCATGGATACTTTTTGAAGTGTTTAAGGTCTGGAACAACTTACACATACTCAGTTTGTTCTAGATATAATTGGCTGCCTAGAACAATGGGATAAAGCTTCCTGGTTTGTCACACCATTGTCCACGTGGGGTGAACCGAGAAGCATTGTGATAATTCATAGAACTTAATCATCTGGGAAATGATAATGTAATAATAATGTGAACAGAGGGTCTCAAAGACACCTGTATGTCATATCTGCATTTTCCAAAGTGTTCATATTACATGCAAATTGCTGTCAGGGGGTAGCTGCAATTTTGAAGTCTAATTCTGCAGTCATGTGAAGAGACATTCATTACGTTTAACAGACCACAGTCATGTACTGACATCTGAACTTCACTGCTTAGATTACTGATGGCTGAAAACATAATTCTCTTGGTCTTCAGCTATAAATTTCTGTGCTTACTTCTAAGGAATGTTGCAGTTTAAACCATACATAAGCTTTCCTTTCTCTTTTACCAGATCCTAGAGCTCTGTGATACCTTTTCCCTGAAAAGTGCTTCTTTAGCTTTCTTTTCATCCTGAGGGATATGTTATCTAATTGGTATGCTTACTTGATATAGGCATTTTAGATAGATCTACCTTTGTAAAAATGTTTTTCTGTAACTATTTTCTAAATAGTTATACACTTTCTTCTTGATAATGTAAATATTCTCACCCTTAATGTTTTTCATTCACTTTGCTTATAATAACTACTTGACTCTTGCCTTAACCTTTTCCAGGGCAGGGACTGTTTTCAAATGCAGCTATAGAGCAGCAAAGTAAAATCTCATTCCTGTTTGACCCCTTAACACTGCTTTAATGCAAATGTTGTGGTAGCGTGTATAATTTTTAAAAGCTAAAGTTACTCAGTGGAAAGTCTCACAGGTCCCAAATTAGCAAAACTTTTGTAAAGTTCATATACTCTATGGAATTTATAAAGAAGGTGTTGAAATCACTTACGCTTTTGCTGACTCATTTCCCCCATGGGATAGCTGATGACCTCAGAAATACCCTTACAGAAGTTCAGGGCACATAGTTGCCATCTGTAGCATAGAGAACATACTGAACCCTCAATACTAGTTTACCCTAAAATTTTTCTTTGATATACCTTTTACTGCACTGCAAACCCAAGCCTATTTCAAATGCCATTTTCTTTTATAATCCAGTCTGACTCAGATGCTAAGCTAGTGTGGTATTTACAAAATATCTATATCACCATGAATTTATCTTGCCAAGAGAAGTTAAATGGTTACATATTAAAAAGATTTTATAAGCATGCTATGCCACAGTAAACATTAGTAAAAGCTGTTCTTAAACTATTTCTGCCTTTTGTTGGGAAACAAATTGTTGAGGCTTGAAGGGGAAAACCGCTTAGTAAAAGGAAGGAGAATTAAGCATTCTGAGTTTTTAAAGGAACTCTGTTTGCTGATTAAGTGCTTTCTACAGAAATGCAACTAATGTTTCCGTGTTTTTTAAATTCTTAAATCAGGCTCAACTGCCAGTAAATGATTTTCTTTGCTGTGACTGGAGGTTTATTTTTAGTCACAAGAACAGTATAGATTAAGGCAACAGGCTGAAAATCAAGGCATCTTGCATGCTAAATAAGATGCCACACACTTGCACTCTTGGTGTTAACTAATTCGTCTCGCTGTGGCTCAGCTTAACTTTCTGTTAGGGACAATGTCAGTAGCCATCTGCCAAGTCTATGAAGCTGCCTTACATCTGAGTCCCTTTGCTTATCTTTCCAATCAGCTTCATGCCTTTCATTTTACTGGGGTTGAGTTTTGCAGTACTTTGAGACTCGGAGTGGAGCTGGAATTTCATCTTCCTGTCTATAAACTTGCCTGTCAATCTAACAGCAGAACTGCTTGGCAGACGGTGTTATTCCCTTTGCAAGTTTGATGAGTGGTGGGCACTGTAACCACTCTGCCCTTTTCAAATGAAAATGTGTGTGGTAGATAAAATTGTTCAAAAACAAGCCTTTCACCAAATGTCTAACATCACGAACCTGGTAACCAGCTGGCAAAGGACAAAATTAGATTTCTTAGGTGCCTGCTGGGCTGTTTATGCAGTTGTTTTAAGCACATTGTCACCTTATTTTAAATTGAGAGACCATAGAGATCCAACTTTTAAATGAATGATTCTCTGCTGCTCTTGGAGGTATTTGTGTCCACCAATCATAGAATCATAGAATGTATTGGGTTGGAAGGGACCTCTAAAGGCCATCTAGTCCAACCCCCCTACAATATGCAGGGACATCTCTAACTAGGTCAGGTTGCTTGGAGCCCCATCAAGCCTGACCTTGAGTGTCTTGAGGGATGGAGCCTCCACCACCCCTCTGGGCAACCTGTTCCAGTGATCAGCCACCCTCATATTAAACAACCTTTTCCTAATGTCTAACATAAATCTAACCTTTTCTAGCTTAAAATCATTACCCCTTGTCCTGTTGCTACAAACACTTGAGAACAGATCTTCCCCTGCCGCCTTATAGGCCCCTTTCAGGTATTGGAAGGTTGCTATAAGGTCCCCCCAGAGCCTTCTCTTCTCCAGGCTGAACAGCCCCAACTCTTTCAGCCTGTCTTCATAGGAGAGGCACTCCAGCCCTCTAATCATGTTTATGGCTCTCCTCTGGACACACTACAACAGGTTCACATCCTTCTTTTGTTAGGGGCTCCAGAGCTGGAGATATTTACCAAAGTATAGTTTAGGCTGAGCTACTACATTTTCCTCCCATTCCCATCTTGTTGAATCAACACATCAGTAGAGAAAGTAATTCTGATATCATCAGCATAAAATGTCCGTTACCTTATTAAAGAACAGAACATTCTCTACTGTGTCATCTGGTTTTCAGAAGTGTTGAAAGACTAAACTGGTCAATGCTTGAGAAGCTCCCTAAGATCCATACATAATCTCTGTTAAATGCACTGTTTGGTTTAAACTGAGTGCAAGTCTACTTTGAAAACTAAAGTGCACACAGTGCTGCTTCCTCAGTGGTGTTGTACTTGGTTAATTTCAGCTGACCAGTTCAAAAACTTGGGGCTTTTTCACCCCTCCTCATATCATAGGGTTAACACAACTCCAAGTGAGTGAACTTCTCATTACAGTTAATCTCATGAATCTTCAAGCAGAATTGTTTACTGAGTTTCAATCAATTACACCTATACAAAGTCATTGTAAGTGACAGGTGGGTCACCGAGAGCATAGTTTGCTGATATGGGGCATAGCATGGATGAATTTGAGGGCCTAATTTGACCTCTATAACTTTATACTTTCAGATTTCAGATACATGTAAGAACCAGAAAAACTCTCCTCTTGTGTTCGAGAACCCAGGTTAAATTTGCCAGGCTTGTAGTTGGCAAAAAAATATATGTTTCTACAATGTCTATATGTGTATAGCTTTGTATACACATAAATCTACATGCCTGTTGTCCTCAAACACCTGCTAAAGTCATGTAGCACCCTTTGTTGCTTGCTCCAGAAATCATACAAAGTACCTGTGGATTCCTCCAAAACTCTTAGGATTTGAGAGTGCTGTATACTATATATATATTAATGGCAGGGTTATCCAGTGAGAGCCTGATGTCAGGAATGGATATTAATGGAAAGTCTTGGGACTACAAACTATTAACACAACTCATTGCAAGACTGTAGCACGATTGCATCAATTCTTGCAATGGGTGCATGAATCCCTTGAGTCAACACTGTCTGATTAAAAAGTGACTCGTGGTTGGATTGGAATACTTGGAATAAATAAGACAGCAGTTGACTATTATGCAAGGTCTGTATACTTTCCTCATAGACTGTCACAAAAAAACCACATTTCTGACACCTTTCCAGTAGGCTATTTAGAGGCACCATGGTCTGGGCAGACAGGATGCTGGGCTACATACGTGATTACTGGGTCCTATTCCCCATTCCGGCGTGCAATTGGCAAATAACACCTCACTTACTCAGTATCTCTGTTTGCAAAATGGAACGAAGCCACTTACATACCACTTACTCTGATACTAATAGAGAATGGTACAGTTATTTAAGACATTATTTCTTATAATTCCCTTTAAAAAATCCTTTTAAAGTAACTATTTTGCAAAAATTCATTTAAAAATGATTATGTATTCATAGAAATAGTAGCATCTATCTAAATGCAAATTTACTCCTTCATCCTATTAAGTATCTATAATGCATATTTTAAATCTCCATAAACCTCCTTGCTCCATAAGGAATATTCTGGTCTCAGAAGTAAGCAGTAAGAATCTGAAAGGTTTTCTAACACACCCTCATGGTCTGTATGCAGGTTGTCGCAGACTGGAAAGACCCAGAAAATGTGGCTTAAAGTAAAACTGCTCATAAGGACAGAATTTAACTGTTCATTCACCTCTACAGCTCCAACTCAGCAATAATGGCAGAAGTTCAGGTCCTGAACCATAGAAAAGCCCATTCCATGATGCCTGATAAAGTGGGAAGCTTGTATTTGTTCATGTAACATCAGTTCTAGAGGGTCTGAGGACCATAATTTGTTTACATCACTGAGGAATTATTATAGCAATTAAAACATGACAGGTATTCACACAAAACTAATTCCTTTCTTCTGCCTTTTATTGCTTCTTATCTTACATTGCAAGTGACATTGTATCAGAACAGAGAGATTAAATAAAGCCATGCTCTCTTACTCAAAATCTTCCCACATAAGTCCATGCATAGTTCTATGGAGGGCAAATTTAAGTATCCCATAATGTGCCAGAAAAACAGTTAGGAATTTCTAACCTGTATCAGACCCAGGTCTTTCCAATCTGGGAGCATGTATTGCAGTGTGACCTTTCCTCCTGCTTCAAGGGAAGGTGTGAAAAAAAGAATATAAAATATTGCATTTCTGCAAAAGCTACTGTCTCTGCTGGAATGATAATCATGGTTGTGGAAACAACACATGTGATTTGCTGAGAAAAGACTAAAACTTCATGGGTTTGAGCTCATTCTCAAGAGGTAATCCCTTTCTCGACACGCAGCTAAAATAGCCTGGGTACATCACAGATTCACAGACCGGCAGGGGTTGGAAGGGACCTCTGGAGATCATCTTGTCCAACTTGCCTGCCAAAGAAGGGTCACCCAGAGCAGGTAGCCCAGGATCATGTGTCCAGGCAGGTTTGGAATCTCTATGGAAAAGGAGACTCCACAACATCTCTGGGCAGCCTAGTCCAGGCTCTGGACTTTCCCTCACAGGAAAGAAGTTTCTCCTCCTGTTCAGGTGGAACCTCCTCAGGTGCCGGTTTGTGCCTATTGCCCCTTGTCCTTCCGCTGGGCACCACTGACAAGAGTCTGGCCCCATCCTCTTGCCCCCCACCCTTTAAATATTGATCAGCATTGATTAGATCCCCTCTCAGTCTTCTCCAGGTTAAACAGCCCCAGGTCTCTCAGTCCCCTCAGCATCTTCATAGCATCCACTGTACTCTCTCCAATAGTTCCCCTTCTCTCTCTGGAACGGGGGATCCTGGGGCAGAGTAGAGCGGGAGCAGAACCTCTCCTGATCTGCTGGCCACACTCATCTTAATGCACCCCAGGAAACCACTGGCCATAATGGCCACAAGCACTGCTTGTTCATGGGCACCAGGACTCCCAGGTCCTTCTTCACGGATCTGCTTTCCAGCAGGTCAACCCCTCACCTGTACTGGTGCAGGGGGTTATTCCTCCCCAGGTGCAAGACTCTACACTTGCTCTTATTGAACTTCATGAGGTTCCCCTTTGCCCAACTCTCCAGCCTGTCCAGGTCTTGCTGGATGGAAGTGCAGCTCTGGTGTGTCAGCCACACCTCTCAGTGTTCACTCATCAGCAAACTGGCTGAGGGTGCACTGTGTCCCTTCAACCAGGCCACTGATGAATATGTTGAACAAGACTGGACCCAGGGCTGATCCCTGGGTTAGGTTTCAGGGGAGAGAAATCCTCCCTGTGGTGACAGGTCTCAATCAGTGGATGCAGCAGTACAGTGGCTCCCATCCCAACTGTGCCACACAAACCAAGATGGGGTTTGGATCTATGGTCTGAGACCCGCAATGCCAGCCCTGCTACTTAAAGCTATGCAGTCTTTTCAGAGGCATGCAAATAACCACATGCATAACAGCTGCTGAAAGGCTAAATGTTCTTCAGGTTACTTCTACCTCCCATTTTTTAAATAAGAGGTTTAGGATTAGGAAGGATCTGGAGCTCACCACATTAATTTAGACTTCTGCATAGAATATCCATGTAGATAATCGCACCAGTGTTTCTTGCACATATCGGAATTTCAAGGCAAACTCAACTGTTTAGTCTCTATCACATTGCTGCGAAGTTAAATAATGTCAATGTCCATAAATAACCTACATATATGTACTTTACTACCTATGATATAACTTCTGTTTGCACCACAGGATACCTAAGTTCAGGCTGCTAACTGCTGTTTGAAGAGAGCAGCTCAGAGGTGTGATCCATGCTACATTTCTGTGAGGCAGTATGGATATAAAATTAGCAGATTCTAATCATCAGTGAAGAAAGGAGGTAGTGGATAGCAATGTATTTCATAAGAACAACAGTAGTCTGCCCTATCTTATCACTGTACAGCCAAAACAAAAAGGAAGTGCCAAAGTCCTAGCTTTCTTCAGAGATACCCCACTGCTATCTGTCTAGTGCCTTGAACAGAAGGATCCAATGTCATTGGAGTCTGACTGTGCTGTACAATATTTTGGTGACACTACCAGGCCATGTAACTCTATGGAAGCCAAAGGGGTTCTTAATTTACTACACATTTGCAGCCACTTTTAGGAGATGAATTTTCAGTAGCAGTTGGTTCGTGTTGGCAGTAAAACAAAGCAAGTCTTCTAGGAAGAAGGGAAGTTTCACTTCAACTGCAATGGACAATAAAAGCAGACACAGTAGAACGAATATTTTAAATTGGCCAGGAACAATGTTAATGTCATTAATTCCAGGAGGTTTTTTTCACATGAGTGGCCAGAACCTTCATTTTATGAAACCAGTGCTACAATGTTCACAACTGTAAAAAGAAGGGAAACAGATAACATGGGCTGTTAGCCCAGACAGAATTGTTTTTTACAGTAAAAGTTTAATTTATCTATATGTCAGTACTGATCATGAATGTTAAGCATGTCGTCAACATTCTGCTGATCCTGAATTCCTCCATTCTATTAAAATGGAGAGAGCCATACAGAAACTTGGGGTCGAAAGCAAACCCTCTCTGAGTCATCTCCCAGTCTGCCTTCATGCAATGTTTTAAAACTTCTTTCAAGGCTAGAAAGTCCATAGCAAAACCTGCATATTTCTTTGATTTGAATTGCTGAACTTCTCGTAAAGCAAAAATGATAAGCTGTAAAATAAATCCTATAAGAGCTTGTCATCACAGAAAGACAGTCAACAATTCAGTGTTTCTCAAGCTTTTTAGAATTTGTTCCCTTCTTCCCTGTAATAATGTGACCCAGGCAGACAGTCAGAGCTGAGCTGTGTATCATCTGAGCTTGCAGCCTCTGGTCTCCTTTACCCTTCCTGGCTCAGAGACATTGATTCACTCTTCATGTGGCTGCCAGGAAGGAGAGAATTTTCAGAGAGAAGAGATGGATAGAGAAAAAAGGGGGAAAGAAGAAGGACAACAGTCAGGACTTGCCTGCAATTTGCCACATGCGTATTCCTCCACTCCTTACTCCTCCACTGAGTCTTCCATAGTTTTGAGAAACTCTTATAAAAGTGAGAAAGGGGCACCTAAGGAAGATTAAGGTAACTTTAAGGTTGACCCTAAACCCTAGGGTGAATTTGCTTTTAAGAGGCCAAGAAATGGAACCTACCATGGAAAAAATATGCTTCCATTATGTTCTTTCAATTTTCCTTAATTTTTTAAACAAAGTTCTTTTTCTTAATCATTTTCTATTATTTCCAGTTGCATTTGCAAACATACTGCCTTGTTCCCCTCCCCATATGAATGCTCTCTAACATCTTCACATAGAATATTTGGTCGTCACACTTTATTCCCATCACTGTGAAGGCACATGAAGGGCACCTAGGGCAAACAGACAACCAGCAGGTCTTCCCATTTTGGAGTTGCACCAAATGTCTGCTGTTCGTGAACTTCATGTGGCTTTGTCTGGTACTGAGATGAGGTGAAACCTTTGTTGCCTTTTTCAGACACAAGCCTATTGCAGCACTGCAAGGTCCCATTGCATCAACATGAGGTTTCAAAATATAGTAAAACCAACTTGCCCCCAGATTATTTATTTGGTACTAGTGTCTAGGAGAGCAGCAGCATTCCTGACAGCAAGAGGATTCCAAGCATCTGTCCTTAGCACTCCAGTGACTCTAGGGAAGCAACCCATAATCCGCATATTTGAATTGCCACAGGGGTTTGTGGGCTGTGGAGGGGTGGGAATGTGGGCAAGCATATTTCTGGAGCTATAATTAATCCTACGTGTTGTATGGCTGTGATTTATGTGACAGCCTCATCACTGCGGGAATAAAGGAGTTGTTATGAAGAGATGTGGAGGTATATTTTTTGAAGGAAGGGGAATACATAGCAATTTCACTGTCTTTAATAAACCATGCATACTGGAAAGGCTCTCTTAAAATACAGTAGCATGCTGCCAAGAATGATCCGTTAGTTTTCTACAGCCTGAGTATTATTCCAAGAGTGTCCCTAGAGTTTTTTTGGTTGCCGAGATCAGGATTCACCAAGAATTTGAATTCAAGGCTGTGGCAGATTGTCAGAACTTGCTACATGACACAAATGTGGGCTTGCAGATCTTCTGACAATGGATGTAGCAGAAGCACATGATGCCCTGCTCAGCTCTGCTTCTTCTCAGAACACCCTGCTAGCAGTGTTTGCCCCGTTCTCCCAAAGGAGTTCAGAAAGAAAGGAACAAACCATTCTGCCACAACTTTTGTTCTACTTTGCCATAGGCAGATAAGATATGACCTGGGTATTATTTCGTGCAGAATCTCTTTTGAAGCTTAGTCATCTTTTAAAACAGTATTGGATATTTGAAGATTTTCCTGGGCAAATGATTCAGCTTCATCCAGGATGATTCTGCTTTCATACAGACTCCGTATCATACTTCGCAATAACTTATGGCACTGAAAAAAACTACTATAGCAGAAGCATTCTTTTGTCCCAAATGTTTATGCACATGCTGACCCACACAGTTTGTGTGACCAAAAGCAAAGGTTCCTAAAGAAGTGTGTCATCTGACGTCCATACAGGTTTTGCCCCCATCGCTTCCTCTTTTTCCATACAGTTGCTACGAGGTGATGCCATGCTGACTCACTCGTGGGGTGACAAGACACAGCATGTTGTTAGTAAACAGGTTTGACTTACATAAGCGCTTGCAAAAGATTCATTTTCATTTCTAGGTACACTACTTGCCATGGACTGATTGCAATAGATAATCCCATTCTACAGCTAGTCAGAATACAGCAATTCCTTTGCCTGTATTGTTTAGAAGAGTAAGACAACTTACATTCTCTGTATTTAAATTGCCAGGTAAAACGTACAGGAAAGAGATTTGTTGTTTGTTCCCTCTGTTAGCATCCTGCCATCCCCACATGTTGCCCCATGTTCAGATTGCATTTAAGTTACTAATTTGGATGCAAAGCTACCCATAACATACTTGCATACAAATAGATACCATTTGCTCAGACAAGAAATTATTCCATTTCATCTCCTGTGAAAGCTTGAAAATTGCTGGAGAAATTATCTGGCAAATATATAATTATCTATAATCAGCAGCAGCTCAGCTCTGGTATTATCTACAGCTTCTAGTATACAACATCTCAGGGTCCAAATTTGGCACTGCTGCAAATGCCTGTGGTTCCCATGGGAGTCTGGTAAGCCGGTAAATGCAATCCTGGCTGTGTTCGTTTACAAAAAGATTTCTGAAATAGTACTGTGTTAAATTGCAATAATTCCAGAACTTAATCCTAATGTTAGAAAATATGCTAATGCTAGTGCTGATGAGCCTTGCATTATGAACCAAGCATTATTTTTGCTTTATGCAAATGTTGTGTTCCTTGAAAAATATTTTGTATTGAGCACAAACCAAAAAATCTTCTGAGTACCTCAGCAAAACTATTGAACAGTGCAAAGCTAATGAAATAGGGACAGAAGCTATTTATGTTGCATAGCACTTTACAGAAAACAAATTGGTTTAGTCCTGTTCCTATCAAAAAGGACCCAGTCAGTTAGTGAGCCCTGCTGTCGGTTATCTCAACAAAGATAAGGAATGAACAGTTACAAATGCCCAATTAACATGCATCCCTAGAAGTGGCTTTCTGGGCTAGTGTCTGTGGCTGTGAGTGACTTCACAAACAGGTACTTACAGTCCTGTTGCCAGAATCGTCCCATTCTGTAGGTAAAGAGACGCAATTCTCTAGAGATTTGATTTATCTTATACATACTAACAGAGGAAATAAATGGGTAGAACAAAATCCTAGTTGGATTCCATAAATCCAGCCATTCTTTTCAAAACCTTGGAGCAATGTGACAGAAACAACAGATGATACAGGCTGTTGATCCTACCTATTACATTTCACAGTGCTACTATTTGTGAAAATAAAATATAAATTCTTTCTGTCTAATAACCCAAGCCTCTGAGTGGTTGTGAGGTAAAGTCAGGGTATTAAATTTCATACATTAGATATCTAGAATCTGTCTGTCAAAGATGTGGCTGAAGTAAATGATAATGTTCCCATCTTCATGGAGAGAACAGTGATGTACAGCCATAAATTCAATGGCATTCACTTCTTTGTGATATCTGGAGAAGCTTTTCCTGTTTGGAGACAGCCATAAAACAAAGTGAGACTTACTGATCAGCCACCAAAAACTCACAGGCCTCCAAGACAAGGAAGCAGGAATAGAAGTCCAGGGAACAGTGCAGCTTAGTCCACTGAAAATGTTTAGATGTCATCTAGCTTCTTGCAGACACCACTGAGAGTGCAAGTGAACAAAAGTCAAGAGAGGTGACTGCAGAGTGCTGGTAAGAAATGTGAGTCCAAACAATTTGATCAGTATTTTTTAAGCCGGCTTATGTGAATACTGCTGCAATTTCAGAAGGATGGCAGTAATTCTTCACACTGTTACTCTGCTTAAAGATCTGTCTGAAACCATTCCAGTATGAGTGATCTCCAGCTCTCTCTCCCTGATGGTTGGCGTGTGGCCTCCCCTGTACATAAGCTCAGGCTCTGTTCGCCCTTTCTCTGATGTCAGGACAGCTTTTTCTCTCATTGTGAGCAACCAGGCAAGGCCACTGCCCCACTAACCTTTGCTGACCAAATATGGGGAAAGGAGGTGCACAAAGTACCCCTCTACATAGAAAGCATAAAGAGAATTCTCTTGTGTTGCCCAGTTTGAGAGCATTTTCCCCTACTCTGACTGGCTTACAGACAGAATATGCCATATAGCCTCTCTTTCTGAGAAAATGACTCACTGTGACTTCTGCTGCCATCTGAGGATGTTCAGGCAGAACAAATAGCATGTGACCTGAGGCCAATTACAGCTGGGAATTTGGATTAAAAATAAAAAAGGAATGAGAACATTTGTCACGGAATACTCCATCCTTCAAGGAGAAGAAGATTTTCTAATGGGGAATAAAAGCAACATTTGTTTTTATTAAAAGTGCTTCTGTTTCTCTATTTTCTGAATCCTATTTTGATGGAGAACAATTCTCCCTCAAGAGTTTGGCTTAGGAAAGCAAACCATGAAATGACACAATACACGTTCTTTCTCAGACTGGGAAGAGAGAATGTTATGCCTGTGAAAAGCCACCTGCACCTTGCACTTCTGAACACAGTAAAAAAAGCGATCAGACCAAGATTCTTTACAGTAGGTATGTGGTGGGTTGATATCCTACTGCCAAACAGGGTCAGAACATAGAGAAAAGTTTATGCATTTGTCACCTGGAACAAAAGCTTGGGGAGTGTCCAAGCTTGGTTAATATGGGAATTATCTACCTGGAGTTAATTAATTGTCAGTCAGTTAACCAGAGATGAAACGCTTGTGTGTGGATACAAGGTCCAAGCAGTGTTTTGCTCGGAGAGTTCACCTTGTTTTCTGTAGAATCACTGCTGAAGGAAGGTATGTTGCCATGTAGGTGACAGGAGTGTGCACACAGGAGATCACCTATTGGGAACAACCATCCGGCTGGGGTTTGGGTTGGTTTTTTGTTTTTGTTTTTGTTTGGGGGGGTGGGGTGTTTGATTGTTTTTTGTTTGTTTGTTTTTAAAAAGCCCTTTTCTGCATTGCTTATTTCAGAATACACCATGACAGACCTTAGTAAATATAGACCTGCACAGTGCAGGCAAAAACATAGAAAGAGCCCATTCTCCTCACTCTCTGCTATCAGCTTTAGTGCGGCATTCGCTCTTCAGTTAATCAGTCACCGACTCCTTCAAGAAGGCAGCTTCTCCAAGGCAGCGCCGAGTGGTTTGGTTTGATTCTGCCGTAGTTACACATTTACCCAAGTCTGTATTCCCCAGCTGGAGTAATCAGACATCAGTACAGTCTGTAAGTCACAAAGTTCTCTTGCTGATAATTTCGCCATTTCTTTATCATCTGGCAGTGAACCACTGCTATCAGTTTGGCAGAAATTGAAGCAGTGGTGTTCTGCTTACAGATTGTCACTCCAGTATTTTGTCTATATGCCTGATCCTACACAAGCAAGCCAAGGAATTTTGCTAACTCAGCTACAGCACTTAAGCTTTGCAAAGCTCTGTAAACACAATTTCACAGAGAAGAAATCCAAGAATCACGTTGTGGCAGTGTAAAATATGTTTTAAATACATTTAGTGAGAATTACTTAAACACTTCATCAATCAAGTGACAAACAAAAAGTAAGATCTAATTTATAATCCTTCTCTGCTTTGAGTGTAGTAAAAGGTTAGTATATGGCAGGAAATTAAAATCGTGTTTTATTTTTCCACCTGTTTCTTTCTATTATACCTTGGCTGATGGTGGGTAGTTGTAGTACATTCCGGAAGAGACCTCAGGGCAATGTGGGAGCAATAATGAAACGTCATTATATTTTCTGGAGCAACTGCAAAAGCTGATAGTTAAGATTGGAGGCTCACTTCAGCTATAGGGTATTGCATACATTTTTCAGATGACTGGTAACAGGGAAAATAGCTACGCCAAAAAATAGGTAAGCACTGATTTCTTTGACGTGCCTCAGGAAGAGATTTCCGAGAGCATCATCAGAAGAATTATTTCTTTCTTGTAGTTGCATTCGCTTTCTTAAGTGTTAAAATCTACCATCTAAATCAAAGAAAATCTGTGGTGATTAGTAGGCTGAAACCTTTGAGCTCTGCTAAACTAGTCCAGTGTGTTTTTGTCATATTTTCTGTTACTTTAAAACAGAGATGACATAGATAACTCAGTAAAATAAAGGATTTGAGGTAACACTGTATTTGACACAGTGTGCACTTTTACTGTAGATAAAATGAATAATCAAGATGTTCTCAGCTCTGAAAAACAAAGAAGCTGTAAAGAGCACTTGGGATCTCAAGGTTACATATTGCCATCTAAAGAAGGCAGGGTGGAGGGGTTTGAGAAGGACCTGAGTATCACAATTTGAAATAGAGAAAGAGAAGAATAGCGCTAGAAGGGATTGAGAGATATTCTAATCCATTCTCCTGTTCCAAGGTAGGAGCTGAGAGTCTTGAACTATTCCTAAGAGAGTGAAGGGAAAAAATAGAAGTTGGTGGTAGAGGTATCTGAAAGAGTGACTGCTGTGGAGGAGCATTTCTGTATAGTTGCCCTTTTTCTGAATTAGGTTAATTTGAGGTCAAATGCACAAAGCTTTGTGTAACATGGTGCTGTTGTACAATAGCGGGTGTAGCCTGTGCTCCCGCAACATCTCTTGGTTTTTATGAGCAAATCTGTGAATTGCACATTCACACAGGTAGGTAAACATAAAAGTAGGCTATTTGCTGTCTCAAAGGTGGGGTTTTTCAGGCTCTGTTGGCAGCGCCAGCTCTGAAAACGCTGTTACCAGAGAAATGGAAAAATCCCAACACATTTAAACTCAATAAAGGAAAGACTTTGATGAAACACAATAAACCTGCGGCTCCTGTTATCACAGGACGTTGGTGAGGACATTTACATAGTAAGCTGTTTCTTAAACCTTTGCTAATGAGATCAGTATGGACATATGTGTAGCATAAGCCTTTCTCTCTTCAGAAGTAATAAACAACTGGCTGTTTACAGAGATAAACACAGTGGCACTGGTTACATTAGGAGCAGCAGTGGATCATGTGATACCTGTTGCTCAATTCAACCTGTTAGAGGCATTTTGTATTTTCTATTAAAGGAGCAATGCCCCACTTTGGAATACCTGGACTACAGGTATTCCTGAGAAGAGAGAAGAGCCTTGCAGACGCTTCTCCTTCTGTTCATGAACACACCCACTAAAAAATTTCACCTCACCCATCCATAGTTTGCAAATGTTGCTGCTTCTTCCAGCCCTGATTGCATGTTATCCCCATGGCAAATACAGTTGCCTAATAGAGACAAACATTAAGAAAACATTTGAACTATTGTTGTTTGTTCTCTAATAAATGCAACAGCTCAAAACAAAGAGGAGAACTGTCTCCCAGAACAGCCAGTTCTAAGCACCCGGCATTTTGGGAGAGGTTCCAGTAACATGCATGGTGCCTTCTGAAAGGGGCTCCTAGGCAAGACTACATCATGGTTTTGGAAAGGCAAATTTGAACCCTTTTCCATTAATATTAAGAAAAATATTACCATCAGGTCACACTTGCATTACATACTCAATCTGACCCTCTCACAATGATTTCCAGAGGGAAGGATTCATACTGAGAGCTCTAAATTCAAACATAAGATGGTCTTTGAGAACTTGATCTGTTCAGAACAATTTTTTTATTTTTCTGAAAATGCTGAATGCCCCTTAATATCTTCTTCTGCATATAGTGCAGATGAATGACATAAATCCCCCTCAAAGAAGCTCAGCACCCTGCAGGACTGAGCATATACTTAGCAAAGCAAACCTCAACTCTTTCAGCAAGGCTGGGCCGAAGTCCCTAGGAAAAGCCAGTGACAACTGTCCTCAATAACATGAAATCATTGCAGCACTTGGGCACCCTGAAGACTTGGAAACGATCTGGGAAACCGCTTCCCAGTATGGGGAGAAGTCTGTACAATCACATCAAGTCTGTACAATCACAGAAAGTGGAGGGGCTGTATGATAAAGTAATATTTTAGATTTTTTTTCAGACAGACCCAAAATTTTATGTGCCTCAAGTTTCCTTTGCATGACACAAGGTAATTGTGTCCTTGTCATTTTACAAGCCTCATGAATGTAAAGGTGAGAAGGAAAAGAGAGACCAGAGGAAGAACAAGAAGATAAAGAGTGAACTAATGACAACAGCTTTGCTAGGTTCCATCGATATATGATACTATTTAGTTATAGTAGCAGATGCCTTTAAAATTTCATATACTATGTGAGAGAAAGAAGCCTTCTGTATATGACTGGAAAGAAGATACAGGGTGTTACATTGTGGAAAGTATTATAGGCTATGATTTGTCTCATTTTTATTTAGTCATCTAAAATTGACATCCATAGCCTGCAGAAGGAGCAGCATCTCCAGGGTGCCAGCCAGATCACAGCCTGAAATGTCGATCTTTGCAGGAGATTAATGGTGTGTCGAACTCCCTGCTTTGTGGAATGAGACTACTTGGATGCTTGGCTTGTAGACAGTCTTAAATTAAGTAATATGATGTCAAGCCATAGTATACATGCACACTTTTGCCTTGCAAAAAGGAGAGGATCTAGAGACAACCTAGAAATCCATTCAGGAACAGATACTGACAAAAAAACCCCAATAAAGTCTGAGACTCTTCAGTGTAATTTACACTTTTTTTTTCCAACATAGATCAAGCCCTGATAATTAGTCAAGTTCTTTCCTGTGTATTGTATGATAGTTTTCCTGCGTTTTTTTAGATCATTACTGTCCATTAACTCCTGAAATATCAGAAAGAATGTTAAAAAAAAAAACCCAACCTATTACTTCTCTAAAAGGAAAAGAATGTTATGAAAACAAACTGTGGGTTTTTAGGACTTTTTGCAATTTCCTGAGGCTTTTTCTTGAACTGGGGAACATCAAGTCCTCACTCTCCAGCAATTCGTGGGAACAGTAGACTATGCATGAGAGACTGGTTAGTGTAAGTCTATTAGAGAGGGAGAGACAGATTAATACAATTGTCTGGGTTCAAAATGTCTTTCGAAAGAGCGCTGCTGTCTCTAAAGTACACCCTGGATTTGAAGCACACTTTGTCAGCCAGTGTTGACGTTGATAGATTTGAAATGCCATCAAGAAAAGACCAGAGTGAATGTGTCAGGGGCTGGTTTACTACTGGCTTGGGGGAATGGCTTTCCTCATCCAGAAACAGGGTCTTCCCATGGAAAGAAATTCACATCCTGCATAAGAAATTAAATAAGGGGTTTTGGGGTTTGGTTTTTTTGATCTTCAGGACACACTTCGAGATCCATCTGCTTATCTGAACATTTAGTGATGGGTATTTGTAAATCTGCAGCGTGAAGACTTCATTAGCCCTGTGTTACACGAACTATAAAACGAGACTGCCGCTTCACTTACCTGTTCTAATCACGTTACAAAATTCTGGGTTCTTTTGGAAGAGATCTGACTAAGACACTCGTGGTTTGATTTATAATATTAGTAAGAGCACCTTGTTTGAAGTTGTCTGATTTTTAGTAACTGCTGGAAAACTCCTGTATTACAGCATAGGCTGCAAGAGCAAAAACTGTGGTGGCGTTGGAAAAATGTTAGTTGTAGTTCTAGTCTAAGTGCTTGAACTTAATCCCCAACAAGACAGATTATGCCACGTGTTACCAGGGAAGAATGCAGGAAAAATATGGAAAAATTAAGATGTGCTTATTATCTTGTCAAATTAAACTTTACTGGTTTTAACTCTCTTGTTAACAGATGACAATAGCAACCAGAGTTCAATAGCTGATGCTTCTCCAATAAAACAGGAAAACAGTAGTAATTCAAGTCCGGCACCAGAACAGAACCTGGCAACACAAGCAGACAGCACTGAAGTAAAGTCTGACGAAACTCAGTCAGAAGCAAAGGAACAGCCTGGTTCAGAAGGTAAGCTGAAGAGACCATCTTCAAAGCCACACAAAAAATGTTATCGGTTAGTGTATCATTTATCTGCTTGTCCATTTTAAGAACTGAATAATAACAATTTGAAGGAAGTGGTTTCTGAATTCTCAGCGTTTATGTGAAAATGGGCCATAATCTCTCTGGTCTACTAGTGATCCTTCCATGCAGCTGGAAAGGTCAGATTGACCTTCAGGGTCTTTTCAGAGAGGAAACAGACAATACTTGGTTTATTGCTGTTACAATCTCAGCCTTGAAAGAAGAAGTAATTGAAAATCATCTTTGAAATGGCTGCTACCATGTAATCACACAAATCCTGGGAAGTTGCTTTTGTACACTTGTGGATGTTTGTTACCTATTGTGAAAGTAAAATAGAGGTGAGATACTCTGAAATGATTTTTTTTTTTTAATGGTGTAAACTTTAAGCTTTCTTTTTTCTTAACCCTGCTAGTTAGTTATGCAAAAGTTAGTTCTGAATTTTGCCCTAATTTTCTAAAAGTGTTACAGTATTGCACTGCAGTTATGCACAGATTAAAAATACGTGTGGGTTAAGAGATTGTTCTGAACTTCACTCTTTAAATGGCATTTTGGGTAATTGAAACATGCTCTGTATTTATATTCTTGGGAAGATAACTTTCTTCATCCTGTTACAACAGATAAAAGATCTCCTTAACACCATTCTAATGATTTGGTTGCAGAATTCTTCCCATAGCAAAGCAATTAAATTATGCCTTCCTGATTTAGTTCTTAGCTCAGTAGATCCACTGACCAATTTAAATTTAGAGCTTTTATCTTGGTAATACCAGCCTGGTTAAGTATGTTAAATGTCATTGCTAATTGGGGTTAAAATTTGACAACTGAATTGTCCCCAAATTGAGATAAATCAGAATGCCATGTCCTTCAAAGAAAATCTCAACTAGCATATTTGGTAACGGGAAAGGTAAGGATTTACTCCTGGGTCTGATACCGCCTGAACCTGCTCGTGTGAAGTCGTTACATAGCGTACGTGCTCCCCTGACTAAATTTAGGCTCGGGGAAAATCATACCAAGTTCTCTGAGCTAGTTCCAGAGCCAGTTACTGTAAAATGAAAGGGAGAAGTAATGGCAAAAAATACCTGTTATAAATGTGGTTTTTTTTTCTATTGGTTATATGCCAGGTGTTAAAGTTATTAAATAATTATTTATATACTGAAGTATGATCAGACCCCTGGGATCGTAACGTTATTCAGCTGGGTAGAGTTAATGACCTTGTACGTCTCTCTCATCTTACTACACTGAAATCAGGGAGGTTCCTTAAAGCAAAGGGACAGTTTGGGTGCTCAGAAATGCCACACGTGGGCTTCTCCAAGAAAACAGGCGCATTCTGAACATTTTACTGTGGAAACAAGTCATTGCAGGCCATCGGAGTAGCTATGGATCGAGCCCCTTGCCCAAAGGTTAGCATCAGCACGAGTGGTAGCTGCCAGTGACAACTGGAGGAGAACCCAGCAGCTCCGAGCTGCCCGTTGTGGAAGTTGCTCTAGGTGTGGTTTTGTCATGAGGAGATGGGCACGTCCCAGAGCGCTCCTTACCTCAGGCTGCGATGTGTGCTGAGGCATACACAACAGCAATGGAAATGGAAATTCCTCCTCACCCGTGGGACTTGTGGGTTTATCAGTATGAACATGCTTTTCTGGTGAGACATGGAAAGGAAGACGATTCTCTCCGAGTTTGCTGAATATGATCTTTGAGCCTGATTGTTGTTGGCATCACTTTAGCTTGAATTCAGTCAGAGAAACTTTGAGAAATGCTTGTGATGCTTTTTATACAGTACAGCACAAAAATATCCATTACTCACTGGTTTATGTCATCTTCATTAACTAAAGTTGTCCACAATTTTTTGGAAATCTTGCATTTCTCTTAATCTAGAATAAATTTATATGTTTCTTGGGTCAGGGACCTGAGGTGAGATCACTCCATAGAACTTGGCTCCATGCATACTTCTGAGAATTCATTCAAGTCTAAAAGGATTTTGCAATGAGTTGAAGGAAAGAATGGTTCCAGTCCTTACACTGATCTTGATGTGGGTACTGAAGGAAATATAATGGACATTTTGCAATCAAAGGGCTTTAGTTTTGGGTGGTGGTTTGTTTGTTTTTGTGTTGAGTCTCTGCTTCTGGACATACTGTGGGATCTTTAACCTCTAAAGACCTCTAAAGACATTTTAAGTGCCCCTATATCCTCTTTTTGAGTGAGTGGGTATTTTAACCTGGAGTGCTCTGTAAGTCTTGCTTTGAGAGGGAGAAGGGTTCAAAAAACCAACCAAACAAAAGAAATAAGCAACAAACGAACATGAAACAAACAAAAAAATACCAGAAAAATTAGAAGCAGGTGAGAGCTACAAGAAGTTGGGAGATTTCTCCACAGGTATGCACCAGAATTACAAATTCTACAACCTTAATGATTAAGCAAGCTAGCTGGCTGAGTTTCTAAATTTTGTCTTAAAAGTAGTTCCAAGCAAAAACGTGGATTTTAAATATATGGCTGAATTTCAATTCAGATTACTTTTATTCTCTCTCCTTAGCTACCCATTTTTAGATCCATTAGTTATCACAATTCAGCTCTTTTTGTAGCTGCCTCTTACTTGGGGTTTGAAAGAAGTTTCCTGGTGGTCGGTCCCTTTGCAAAGTTGATGTTGAAATTGTTTGGTAATAGCATTGATGTGGTTCTGTGTTGGAGGGTGTGCGGGAGCTCAGCTCCCTCTAGGGACTGATTCCAGGAATTGTGTCCTGCTGGCAGCAGGAAGAAGCTCTGGCAGCAGCTGGTGGTTGTGGTCCTGCAGTTTGAGCTTCATTCATCATATTCATCCAGCTGTTTTGTATCTTGATGGTTACACGTGCATGAAATTGATGTTTGGGAATGTTGCTCATGAGAAGACAGCCTAAAAGCTTCTGCTGAATGCTTTCATTTTTTTTTTAAATTTAAAATTATTTCTTGAAATTTCAGATACCTCCGATGAACAGAATTCACAGTCTTCGATGGAAAATTCCATGAATAGTTCAGAGAAAGCAGAAATTCAGTCTTCTGGAGAAAATGATATAATTACAGAGGCATCTAAAATCTCTCAGGTAACTTTAAGCCCAAAAGCCCAATTACTTGGAATTTGGAAAAGAGTATTTTTACCAGAAAGCAAATGTAAGGAGGTCAGTTGTGGATTTAGATTCATTTCCAAAGGGTAAAAGCAGTAGAGTATTAAATGTACCTGGTTTTGTGGTTGATTTGATTGGCTTCTTGCATTTGACATAACTTGAACAGGAAGGCTTGACTGGTCTGATTTACTTTTCAGTTTCCTAAACCGGTCTCTGTTTGATTTGTGGGTAATATTAAAATTTCATGTTAATAAAAATTGCTTGGACCTAACCTACTGGACAGGCCCCTTTTGAGGACCATTCAGAAATAAAATATCTTCTGCAAAAGTAAAGTCATGTAGCAGTTAGGAAAGTTGCAGAGTCGGTGGATGAGATGTTTGGATGTTTACTCACTGGTGTAGTGAAAAGTTCTGGGTGGGTGGGAGAAAGAAATTACCCTCGCAGTTGTCCCCCTCACACTGAGATCCTCGGGCAAAGCGCTGCTCAGTTGGTGGGTTTTCCTTGAGGGTGGTTGGCTGGTTTTCAGTGCACACCTTGTGCTTTCCAAAGCTCGCGTCCTCTGTCCTGTAGAGATTGCTTTGGCTACAGCAGGAGAAAATTCACGTATGCTTGGTGTGTGGGTTGTGCTCGAGTGTGGAGCTAGGGGAAGTCCAGGTATAACCGTGACGTATCAGGGCTCTTGCTTGGCATATTCACTGTGGTCTTTAGCCCGGAACTAGAATTTTGCCCTTTGTAGATGACAAGTGCAAAGATGTTGAGGTAAGATTTAAGTAGAGGAGTGATTTCAGGAAGCGAATGCACTTAGTCGTGTCATTCTTGCATCCAGGGATGCTTCATATTTTACAAGTGACACACCAGGAATTTGTTTGATGCTTTTCGTTTGATGTTTATGGTGCCTGACGTTCAGTGCAATGATAACGTGGTTGTTTTTCTTTTCCCCCTCATTAAGGACTCTGAAGGAGTGCCACCTTCTAAAAAGATGAAAGTAGAGGCTTCCCAACAAAATGTTGAAGAGATTTAGACTATAGTTTTTTTTTCTGGTCAGTTTTTCTGTAAGGTACATCAGTGGGCTTAATTATAGAACAACCTTACTTAAGCATCTTCTCTTGGATGAGGACAGAACTCCTAACTTTTCAAGTTACCAAGCAAAAATCCAAGAAAGCCTAACAAAGGTTTAACTTCTCAGACACTGAAAACTTTTTCCTGTGAAACAAACATTGAGAACTTTTAAGTTACTGTCTCTGAAATGGTTGGAGTAAACAACTCAGGAGGGGTCTACGCACTGTTTCTAAAGTCAAAATTACAATTATGTTGCTGCTGTATTTTTTTTTTTTCATTTCTCTATTTAACATTGTAAGATATTTAAGGATGGTACAGGTCAGGTATTAGCTTTCATGTGAAGTTCATTGTTCTGGCGTGATGTCTGCTTTTGTTTTGTGCCTTGTGTTCTGAAAACAGTGCTAACTTTTAAAAGTTGTTTTGCAACTGTCTCCTTTGCAAAGTGGCCTATGTTTGTATAATGCCATGTAGTCAGGCTTTTTCTTTTCTTTCTGTTCTTTTTTTTTCTTGTTTTGTTTGGGGTTTTTGTTTTGTTTTTAATTTCTAAATCCCTGGTGCTTAAAATTTGTAACAAATACAGGTCAGGAAGCCATTTTCACTCTTGGAGTCCAAGGAGAAAAAGGAGCTTGATATTTTATTTTCGCAGCTATAGTGGAGATCTTTTATTGAATGCATGGCATTCGCAACTGTAAATTTGGTCTTCTAAATACTTAACTTCATCAGAAGTTAACATGATCTGTTTACCATTTGTAGTCCAGATCTGAATATATACTATAACACAGCAGTGAAAATACTGACGTGTCAGGTCCAGATCTCTGTACAGCAGAGTTCCACTATGTACATAAATAGGATCAAAGGGATTGATGCACAGTGAATTTATTTGCAATTGGTCTGTTTTGATACCATGTTTTCACTGAACTGGATTTCGTTGTACTGTTGCTTTGTAAGATGTTTACTTCTGGGTTCCAGGTTAATACTGTATTAGGGGTTTCTCTTTTTTTTATTTTTTATTTCAGCAAGTCTTGTAAATAAGCCTTGTTGTTTCCGTAGTCCCCACATCATTGCTAGAAACCTTCCTTTTCCAACTGTGTTGAAGTGTACGAAACTTGACGGGAGGGCACGAAGCACGTGCAGCTCCCTTCAAAGTCGTGGCGTGGAGGAAAGCAGAACCATCTGCTCCGGGTTGCAAGGGCCTGATCCTACAGCGAGCTCTTTACTCCCAGGGTGAGCTCCGCGCTGTAAGCAGTGGCACCCGCTTCTCTCTCACTTCAGCGTACAGCCGTGTCGCCGGATGGGGCCCTTTGTGTGGGAGATGGAACTCGTAATTTAAAAGACGATCTCACAGCTAGGAAAATGGTTGCATAGAGTTTGTAAGCTAAGAACTGTAAATACTTTTTTAAATGAAAAAAAAAAAAGAAGAAAAAAAAAAAGTTGCTTCCAGTTGATACATTTTCATAATTAGCTCTTCATTTAAGCTTATTTATTTCTGAATTCTCCACTAGTGAAAATGGCTTGCACTTAGACTACTGCGTTGCGTTTGCAACTACCACTTTATGACGAAGAACAAGGGGGAAATGGGGGGGAGGGAAGAGAGGGCGGGAGCAGTGGGGAGCCGATACTGACCTTCCTAAGATGTTTGTAGGATTGAACTCCAGAGGACGTATGACACTCAGTTTCGGAACTTTTCCTTTATGTTGAAATAAAACTTTTTGGATTTTAACTGAATAAAATTTGATTGCAAATCATTCACTCCAGCAGTGTGCTCCCTAATAAGTTTTTTGGGATTTCTGGTCTGATCATGAAGTCCATTAACATTCTGAAAATAAGGAAATGAGGAGCCAAAAACTATTATTTGCACAATATATGCAATGAAACGGTAGAATTCTCTCTTGAATTGTGTGTATGCCTAAAATGTGGAAAACTGGTCAATGACGATTGATTTGTATGTATATTACATTCAGATTTAAGTGATATTTTGTGAGAAGTTCTATTGCTATATTAAATGGGCAGATCTAGAAAGATTCAAACGTAAAAATATTTTTGATTTACTAACTTTTTGTTGTTTCTAATGCTAAAACAAAAACAAATCTGATGCCACCTTTGACAAGCAGTCATGTTTACTAATCCCTATCTTCAGGTGCATCGCGGCAAGTTTTTTTTAATTTTAGTTTTGTAGACATTTCCAAGGGAGTAAGTAGACTTTTCATTTAGAAACTTAATTCCTGTACTTTAGGAAGAAATAAAATATATAAATAGCACTAAGAATACCTCAAATTTTTCATTAGATAGAAGCATTTATTGGCATTATTGACATCGACAGGTTTAATTATAAACTTCCTTTTCTCTCCTGTGGCTTCTGCTCAGAACTGCTCATTGTTCTGTGGCTAACAGACGAGGCGTCATAACCATATTCCTAGAGGCTTTATTTCAAAAGTAGTAATGCTTTATTTACAGCTTATCCAGGATACATTCAGAACTTTTTTTTTGTAAACCAGAGATTCTAGTGACAACAGACAACTGAACAAGCAGATAGATTTGGGTTCCTTAGACCTGTTATTGTCAGTCTCTAAGGGCAGAGACTTTGACATTATCTGGTATGAAGAAATCCAAAATAGTGTCTAAGACTGTTATTAGTCTTTTTTTGAAGTGCCTGATAACATTTATGGGCCAACGGATGTGATTAAACACATTTTAATGCCAGAAAGTACAGATGGGACCAAACCAGAACATGGAATTCAAACCGGCCTGAGGTTTGAAACCAGATCTAAATCCAGCGGTTTTTTGGCTTGGACCCGTCTCTACCAGAAACTTGTTTTATGAACTCACTGTAAAAGGGTTTATTGAAAGCATTGAAACGTGGAGCAGAAGGAGAGATGTAATTTTCTTCAAGATGACTGAAAGTTCTCATACAGCTAATGTTTTAGAACTAGTGCAAATATCAAGAAGTGCTTCCTTGCTACAATGCTGAATGTTGGAGCTTCAGTTACAAATTAATAAATAAAAAAAATTAACAAAAATATGAAAAAAAATAAAAAAGAAACTAGAAGCAAGCAAGTAAATTAGCTGAGTTTGTGGAACATGTGGGAAGGCCTTCTGAATAAGCGATTTACTCAGCCAAACATTTTATAGCAGAACTATTCCTTGGAATTTTTATGCTTGGGAAAGTAGTTGTTAAACATTCCAAAAAGTGCTGGCACTTACAAAACAACAAAAAAAAAAATCAACAAGGCAGTATAAAATATTGGTTTTGGGTGGCTATCTTCATACATAAACATCGTCATGTTTTGGAATGTTCTTTATATCTAAGGGCCTGTTAGAAGGTGTAAAGAATTTTGTTTTCTTCAATACCTAATTGTTTTCCATCTTATGATTTGTGTGTGTGTGTGTTGTACAGCAGTATAATTTTTCACTTATTTATTCCATCGGTAGTTATGGTTTGTACAATGTACAATGGTTTCATTTCAAAAATAAAATAAAAATCACAACACGAACGCTGTGTGAATAATTCTTATCAAGAAGCTTAATCTCCTTTTTTTTTTTTTTTTTAATTTACAATAAATTTCTGGTTTTATAAATGGTATTTTAAAGTACACATTCTATGGTGTTGTCTCATTTGGTAACGTGTAAAATGACCCACCTTTGAGCGGACCAAAGGTGTCCTGATGTTGTAGCAAGACACTGAGCGGGGCCGGGGCAGGTTGTGGTTGTTGTAACAACAACAAATAAATAGATGTGACCAATGTAATTACAGCAACCTGCGGAATAACTTGGTAATTTGGTACTCGGCTAATGTGTTGTGGTAGCTGAAATTGGAGGGAGGAGGGCATGGTGTGGAAACACGCTTTGGTTCGGAAACGTGCTCGCATCTGACGCTTGCAAGGGTAGAGCTCCTTCAGAGTTCTGGAAAGATTCTTTACATTCAAGACGGATATAAAATGTCTGGCTTATTTTTAGTGTTCTTTGTGCTCTGTCCAAAGCAGGCTGCAGTTTCCCAGACAGCTGAACCGGGCCGCTGGCTCAGCACTAGCAGAAGGGCAAGCTGCAGCCAGCTCCCCTGCTCCCAGCTTGGGTTTGTTGCCTCCCTTGCCGTTACTGGGGTGCCCGCAGCATCCTCTCATCAATTACTTAAATTCGCTCACCTGGGAAGAAAATTACCCCTTTTTAGTTAGGTTTTTCTTTTTTCATTTCCCTGGATTAGTGAATTAAATCAGCAGGCTTTTATAAGGCAATTCTATAGATAGGGTGGAACAGGAGCGAGATAAAAGAGTTGAGATAGAAGTGAGGATGTAATTCAAAATGGGTCCCAGAAGGAAAGGCCTCTGAACAGGTAAGGCTCGTGTCGGTGAAGGAGCGAGCAACAGCCCAGCCTCGAGTACGGAGCTGGAGGTTGGCCCGGTGGTTTGCCTGGGAGCGGGACTGGTGGAGGAGCCAGCGGAGTGGTCACGGGATGGCTGGACTCCCAGCGCCTGCAGTCAGCCCCACGGGCTGAGGCTGTGAGTAAGAGTCCTTGCGCCCCATCAGAATGGGAATGCTTATCTTCCCGTCTGTAGATTTAGGAGGATAATCTCTTGCCACTAAGTGTTGTGGAGTACACCGTGGGTGTATTTTCAAACGGCTTGACTGTCTTTCCATTCGGTGTGTGTTACAGTTGAATTCTGTGGCGGTGAACGGCTGTCTGCTCCTGCGTCGGTGATGTTGAAGGAACGTCATCAGAAGGTGGTGGCCTGTGTTTCACCTCGTGCTGCAGGTTGCTCTAAAGAAACAGAAAGAAAAAGCAAGTCAAAAGTGCCCGTTAGCACTTCCCCGGGCCTCCTGGAATTCCTTACTGCGGAGGAGGAGGAAAGGGTAGCCGGGACTCTTGTCCTGTTGCTGGTCACCTAAATGTCGATCTGAAAAAGAGGTCTGTCTCCAAAACGACTGGATTTATTGTAAGGGATGCTGCTGTCCTTCCATCTGCGGCACGTGCACTGAGGATGAGTAGAGGAGAAAACCCTGAACGGGGTCAAATGTTAGTCCTAGCTCAGGGTGATTTTTTTTTTTGTTCCCTTTTAGTTCTTAAACTACATGTAAGACTTAAACTAGATAATTGTAAAACTATGAATGTTGTTTTCAAATGTTATCTTTCTTTTGTACTTTAAGCACTCCCAATCAGAACACCTTGTTGGGGGATAGCATTGCTTTTTTTCTTTTCTTTAAAGCTAATATAAAGTAGCAATAACCAGCTTTGAAGCTCCATATAACTGTGGCCTTTTCTTAAGGATTTTTCTTCGATGTGATGCCGACTAAGCTGAAAGTTAATGTGACGGTGGCCTTTTCTGAAGCATTTTAGTTCTATGTAATGCTAAGAGCTGAATGTTAGTCTCGATTTTAGAAGATTTCTAACAGAGCCCTCACGATGTGACCACGCTTTGCTGCTCCTTTCATGCATGGGGGAGTATTTAACCTAGCGTGTCTCCCCTAAACAGTGATCAGTCTTGATTTCCTGCTCTCTAGTGGAGAAGATTAGATCACTGCAAGGGCGTAATTGGGATAGCACCGGAATGCCTCTTCCTTCCGTACCCAGGACTTGCTGTCTCTGTCTCTTGAGTTCCCCTTGATCTTATTTCTGGTTTTACAGAGCAGAAAAAGTAGCATGTGGCAATTTAACGTTTGGAGTTTTTTGTTCCCTCCTGAGGATGACTGTGTCGAAGAGCTTTTTTCTTTAAGTGTGATGTCCTAGAACTGAGAGAGAATACAACCAATTTAGTGTAAATGCTTTGGAGTATGTCAATGGTTCTCCTGGTGATGGAGGTTTGCTCTACAGGGCAAGCTAGAGATCTTTTTCTCCTGACCTCATAATACATATATGTATGTATATGGGTTTTTGTGCTGTAAGCTGCTGTTCTCTCCCCAGAATAACACATAATATATCTCCTGGCCCTGTCGCTGTGCTTTCCTGTTGACCTGCAGGATCCATTGCTTCCTTTATGCTTTTGAGAAGGATGAAATCTGATCTGTACTTCCCCTGGAACCATTGTGCTTGCTTCACACAGCATCGAGCAGGTACGTGGGTTAGGTGTGAGCCACCAGGCTGGCAGTAGAAGCTCCGTGTCCTGAGCTTTTCTCTTCGGTTGTAGCCGTGTTTGCAGCCTGCCTGCTGCAGGTTTTCAGCTACTTCTGTAGCTGCCCTGGCTTCTTGCAGAATGCCTCTGGAAAATAATAAGCAATTTACCGCATTAAAGATAGTTTAAATCCATGAGGTATTTCTAGCGCAGTCACTACCTCATCAACATCCTTCAGCCGTTTCTGGGCTGTCCTCTGAATCTTCTCATGTTCATGAGTCCCTTAAGCATAGGGGTGTTTTTCTGAGGAAGTGTATTACCAAAGACATCCTCGTGATGGTTCTGTGAGTGACCACAGCTTCTCCAGGCCTCTTCTCAGTCTTAAGGCTGGAGGTGGTTATGTGTTTTTGGTCAAGGTTTCTCCACACACCACCTCATGCCCTACAGCAAGTCCTGCTGGGTGGAAGCATCGTGCTTGATCCTTCAAACCACTGCAGGAGCGGTGGGGACAGGGCAGCAGTAGCGTGGCAGCGATGCCTTCCCTGTTCTTGGTGAGGCTGGTGGTGACACAGGGCGAGCGGCTGCCCGACAGGGCCGGTTCATCACTGTCTGTGGTGTAAGAAGGGTGAAACACGGTGGGTGTCACCTATGGCCAAGAACTGTCAGGTTCTGGCTGCGTGGTCAGGAGCGTCTCTTGTAACTAAAGGCCAGCGGGGCGCAGTAAAGCAACCAGGGGGGCTGCTCTGAGGGAAAGCAGCCCCGTGGTGATGTCGGGCTGCAGCTTTCCCTGAAGGAAGACACCCTCAGCGGTGTTCACCACTGGCCTTTGGGGCGACGGCGGCCTGCGGCTCTCCCCGAGGGGACGCTGCCTCCGAGGCGTCGAGGAAGAGCGGCCCCGGGGGCGGCGATGGCGGGAAGGGCCGAGCGCAGGCGCCC
>VZZY01024918.1:457886-528179 GCA_013400335.1 Eurystomus gularis | reverse complement strand
CCCCCGAATTTTATTTTTATCCCCAATTGATGAAAGCGGGATCTGTCATTGTTCCCTTTGTTCCGGTGGTGGCAGCTGCTGGGAGCACTTCCTGGGTTTACGTGCACCTTTTGCTCACACTTCAGTTTGGCCGTTCATCTGTTCGAGCAGGCGTTATATTCGCATTTGCCCCCTTTGTCTGTCATCCAAAATGGAGGCAGAGCTATGGAATAGAAGTGTTTTGAGAAGATGTGTGCCTGCTCGGGTCTTTTGTTCCGGGTGATATAGCAGAAATCGGATCCAGCCGGGTGTTCGCTCTGGAGCGTATTTTGAAAGTTGATTAAGAGGAATGATGGAAAACGCCTCTGAGTGTATCGACGGAAATTCTTATTGTCGTTCGTAGGAACTGTGTTAGCTCACTAAAAGAAAATTAACTTTGCCCACCCCAAATTCCTCTATTTAAGTATTGCTCAATGAAGAGGAAACAATAGAACTGCCCGTTCTTATACGGTACTGTAAATAACCTTCTCATCTTGATCATTTTTACCAAGTAAGTTACTAGTTACTGGCAAGAGAGCGAATCTTAGATGAGGTGCATGGACAATGGATGTGAATTCTTTGCATGTACAAAAGAAATAAAAATGTAAAACGAAACTAAAAATTAACCAGTCTGCCTTTCTTGCACAAGCTGAGATGAGCATGCGAAGGAGCCCCAGGTACTACGAGGTACAGAACTAGACTTCTCATGTACATCTTCTCATTGGCCTCTATCAGCTTGATTTTATGTTGTGCTTCCACTAGTGTGTCCTTGGGATTTCAAAACTGAGGATCACATGTAATGCAAAGGAATAATTCTGTGATAGTAATTTGACAATATCAAACTCTAGTGTAGGTGCATAAACCGAGCACCAGATCTATATTAGCAGAAATGATTTATCCCGCTTGCTGGCGATAGCATGAGGCGAGGTGCAGAAAACATCTTAGAGCCTACCAAAGAAAAGCACATTCTTAATACTTCTGTACAAGCCTTAGGGTTTGCTTAGTTGCGGCCATGAACCATCCTGCTCAGATTCAGCCTGGTTACTCCATGGCTTTGTGATGAATTTTTAAAATCTAACAAACTAATTGTAAACTTGGGTCTAGAAACGATTGAAATAATTTTGGAAAGTCTCGTTTGGGGTGATGAACCTGAGTATGAAACGAGACGTCATCGCTCTTTAACAACTGATTGATTAAGGAGGGAGGTTGAACCTCACTACCTTAGAAGCACTCTCCTCTGTCCATACCCTCCTCAGGGAACATGCAACACTCAAAGAGCAGCTGTCTTTTGTGCTGTGCTTCAGGTTTGATTTGAACTTGGCTTATGGGGATGTTTTCATTGCTGTTGCCTCAGCTGTATCTTTCCCATTATTGTCTGTCTCATCTAGCGCTGGCAAAACACGCAGATTCTGTGTTTACATTTTTTGTACTGCCTTTGCTGGATAGAAATTCACTCTCGAAAAGAACGTGGAAACCAACACCAAAAAGCGTCAACCAAAAAGGGGAATAAGTGTGGTTTCTGCTTTGTGGCTGTTGCAGAACCAGCAGCGCGGGGCCTGAGCTCTCTCCTCGTGTTTCCAGAGCTGGGGTAATGCAGCTCGGTTAAATGCAGAAACAAGGAAGTTGCTGTAACAGAGCTCTGCGTGTGATATTCATTTACACTTGACACCCATTGCTTGTATTTCAGTGTTTAAAGTTTTAAAAAGAAGCACTAACCTGTGTGGTAGCCATTAGCTTTACCAAGGAGCTAGAAAGCCAAGTTTTTGTAGACTACCTGAGTCTTCACTCAGGATGGTTTGTGTTTGAAAGTGGCCCAATTTATCCTGCATCACATTCGTGCTGGGATGCACAGTGTCGCCTGGGCTCTTTTAATTGTAATTTATTTTTTTTTAGTACGGCTTTGTCCTGGTAGCTTTTTTACCATAAAGGGTTTCAGAGTTATTTCTAAACCTGAGGGAAGCGATTCCCCCATGCCTTTGAGCGGTAGAGTCTAACCTGTTTTTAATTTTCATCATAGCTGTTTCACTCACGTATCCAGTTGCGCAGGTTGAAAATCCTCATTTCAGATGAGCCATTTGGCAGGGGAAAATATGACCATAGCATACTCCTCCGTACAGCTGGGAGATTAAAACAATCTTCTAAATCAATAAGTTACTTATAAACACTAGGGTTTACAACAGGTATCACGCGGGCTGTACTTTATTTGAATGTCACCTGTTTACTTTCTCATGAGATTGATTGTGGGAACTGTACTGCATTGACGAAGGTAAAAGAACTCTGGTTTTCCTCTTCATCTCAGCCCTTTAAAACAATGAGACCTCGCAGATCTTGATGTGTGTAGGTAGCTGTAATTGACCTATGGCAGGCAGGGCACTTTCAAGGCAAAAGGATTTTTAAAAATATGCTTTCTGAAATGAAAATGATCTTTGACACTGCTCATTCTAATGAGAAACTGCTAATGGTTGTAGGGCCTACAGTGGTTATTAAGCAGAATTAAATCAAATGCTATGTAATCTTGATATTTAATTTAGTAAAGCCATTCAATAACTTTACAATTATCCAAATAATTACATCACGGAAAAGTAGCTTCCCAAAACTGAGCTGCGTTCTGAAATGTTCTGACCACCGCATATCATGAAGAGAAAAAATTCTTCTGTGCTGATCTCAAAAGACCTT
This sequence comes from Eurystomus gularis, assembly GCA_013400335.1. NCBI lineage: Eukaryota > Metazoa > Chordata > Aves > Coraciiformes > Coraciidae > Eurystomus > Eurystomus gularis. The sequence continues at coordinate 525,485 of VZZY01024918.1, read as the reverse complement.
CATTTTGGAGAGCTCTTGTCTTCGGCAGAAAAATAATGTCCAGCTCCTTGTAGGATGCCGGCTGAAGGCTTATGTGAAGTGAAAAGGATGCTCTGTGAACGAGCTCTGTAAGCCATTTGTTGCCCCAACGGGCTGGAATACGGGGATGCTGGACTTCCCCATGGAAAGCTTTGCTTTGGGAACAATGACGTATAGTTTGTTTAAGGTCCAAAAGCTGAAATATGCACTTGGAAATGCAGATCTGCATATTCTCAACTCTGTGTGTGGAGCTCTGGAAAACATGGCAGGAACTGGTGACATAGTGCTAGTTCAGAATTTTGATGCTGAGGTGGTAGAGAGGTAAATCGTGCTGGAGTGACTGATGTAAGCACTGCAGGGAGTACGAATTGTAGACGAGGTGTTACTCCTGGAAATAGTAGATTTAAGTCAATGATTTAGTTACTTTCTCTAGGCGCGAAATGGATAAGCAACAGCGCAGACTCCAGTTAGCACTCACCCGGTGTGACTTTCCCATGCTCTGTAAAGAAGTAAGAGGTTGATGAGGCTCTGGGACCATGTAAAGTTGTTAATTTTCTTTATGAAGGGTCCCCTCTTGCGCAGTGCGGTGGAGGGCATCTCTGCAGTTGTGAGAAGGTGCTGGTCAGTTGTGGGTGGTCGAGTACATCATGTAAACAAAGCACAAGCTTTATCTGGGAAATTATTAAAGGTCCCGCTCATACTCAGTGTGGACGGTGTTCTCTTTAAACTTCTGTTACGTATTGTTATGTCAGTTGGTGTCCATCTTAGTTAGTGGTAGGGTATGATCAGGTAGATGAAGATGACTTTGTGGGTTCGTTTATTACTAAGTAGCCTCAGAGTTCTCTCACCTTCTGATAAGAGCTTAAGGAACATGCAGGGTGTTGTGCTTAAGGTAAGAGTGTTAACACTGGCATCAGGTACTTCTCTAAACCCTTCTGGATCTTGCTTGTTAAAGCTTCATGGAACAGGAGAGGGGGGGTCTGGGAACTGTGATGAAGGCTACCTTTTGAAAACCTTGCCAGGTCATTTCTAGATCTCATCTCTCCTCTTGAGCAATATGACCCCTCTGCTTCATGAAGATGTAAGCCAAAAATAATCCCTTCATCAGTGGACTGACATTAGGGATCAGCTTGTTGCCAAAGCACCTTTGCCACATATTCTTTGTTAGTGCAGCTTGTGTTTTGGGAAGTTCTTAGCAATGGTGATAGCAGGTTTGAGATTAAAAACTTCCAGAATTCAGTTACATATTTTACATGCTGCTTGCAGAAACTACTCTGATAAAAAACACCTGTATTCATCCTGTGAATCGAGCCTAACTCGGGCAGAGTTGCTGTGTTGTAAGTACTCATGGTTAAGGGTTGTTTCAAAGCAAAGATGCTGTACTGAGAGCGCAGAATGAATCAGGACGTTGTTACTGAGCCTCTTACCTGGCTTATGTCAAATGCTTGATATAGTCGCAAGCTTTTAAGCTCTATGTAAGTCGCACTTTTAAATTCCACCTTGACAACCTTGAACCTCAGAAAGGTTTGCAGAAGATTACTGAGCTGTTCTCGTTTCAAAGGTGCATTTCTTCTGCCAAGGTAAACGTTTAGTAGTTGTGGTGTGAAAAGGCCTTGGTTGAAATTAAGGTGTCTTCAAGGCTATGCAGGACTTACAGGGGAAAAAAGACAAATTCTGTAGACAGAGATTTAGATACAGGGACTAAATTTTTGTTCTGCTCCTGGCTATTTTGGTGGCTCTGCAGGTCACAAGCTTTTTGTGGTTTCTGTGGACCTGGCTGTGTGGGCATTACTACAGAGATGTGGGCACAGTAGTCACATTTTTCATTAAAAAAGCACATCGTTTTGAGTTAACATTTAATCTACGTGTTTTGTTGTAGTTCTCTTGTCTTGTGTTTTCACCCAGTAAACAGATGTTATTTTCTGGCTTAAATGCAATATGGATTTCATAATCATGATGTGTGATGGGTTGCTGAAATAGGGAAGAGGGAGCTGGTTTGTCCTCAGATTGCCAGTTCTCACTAACTGTTGCGTTCTCTGAAAAAAGCTTGGCTGAACTGTGAGATTTGGAATTACTTTCAGTGAAGTTTTTGTGTTGTGTGATTATGATGTGCTTTGAACGAAGGAGAGTTGAATGGCAACAGAAGTTAACACGTTGATTTCCAGTTCTCTTCCCCCTTACCTGTTCTAATTTATTGCCGCTGAGTGGCATGAGGAATCAAAGCCAAGAAACTCGAAATTCAGGTCTTAGCTTTACTCATGTTTTTCCACTTGCTTCTTTAGTAGGTCACTGAATCATTCTTGTTTGTTTCTCTCCCATATGGGGAGAAAAAAATTCCATTCTTTTGGAAGGCAGGGTTGATATACTGTCGCTTGAGCAGCTGCTTATCTGTGTGTCCTTAAGCTATGATTAGTCTTAATCAAACAAAGGGGTATCTAGTGATGCAGCAAGCTGGAAAGTGGTGGAGAGGAATAAAGGGAGCTTTGTAGCCATGTTGAGCTGGTGGCTGGCCATCTCTGAGGTATCAGAGAGGCCTTTGAAGTTTGCACAAAAATTGACAGGCTTGAAGCAGAGAGTGAAGTCTCCAGGTAGTTATGTGCAAGTGGATTTTTTCCCCTAATAGTGCTCAGAGATCTGTTGCAAAGAAGGAAGAGTTGAGAGGGCAGGGAGTGAGGTGAGAAGCTCACTGAGATTTGGAGTCAAGTTAAGATTATCTTCAAGGAATGCATCGAATGGATTAGAAGGGCCAAGATAAAGCCACACGGTGGGGTGGATGGTGTTGATAGAGGAGGTCACAAGAATGGAAACAGGAAGGGGGAAGAATAAAAAAAAGGTGCTGTGAAGTTCAAGTCAAACAAATGACTTTTCAGCTGACTGGGTGGGTCTGAGGCCGTGTGAGTGAGGAGATGATCTACAGCAGGGTTGGATGGGGAGTCAGCAAGGAAGGGGAAATCTCAGAGGGTCATAGGGACATTGTGGAGAAGAAAAGAGATTGAAGTTGTACTTAGAGGCAATCTGATAAGAAGGATGAAGGTGAATGGATAATGAGGAGTCGGGAAGAAAAGAGGATGCTGGTGTAGTGCTGTTCAGAGCAGGAGAAATAGATACAAAAGGGAAGATATGGAAAAGAAAGGTAGATGGTTGAAGGTGTGACTGGAGTTAGAGAAGTCCATCATTTCTTCCCTGTGCTTTGATCTGTGGTGGGAGGGATGGATAGGAACCAATTCATGAGGGTGTGCCTGATAAAGGGAGAGAGCGAGCCAGATCGACCCAGATACGGAAAGTCATGGATGATGGTGCAGTAAAATGTGGGCAGGAGAGCTGGGGTTCCTGGTTTGGCTCTTCTGACCCTACCTTGCTTCCTTTTGCTGTTACAGAGAAAGGTTTGTCTTTTTATAGCAAAACAAGAACAACAACAAACTTTATTGGTTTCAAAACTTGGAGGAGTTGGGCTTTAATCTGGTATTTCAGTTTTAATTAACAGACTTCAAGCTATATGCTTGCTACTTCCTTTCCTTTGTATGCAGAAATTAATTGCATTTACAGTTTTCCTCATCTGTCCTTTGATATTTTAACGTCACCGGCACAAGCAGTTTCTTTAAAGACAAAACTTCTAAGCTACTTCTGAGGAAAAAGACAAGCTTTCTGAACGCTTTGATGGCTATAGAAGTATTTCACAGCTTTCATACAATTTTTCTTTCACTCTGGGAAGGAAACCTTTAGCATGTCTATAAAACAGTGATGAAGATGATTAGGAAAAGTACTTGTTTCAGTTGCCTCCAAAGAAAATAGAGTTGGTTCTTTGTGTTTCAGACAGTGATGGAAAAACCTGAATCTGATTGTTTTTAGTGCAAGCTAGAGTTACACCATTGTCACAGTTTCTGAAGCAGGAAGGCTTGAAAAGTGGGGTTAAGAAAAGCCGGGTTTTCCAGAAATTGCTTCTAATCGTTTTACTGCTAGAATAGAAATTCTAAACGTGTTTTTTTTTCAAAATGATTTTTTGTTTGTTTGCTCAAATGGGAGTTGGAAGGTCACTTTTTGATTGTTTGTTTTTCAGGTAAAACACCCTCTCTTGGTGCCATTCATAATATAATTAATGTAGACACCTCTTTGTGAGGAAAGCAGTATTCGCCATCGGAAATGTTCTTGGCGTGCGTTTGCCACAGCTTGTTTACTTTGTGACACAAGCACAAAGCTTTTTGTTAGCCCTCTGTTTCTTGGCTTGCTGATCTTAGATAAATCAGTTCACTGCTTTTTTCCTCCCTTTCTCCCTTCTAAAAATGACCAAAACAGTCAGAGACCCAGATGTGTGTCCTGGTCTGTTTGAAAGGGGGAAACAGAGGCGTGAAGTTTAGAAGTGAGCTAATGTAGATGAGTGTATCAAAGCAACGCTTCAGCTACAAACTGAAATGATCAAGGAAAGGAGACAAATGGAAGAAAGATTTGGGAAGGGAAGAGGAAGATGATGTGCAGCTTACTGACACCTCTGTTAGAAAAGCTACTGGCTGTTGTAACTGATGAGGAACCCTACACATGGGAGTTATGGGGTAATAAAAACAGGCTGGTAATTTAATGGTAATCATAATGGTTCTGGAGGGCAGTGTTCTGCTGACTGCCTTTGGCGCTCACTGAAGTGCCTGCGAAAGGCACCTGCTCCCTGCAGTGACTGGTGGTTGTGGTTCTGAGAGGCATCACTGCTCTCCTCATGCAGTCGTCAAGGTAGCTTGAATGTCTGGAGCATCAGCTCTGGCTTCCCAGGTCTGTTGCTGATGGTGGCCTTCTGGAGTATCCAGAAATCCCTCCTGCTTTTAGAAGAACGGGAGCTGTATTATTTCGAGAGGAAAATGGATTTTTCACCTCGTTGTGGAGGTTGTTTTGTTGGGCTTGGAAGTCTAACCAGCAGCAGCTTCCCTGAGCTGTCAAACACTTAATTGCCATGTGAGGCATGACCCCTTTCTGCAGGAGAGGTTTGTTCAGGAGTCGAATGTGGCTGGAGGACCCTGCCTAGTAGGGAACTGTTTTTACTCTGCAGGCACAACCGCCGAGGGCTCTGTGTCTGCTTCCTCCTTGGCGTGATGTGCTGCGGTTGGTGAACTCTGCCTCGCTGTGTTCAGCGTAGCGTTGGATTGAGCAGATGTTTGCCTACTCAAACTCCTGTGAGGATAGTGTTTATCTTACTGTCATTCTCATGCATGTGACAATCTCTCACAGGTCTCTTACAGGCTTAATGCCACTGAGGAGGGGGTGTTGAAGGAGAGCCTGAGCGACACCTCAGCGGTGTTGGGGTGTGAAGGGCTGGCCGCAGGATAATCGCCGTTCCCTCTCCATTAAGGAGATTTCAGCTTGTGCCTTAAGTTGTTTAAACTCTGGGTGCTACTTAAGAGCAAGCTCAGCAACAGTTACCTCTGGGACATACTCGTATTTTTAAGTTGGGCTGTCCAACTGTGCTGTTGGATGGATAATAGAAAATGGGATTGGAGAGGGATGTAGGAAGCCATCTAGGCCCGTGGCACAGTGAAATGCTTCCTTCCCTTGGTCAGCTGGCCGGAGCATGGCCACCTGGAAGGTACGTTAGAGGTACAAAGCCCAGGGTGTTGGAGTGGTCCTCAGAGCTGCTTCGTCTCCTTTGAGACTGTAAAACAAAAGGTGACAGGCCAGATGGGAAGGGCCTGCAGGCAACCGCTCGGATTATCGTATGGCAGGGTATTAGTGAAAGAATCTGATTCTCTTCAATTAGTGATATGTAAGTGTGTTTTGGCCAGACCTCCGCTGCCCTACAGATAACCCTTTTGACCTGATGTGTTCTGTGATGTACCGTGATGCTAGGAAAAGAGTTCGGTTGTTCTAGTAGCTAAGCATGCTCCTTAATGAATTGAACACTTTTTCTGAAAAGCACAGAAAGATTTTAATGAGCTGTTAAACTTTAATGACTTGTTAGACAGCCTTTTGATCCTTGGTTTTGTGTTCACAGCACAACATTATCTATAACAGCAGTGCACAGTTAGAGACTTTCTCATCCCTCTGCTTCTAGTTTAGCTGATGGTGAAGTGCAAGGAAGAAGCAGGCACAGTCCTTTTTGCTGTATTTATTGCCTTTTCTTACTCAACTTTTTTGTACATGGGAATGTCTTGCTACATACAGACAGAAATATGTTGTTTGGTTGGTTTTTTACTGGGAGAGGTATCTTTATTGCTTGTTTATATCACACCGGAGCAAGCAGGGGTTATCTTTATGGGTGGGGTACATACGTGTTGTTCGTGCCTCTCTTTAATTGCAGATTAATAATATTTCCCTATGCATTCCCTCAGTGATTTGGGAAACAAAGGACAGAATTTTGGGGGACAGTTCAGAGCAGAATAGAAGAGCTGAGGCTGCTTTCAGCTGAAGGAGCAAAGGGAGAAACCTCAAGAGATCTACCTGCTTTAGTCCATAAAGAGATGTCCTTGTACAAGTGCAGGGATCTGATGCTTGCCACAGCTTTGTTTCTGCATGAGCATGAAAAGGCTTCTTCTGTCTCAGCTGGGAGGTGAAAGGTGTTAGGTGGGGTTTACTTGTAGTAGGGTTGGCTTGTGAATAAGAACAGGAATTGAAGAGTTGAGCCTTAAGCGTGACCGAAAGGGTAAGGAAAAGATCCAGATAGCCTTGCTTTTGTGTAGTAGGTTTGCCCTTCTTGAGAAAGAGGAGTGCTGATTTGGAGCTGAGACAGCAGCTGTATTGTTTGTACTTGGGTCTTGCAAATGCGGAGGGAAGGTGGCAGCTTGCAGGTCTGCCCTGGTCTGAACGCATGGTCCTCTGCACTGCTTGCCTCCTGTGCTGCATCTAAGCTGGTATTCTTCTAAAAGAGTCCTGCTTATGTGGATGCTTCAGAGGTAAATGTGTCGAGAGCTGGTGTGAACACCAGCACCTCACTGCCATGAGAATTGCTGTGGTAGGTACTGGAACGTGGTCCTGGGCTGTGTCCTGCCAGGCTGGGTGCAAGAGGTGTACGGAACTGTTCTGTCATGAAGAGTTTGTCTTGCAGGTTGTACTGCTGCTGGCAGCAGATCCTCAAAGCATACATAAACAGGATGAGGCCTTTTCTTGTCACTGATCCTTCCAAGAGTGAAGCCTGTTAGTCCTCATATATCAGCAGGGGTTTTTTTAAGTTATATGTCTGCATAACGAGATCCAAGCAAACATTGCAGAGGCACGAAGGACGCTTTTGCTGCTGGAATCTGTCAAGCTCATTGTTTTCAGAACTCTCTAGCATGGGATGTTTACTTGAAATCCTGGTCTCTATTTCCCTCTGCCACTTTGTTTATTCTCCCGTCCCTCAAGGTCCCGTAGTAATGGATGCTCTGCCTGCAGCCACTCAGGGACACGTCGTCTGAAGTGACCTTGGCCCACATGGCTGTGAGACGTCAAGCAGGGCTGCAGTGAATGCAGCCACTTCTCTATCCAACCGGATAGAGCCAGACCACTTCCCAGCCCACGTGAGCTAGTTGTCCAAAACACTCCTCATCCGCATCGCACTGCCTGTGCCAGGGGCTCTGTCACCTTGGTCGCAAAATTCTACTGTAGAGCAAGGGTTAGACTCAGACCATCAAACCAGGAGTGATGATAGAGTCCAGACCTGTGTGATGGTGGTGGTGTATCTTCTGAGCAGCTGGCATGAAGTGACACTGGGGCTTCACAACAGACCTAAAAATAACTTGGGCCCACTGCGTTTAGTTACTATCTAGTAACCGTACATTCATGTCAACATGCATGTGAGCCATCACAAGCGGTTCTGCTAAATTCTTCTTCCTGCATCTTGAGGCCAGATTTTAGGTTGCTGTTTAAGCTCTTCACTGTTTGTCTTCACTATTGACACCCTTCCAAAGGGACGGGGACCAAAGGGAGCATTAAATGTGGAGGAGCTTCTCAGTTCTTTGTGATTCTTCTTTGAAGTCCATGACTGCTCTTCATTATCTTCTTATTACTCAGACTTTTGCTTTTGGTGCTGTGGTATGACACTTGATGTAGCCTGTGTTAGTTACTGAAAACAATTGCATTGCGGTATGTCAGAGACAGAAATGATCAACAAAGTAAAACCGGAAAGGCATCCCTGTAAAAAGGAAAAAAAAAAAAAAGTTACAAAGGAAATACCTGGGCTGTGGGGCTGGCAGCTGTTAGAGAAGAAGTGCCAAACAGGAAGAGACCAGTGGAGGATCTTGTTGCATTCCTGCTCTGCCAGTCAATGGATGTGGATGTTATCTGCTGCCACATTCCCCAGAGCAAAGAGTGATATAATTTGTTATCTTCTAGGATGGTTGGTCTCTGCTTGTTCTGATGAATTTCTGAATGCTTGTATTGAAGCTGTAGTGTGAGTAAGTTTATCCACGGCAAGTCAAGCTCTGCTAATAATACTTAGAGCGACAGCTGCCTGCATCAGGAGAACTTGCAGTATTTGAGAGACAGCACAACAAAGTCCTGGTTGTGCTAAGCTGCATTGTGGGCTCAGGAATGGGCTCTGAAATTTGCTTGTTCATTAGCAGCACATAAAGATCTGGATGTTACATGTCGTGCTTCTCGTGTTAGCTCGTTCCATACAGTGCCCAGAGAAGGTATAAATATCTCTGTATACATTCAAATTCCTGTGTATTAGTATCTGCACAGATACTTGAGCTTAGTCCAGCTTTCTGTTTGCTTGGTAAACATCTGTCCCTGACAGGATGGAGGCTGAGAGCTTGAACAGAAAATATGGTGAAGGCGTGCCAGATGTGGGAAAGCAGGAAGCAGTGAAAGGGAGCCATCTCCTTGCTCTTTATATACGGCTTTTGAGGGGGGAAAAAAATTTGAGAGGAGGGGTTGTAGGCAGGGGAACAAGTTAGTGACCTGGGAACACACACAAAAATGACTTTTCTGGGTTTGAGGTTGTGGAGCTTTTAGAAAGGAAGGACTAAGCCAAAGGATTTGGGTATGATTGTGAAATCCTTAGATCTGCTACCAAGCCAGAGAAGTTTCTTGCGTGTTGTCAGCTTATTTCATATGAACCTAGTGTTGGGATTGGAGAACTGATTTGATCAAAGATACATATATCCTCAAGGAGGAAACTGCACTTATTTCGGGTAATTAGCAACCATGTTTGACACCTAAAACCTGTTGAAAACAGAAAGCAGAGGTTGCAAAATAGCCGAGAGCCTGAAGCGATCTATCCAAAAGCTGGGTCATCCGAGTCATTGGAGTAGTCACCACAGTAGCTGTTCTCTCTTAAAAATACCATTATCCCTCCCTTTTCAAAGCAGAGACCTGCCAAAGCAATACATGTACTCAACACACCCAGGTATGGGGAGAAAAAAAAAGGTGTCCGTTAGCACAAGGAGAAACGATGTAGTTCTTCCAATTCGCTTTCAGGGAATAAGCTAATTAACAGTCAATACCATTTTCCTGTACAGTTGAGAGAGGCTAGATGGAGCATCAGACAAACACGCTCACCCCATTCTCACTCTTCCCCAGGCACCTGCTTGTGTCCAGTGCTGGAGAGGGAGCTCAGGGAAAGCTGGACCCTTGGCCCGACCTGTACGGCTGTTCCTACAGCTCTTGCTAAAGCCAGCGAGGTCCGGTGCCAAGTACTAGTGTGAGCTAGGCAGTGCTTTAGTATCGGCCAGGAAAAAACTCCCGGCAGCACTTTCACTGTTGGCTAACTTTTTTCCTGCTAAATAAGAGATTTGTCTTTTGCATTACAAACTTCACAGCTTTAGAGTGCTCTGATTTTATAGCTTTTGCTTGAAACAGAAATGTGTGTTTTCTTCAGGGCAGTATGGGACAGTGTCTGTCAGTGGTGTTTGGTCTCTGGAAGATGCAGATAAGCCCAGTTTGTGTTGCTGCCTGGCAGCTTTCCTTGATTCTGTGCTGCTGCCTGAAGGTACTGGGTATTCCACTGTATTGTGAAATCAGAGAGCCAGTATGTTTGTGACTTGAGTAACTCTGATCCGAGTCATTCCTCCTATGTCGGAGGGGTAATCTGTAATCAAACTGAACAGGAACAAGAGGCGTTCCTGTGGTCTGGTCTGTCTCTTGCTGTGTGAAACAGTTAACCCTTCATGGGAACCACGCAATTAGATTTTGCCCATTTATCGCATCAGCAAATGTTATTGTAGAGCACAGCTCAACTTGGAGACTTTGTAAGTAGATGCACAGAAATCTACAGTAAAAGCCAATTCATTACTGTTTCTAATAAAAGTTTTGGTCTTTGAATGCTGTTGTTTAGGAGCCCAGCATGGATCCCATCTGTTTTCAGTATCCAGTCATACAAGTAGAAGGCTCCAATCTCCAGTAAAAATCTTAGCGGAGCTTAAGGAGCCTAAAATTTTTATTAGCAGTTTTTATTAGCACATTAGTAGGCTTGGGGCCTGACCTCTGCATGTGGTGATTATAGGCTGTGTGGATAGAGCCGGCTTTTTAAAATGGGGGACAGATCCTAGGAAATCTACAGAGATTGCTCCTCTCTAGAGCAATAAACGTCTGAGAAATGTTACTTACCTTTCATTGGAGCCTTCTAAGGGGCTCTGCAAAGTGAAGGTTGAGGCTGGTTTGATTTTGGCATGTGAGAAAAACACGGTTTAAAGAAGAGACTTGTGTGAGGGTCATTTAATGACGGGCTTTTTTCTTTTGTTTGTAGTAAAACTCAGAAAAGTGTCGATATTGTCATGTTTTACTCTGGAAGTTCCCTCTGGCTTTGGGACATAAATCACCTCGATCCATTGGAAAATGTGTTCTTGGTAAGGAAAGGGGTTAAGGCAGTTGAGGTGTGTCTGTCAACCGGTGCATGGGTGAGTGGCGTGAGAATTCCTGAACTGCTTTGCTGGTAGTTGTTTGAGCGTAGTGATTACTGTGAGCAAAGGAATGATTTTTTTTTTTTTTTTTTTAAGGTTATGCTGCAGTAAACCCAAGGTCTTTCTCTGATACTCACCACATATAGTGAGAGTAAATGCTGCTTTACAAAGCTAACCACTCTGGGGCTTTCATCAATGCCCTGTGCTGTGGTGAGCATAATGACCGTAACCACCATCGCTACCAGGAACAAACTCTACTCTTCAGCATGACTGGAGCCACTTGCCTAAGGACAGGGCTGATCTTCTCTTCATCTCCATCTCTGTGTGTGGGAACCAGGCATCTCCCTTGGCCTGTCCAATCCGAAATGGGCAACAAGAGCCATGTGAGAAGAGTGTGATGAGGGTTGTATGTCACGAGCGTTAGTACGCTCCCCACCGCGTCCCAGTTAATTAACGCAGGGGCACTTGCATGGCCTTTCCTGCAGTGCTGCAGACAAGTTTCCAGGGCTCCTGTTTGAGCTGGTGACCCAGGGAGGAAGGTCTCTTTTCCACTACTCATTCTCTTGATGTTCAGCTGTGGAGGTGATGTGGAGCTGATGTTCAGCTAGGAGGCTGTGGTCTTTTAACTGGGGCATCCCCCGGAGTTTCACTGCTGTGCTTTGAGATGTGGCTGCTCCTGGAGCAGGGGCAGGAGGAACTGCTTCTTCACAGGTCTACAGGTGATGTTCACCTCTAATCGAAGGGCTGCTTTTGCTGAAGGCATTGCCAAAGAATTTGTTTGCATGTAGATCCAACAAAGCTCTAAGTAGAGACTTCTACTGTGAGGTGTGCATGGCCTTTGAGAGGTTATTTTATTTTCAACTTTTTTTTGGTTCATTCCAGTCTGTTTTATGTTAGCTCTGGAAGGGGTTTTCTCCCAACATTATATTTCTGTGGGATTTTTTTTTGATCTTTCAGTAGCCTTAGTTGTAACACAGCGGTGCCTTTAGTGTACCGCTGTCTTTTGTGTAGTTTCTGGTTCAGTCTTTACGTAAATTTTGAATAAATCTTATGTGCTGCTGCAGTCTCAGGTCTTTAATAACTGAATTTGGTAGCAAGACCGGTGTTTTTCCTGCTGCAGGGAGCTGGCTGCAGACAGCTGGTAGGAAAGCTTTGTTTCACAAAGGGGGGGGGAGAAGCATCTCTTCTTTTTAAACCACTTCAGTGCTTTCAGAACAAGATCCCTGAAGTCTTGCAGTGTATTTATAGGCTTGTAATGTTGTGCAGAGAACATTACGCTATCCTCAGTGGCAGAAGTGTGGGTTTCGGGTTTCTCTGCCTGTTGAGCATGGTAAACAGCTCGGGGTTCCTGTCGGTATGTGTGCTGCTCAGAGAGCTGTGCTGATCTGCCACGCTGATACGGTTTGTTTGGGTTTTTCAGAAGCTCTGTGTGTGAAAAGTCTTTGAACAATAATTTAGGTGCTTAGAGCAGGGTCCCAGATCATCGCGTCTTGATCAGTTTGTGAATCTAGGCTAAGGCCTTAACATTCAAAAGGATCTTGGCGTGTTCCTAGCTCTCTGTACAAGAGGGTCCTCGCCAACAGCCATCCTCTTAAGTGAGAAAGAAGGTGCGCTGGGCAGCTGTATCAGTTCCTGAACATCTGTCTCAGAAAACAGCAATTTGTGACAAATATTCTGATGCTGAGAAGGTTGAGCAAAAGCCAGTGACAGAAATCAAATTTTAGGAAGAAGTGGAAAATTTCAAAAGACTGGGAAAGAAGGGCATAGGATCACTTCCCTTTATATTGAAGCTGCTCTAAAATGACACTTCACTGTACACAGGAGAGCACAAGAAACACTTCAAGGAAAACCAGACATATAGATGTGATATAAATCTGTTGATATGTTTGTCAATACGTGTCAATCATCATCATCATCACAAAAGTTAATAGCAGTAGGAAAGTTCCTCCTAGCAGAGATTTTTGTAAGAAAAGGTCACAGCAGAACTCATCATGTTACTTTTGATACACCACCTACAACACTGTTAGGTACATAATGTTTCCTTTTTCTCTCCAAAATCTTCTAAACCTTGTTTGAGCAGCAGGGAGGCGAGATGAAGAGAAGTGATGGAGAGGAGAAGGGATGCGTTAAGTGGGGTGGCTGATTTCTAAAAGAGAAGATGCAGCAGGGAGGGAGCTGAAAGGAAAGCTGTTGATAAAGGTGATGCAGCAAAGAAAATCTGATAACTCTGACAGCCCTCACGGCTGCTGATCACAGTGTTGGCTACAGGTGCACTGTTGCGTATTATGAAGTCACAAGGTATGTTAAAGCTGATGTTTGTCTTCTGCTCCTTTCAGGCAAAAAATAGAGCACGTGTTCCCCGAATGAGAGTTGAAATGAAGTAGCTTGGCTTTAACACTTGGCCCACAGCTTGCAGGTGGAGAACAGCTGTCTGGCATTCTGTGAGCTGGTTTCATGCTTACTGCTTTAAATACGGCGATAACATGATCATTTTGTGATGCAGATGGGTGTTTTAGATCACTTAAAGGATCACCATCAACGGTATTAGCAAAGGTGACTTTAATATGCATTTGTGAAAGTGTGACTTAACAGAGTTCCATGGCAAGGTTCAATCTATTACTACATGAAAGAAATATGCAAAGGGAAATGGACTTAGAATCAATTTAGAATGATTTAGACAGAGACTAGAGATGCAAAAAGGTAAGGGAGACCCTCCCGTTGAGTCATGAGGTTCAGAACGGACCCCCTTGCTTTCTTAACTCCTCAAGAGAGGAGTCTAGGTGTGGCTGGATCCAGCGTTAGTCCCAGACTTGGTCTGTGGTCTGTGGTTAATGGACTTAGCTACATGGGTCTCATTAGACATACACTCAGCGTGCTGTCAGCCGCTTACCCGAGCATCTGTTGTGAGTAAGAGGTGTCTCTCTCTGCCTTGGGTAAGGAAGGATCTTTTAGTCTCGGGTAAGGAATCTCAAACCTTGATGTTAAAGAAGGTCCTTCCAGATGTGCATTGTTAGTTCGCTCCAAAGTTTGAACCCCAGGCTTCCCAAAGCAGGAACTCAGGCATCATATCTTATAAAAATAAGTAATTTGAGTGGCACAGCAGCAGGATCAGCTCGAGCTGAGGGCCTCTGGAGAGAGATACCAAACAAAGAGATCCCTGGGCAATTATACCCCTTGCAAACTATTCACCCACCCCTCGTGTGCTCTTCACGTGACCTTTGGTCCAGTAGCGATTCTGGTCTGAGATCTTCTGACTCCTTATTAGATTCCTTCACTGGCTTCAGACAGGCCGTTATCTTGCTGAGTTGCTGCTGACGGTTGTAGCCTCCTTATCTTCTGGTTCTGGAGGCCCTGTTGTGCTTAAGTAGGTACACGTTCAGAAAATCTTGGTGGAAGTTTACAGTCTGGGGCCTAAGGCTTCAGCAAATCCAGCTACTCGTGCTAAGTAAGTAAAGCTAAGCAAACAGCAACGAAATCACACCACGTTGTAACTCTTAAGTGATTCATTCTATTTAAAACTTAAGCTAAACGGTGAACAGGGAGAACTCAAACTGGGCTCATCCAGCAGTCTGTCATTGGTAAAAGATCTCAGTGCTTCAAGGAGCAATAAAGCGAATACAAACTGTATGGTTCATATTAACAAAAAAAAAGGAAAACCAAGAAGTTCCAATCATTTTTCAAAGATTATTTTGTCCTAAGGATCAGAGCAGGGCCTTGAAATGTGGTGAGGAGATGGCCCATGATCGGGTGGAGTGCTCTGTCCTGCAAAACTGTTTTTTAAACTTGGCAAGATTATAATGTTCTGGGAAACCGGAGGTAGCAGCTAGTCAGAGCAGTGACCATAGAGGTGGTCAGAGCATTGACTGGAGGCCCATCAATCCTGGTCAGAGATCAGGAAAGGGAACTGGGTGCAGTTTTGTCAGGAAATGCAGGCACGTCGTCACAGGTTGGCCAGATCAGAGAAGTGGATAATGAAATGTTAATAGGTCTATGCCTCAGTTTCCCATCTGCAAAATGAGCATGAAAGCGCCGTTGAGAAGCTTGTGAGGAATTTAAGTAATAATCTATAATCAAAGTATGAGCACTAAAAAGCAAACGAGAGCCCACCGGGGAAAGTGCTAAATATTCAGGATGTGCTGCATCCCATCTATTCAATACCCAGAGGCTTAGGATATAGAATCATAGAATCATGGAATGTGTTGGGTTGGAAGGGGCCTCTAAAGGCCATCTGGTCCAACCCCCCCCTACAATAAGCTGGGAATATGGACAGATTGCTTGTGATAGTATAATAAAGGCTTTTCATAGTTAGAAATGTGTAGATACCTACATCGAAATTCAGATGCTTCCTGCTTTTCATACTGATTGTCTATACTGCCATCATCTTCCTTCGGTATAGGTGTAAGCATGGGCCTGAACCTACACTGTGTATTTAGCCTGTACTCTGCAGGGGAGTTCAACTCTCAGTTGGAATTGAGTGTCAATGCACCTTTAATACTGAATTAAATCCTACATCAAAGGAAAATGGTGGCCATTTCTCAGCCTTTTGACTGAAATAGTGGTGAAGTTACTCATAAAGCTTTTTCTGTTCTCTTGCTGTTTCAGTTCTGGAGTAAAGTGAGTCAATGTGGGACAAATGGCTGGAAAGCAGGAACATTTCTAGAAATATCCTTTGATTTCCAACTGGAAATGAGAAACTGTCTAAATATTCCAAGTCTTTAAATAGACACTGGCTGAAGGACACTATAGCCTTCAAGTCTCCTTGATATTTGTGCTGTTCTTTATGTTCCCCTTCACCCTGTGCTATTTCAGCACTCTTTTCACCCTCTCATAACTTGCGTGAGGCCTGCTTCTGTTGAAAGCATTTCTCCAGTGATCCTTTCCAGCTGTCTGCAAGCTTTCTTCTTCATGGAGTAGCTGTTGGCCGTGTTATGTTTGGCTAAATCTATAGCATGAAACTCCTTTCCTTCCTTGATGTAATGGTGGCATGAAAAGCTGTCAGTGTAGATGCAATAATACTCTCAAAACGTGTGGGGTTGGACTTGATTGTCTCAGAAGTCCCTTCCAACCCCTAACATTCTATGAAAACATGAGTTTTTCAGCTCTTGGCTCTTTCTGAGGAGGCTGCAGTACTTTGCCTTGGCAAAGGCAACGAGTCCATTCGTGAGTAGCCAGCGTAGATGCGGTCTTTATCTGAGCAAGAGCCCAGACCTTCATCTAAGTTAAACTTCCAAACTTTGCTTAAAATAATGTTTTATCATTTGATAAATAAAGAAGTGAAGGTTTGTAGGGCATTCCTTGGGGCAGGAATGTTTGCTTCTGGTGTAGGACTGATCTTTTACCTTCATGTTCCTTTTCAGGAGGCCTTCCTGGGTGAAATCAGTGTAGATAACATGTGTCTTGGCAGGTGTTGCAATTCCCATTTGCCAGCAGATAACTGATTTTTGTTTTGTTTTGTTTTTTATTTATCTAACACTTCCTCATATATAATGCTCATGATACAGGAAAAATGTTTTGTCCATTCTAGTATCTCTGTCTTCAAAAATGAAGTATTATTTTTAAAAGCAGGTGAATCAAACAGTGGGGAGGGTTTGTTTTTCTTAAAATGTTTGATGTAACTTCAGCACAAAGCTCCCTACTGTCATTTGTGGAGTGTGAGCCATAGAACATCCCTCCACAAACCTGGAGTCCGCTGCTGCAGGAGGATTTCAGGTAAGGAGGATGAACTAGGTAAGCATGAGAATGAGCTGCCCTAATGCTTGCTTTTAAAAATGAGCTCGGTCTGGCATTAGTATCCTAGCACTGCAGCTGGGATTAATTTTGTAGGTACCAAGAGTAAGATGCTAAAGTGTGGCCGCCTCACAAGACCTACACACATTCACTTGGTGTAGAAATGTTTTTCTTTCACTTGCCTGCATCTTTGCTCCAACACACAATGCATATAATCTGATTCTCTGAATGAACCTTTGTTTGGGGAAATACTGTTAGTTTTGGCTCCTGAAGAGCTGAGCTGACAGGCCCAGCTCCCCAGCAAAACAGATTGAAGATTAAAAAACAAACTAAAACCACGCCTTCAAAAGAAAAAAATGCTGGGGAGAAGCCGAAAAGTTTATTTTCTCTGTTGCTGAGAAAGCTAATCTATTTAGCTACTGTAATGTCAAAGCAGATTTTTTTTCTATTGCTTAAATGAAAAGCCTCATTACCATCACCTGCAATAAAAGGAAGAATCTTAATCTCCCTCAAAAGATTGCAAGATCATGTAAAGGAAGGAATCAGAGGGGAAAAAAGGCAGAGAGGAAGCGGGTTTTGAGGCAGGAGGCAGGTTAACAAGGTAAAAAGGGACCTTTTAGCACAGGGGCAGTGGGAATCTTAACAGGAAAATGCAATACATTTCTGTGGCTTGTTCCTGGAAGCTGAATTTACAAAATTCAGATCCGAAAACAAAATCTGCTTACAACTACGGTAGCCAAGACCCCCGTGGTCTGTGTGAGAAGCGATTCCTGCGGCTCTGCAGTAGCTGCTTTTCAAGGTATCTTTGCTGTGTTTTCTGAGAAATATATATTTGGGCAGCAGGGTCAGGCCTGTGGAATCTGAGCTGCGGCGCTCGGAGGTTTCTTTTTAAATTCCATGTACGATAGATCTAGGCCAGGTGCTATCCGAGTGCAAAAGAAAAAAAATAACTTCTCCTGAGCTAGAGCCAGCTCCAGCCAGAGACTTTCCTTGTCCCTACGTATCAAAACAAGTGAAAGATGAGAGGGTGGAAGTGTGGAGTTTACATGTAGAGTATGGCGGTGTCAAAAACATCAGTGTCTCGCTTCTACTGCTGTCACTCACACACTTCGTAGCCACGGGCATATAGTTCAGTCTTCGCGGTTCTTTATTTCTGAGCAAGAGATTGTGCATTTCTTCCCTCGCAGGGTATTTTAAAGAGTGCTGATTTTGTGCAGCACGTAGCTCACTAGAATCACAAGATAGCTTGCCAGCTGAAATTCCTCGCTCAGCTACATTTACGTGTCATGGTGTGGAGAATGAACTTAAATTTTTTTTCTGAATGGAGAAAGGGGATTTTAAATAAATTTTTTTAAATACCAGACTGGTTTTTAAAGCAAAGTCTTCCCTATTGACTTCTATTAGAAAAGGGTTTGAAACGTAATGCAGTGGTACTGTTTTGACCATTTCTGAGGTGGATAAAAAATGAGGAACTGCAAGTTGACTCGGAAACAGCTTAATAAAGCATTTGAGCTGTATTAAAAAGAAAAGTAAGTTCTATTGTGCTATACGATATACTTTCCATTTAATCAACATGTACTCAAACCACCTATTAAACGGAGGTTTTGTAAGATGACCAGACCAGCCTTCTGAGATTGTCTTGTTTGGGTGGAATTTATCTTAATATGTAAAACTCTCTTTCTCTGCCCCTTCAATGCCCTTTGTAGAAATCAGTGTTTCTTAAAATGCTAGTATTAATGCTTATTAGGAATAAAAAAACCCACCAAACTTCTTCTGGTTTGCACTCAGATAAATGTCTATTTCTGTCCAAATCCAGAGGGTGATTGTGTCCCGTGGTTTTATGCTGACCGAAGTCCATCTTAAAATCCTCTAATTTAAGGGAGGAGAACAGGGGATTCTTCTGTTGTGAGTCATCTTATATCAGAGCTTGATCATGCTTCTGCTGATGCTGGCAGGAGTTTTTCCACTGAGTTTATTGATCAAATGTTTTTACAGTGTTATAGAGAAGTACTGGTTTAAATTTGAAGTCACCCTAGCAGCTCTGAATGGCATCTCACGTGCCCTGTACCTGTTAGGGAAGAAGATCACTCATTTTACCTTGTCCCTGTTGAGTCAAAAGCATCACTAAAATATCCTGTAAGGTCATCCATTAAGTGTTCTTCTAGATGGTGTTGGTTAGCCCTGCACTTAAAATGCTCATCAGCAGTGGAAGGGAACCCTTTAACATACAGTCTTCAAAGAAAATCTGTGGATATGAGAATGGAAGAACCCGTTTGCCTGTGTGTGCCTGAAATGCTTTATTTTGGGTGGCATTAACACCGAAGAAACTGATGAGGTTCTCAGAGGCAAAACTTTGCCTAAAAATGGACATTGCCAGGGTAAAAATCTGGTTTGTACCATGTTAGAACACACACCTCCTCCCTAGTTACATTGCAGCTGAAGAAAAATTTTAAAAATCAAACATGTTTAAGGGAGTCAGGTCCCACTCTCACAATGGACATCTGCTCCTTACGCTTTGCTGCAAATCTTGTGATGGTTGAAGGTTTGTAATTGTTTATAGAACAGCTGCTTTCACTGGAATTTGAAAAATGGAGAGAATTGTGTTATGCTGGCAGATGAGTGCTGCGTTATCTGCCTGCCTGCTGGGATCTGAGTCGCCTGAAGTAGTTCCTGAGCTGGGAAAAAGTATGTTAAAAAAACTTGGGAGTGGACTCCAGCTTCTCCTGGCACATCTAGGACTCATGGGTGAAAGCTGCAGCATATGGAAGCGGCAGCCTTGGTTGTCCTCAGCTTCTCTTTGGAAAACACTGCAACTCCTCCAAAGCACGTCGGGGCCTCTGTGTCCAAGGGGAATTCCAGCTCTCTTGGCTGCTGAGCCGAAGCTTTTTTAGTTGGTTGTCTGTGATCAAATCACTTGAGGACATTTGGTCTCAGGAGGTGGAGATTTCTACATGGGAGACTGAACTGAGCTGCTGGAATGTATCGCACATTATCCACCAGATGGTTTTCAGCCGCTTTGGTTTGATCTGTGTTTGATAGCGACGACGATATGAAAGCCACATATTCCTCTGGCATTGCTTACATGAGCCAGCACACCCTGGGTAGCACATGCTTCTGGAAGCAACGACCCCTGTGAAATGCAACCGAGAACCTCGTTCCCTCAGCACTCCTCTCCTTGGGCACCATCTGTGCAGCACCAGCATCCTCTAGGTCATGCTGCTGGCTGGTGTGGATGCGGCTGTCCTGGCCTGCACCTTGCAGTGCTTGGTCCGAGCCTCCCTTGGGATGCTCTTCTCCTCCCCTCTTTGGAAGCAGCACTCCTGCAGACTTGCAGCAGCTGTTGTAGAAAGAATGAGGACCACATGCGTGCTGACATTTTGTGCTCACAGGTACCTTGTGACCATCTAGCTGGTCGGCAGGTTGCTCTACATTTCTTGGAGGAGTTGGCGTGGTCTTAGGAGACAGGGAGCTGGCAGGAGCAGCAGCCAGTGGGTGACTCCATTGGGGGACTTTTTGTTGTTGTTTTGCTGCTTTAAGATCTGAAGAAGGGTTTCTGTGAGGCAGCCTCTTTTCAGTTACTGCATTGTTCAAAGTAATTGACTTTCCGTTGACTCTGGAATTTGGAATTGCGAATATTGTTGTCAACTTCATGCTGATTCCTCTCCACTGAGCCTAGAGTCGTTTCACTTACGACCTCAAGCTGGACTTGTGCTTTGCTCCCATGGGAACTAAAAATAATAATTATTTTAAGAATAGGTTCTTAATCACTTCCTTCTTTTGATGCATTACTTTTGTTTAGCATTTCATAAGAATGTAATAGAAAATGTTTTAAACTATTTGTGTTTTAATTCCAGTTTTAATTGGCTTTTTGAAGATGCACAGAATGTACAAGAATTAATTACAGTTCCTTTTAGTATTTTTGTAGGAAAGCATTTGTTCTTGTTATTCTGAGTGAAGATTATCTGAGTTTTGTTGCTTTGGCAAACTGTCCGGTCCCACAGAGCTATGAAGAGATGAACATTAAGTTGACAGATTTCTTAGTCAAAGGCATGTGGGCGTTTTGTCAGTGTTGGTGATGCATCAGCATGTTAATCTCCTGTCTCCGAACTGCTAACGTACATATGAGAAACAGAAAAAAGATGCGCTTTAATCTGGGCTTAGAAGGAACGAGAAGTTATGCAATGGTTTTGAGGCAGAGCTGACTGTGCAGTGAACATTGAAGGTGAGGAGATAGTTTGCAGAGGTGGGGAAAATATTAAACAGGTGGAGATCCACTGTCTGCCCTGACCCACAGCGGCTGGATAACGGTGGGATAAAATACTTAATTTGGAGCTCTTTCCATGAACTGAAAGGGTCTCAAAACTTACAGGTAAGGGTTTGGGACATGTATTTCAAAGTGGCTTCTGGATGCACTAGCACCTAAAAAATAAAATGTAGAAGGACTTTCCTAGCCTTCAGTGAGCATACAAAGTGTGGTTGTACTGAGTGTCTTAGAGCCCAGCTACAGAGAATAACACAAGTACATTAATAATTATTTTTCCTATTCATTGCTAATAAACTCCTTGTTAAAAGTTTACATGTTTTGCTATTACTTCCAGTCAGTGCAGTTGCTTGCTCCAGCAAGTCTGCTTGCCTTGGAGGGAGGCAATGTTCTATCTTGTGCACCAAAGCCTGTTTGTACTTTATTTCTCCCCAAGCAGCAGAGTCCCAAAGGCTGCAGCAGAGCCTTCCAGCATGGCCTGCGGGGCTCCGCGTACAGCACACACCCCCGAGGGACATCTGGCCACGGAGCGGGGTGAGCAACGGCCTCACACGCTTGTCCCTTATCTGCTCTCTTACTGCTGTGAACTTGTCCTTCCAGTATCTGGTCTCTACACCTGCTTCCCTGTGCATACAAAAGTACAACAGCTTATTTTTAAAGCGGATGAGGGGAGGGGAAGAAGTCTTCTTCCTGTTGGGTAACAGCTCGCCTGGTGATAATTTAACCTGTTGCTACGACTGGTGTTCTACATGGTAGTGACATTGAAAGAACAAAGGTGGTTTTAATTTACCTGTCGCTTGGCTGAGGTCTGTTACCGTCGTGGTTGTGGGAATACCTGAGTGGTAACAGCACTTGTGGTGCTAGCAAGGGAGAAAAGAAATGATGAGCCAAATCTTGGAAGAAAGTGGTGGTTTAATATCCTACTGTCGGCAGCTCTGGTGTTCTAGCTTCTTTTGCGTAGGCTGTGAGGATTTTTTGCTTTTCTATAGTATTACAGGTTTTATTACAAGTTTTCTTTCAAAAAAACCTACTTTCCCAGACTGAGTAGGAAACTGGGAATGAGCAGTTCTCCAGCTTCAGGCCTGCCTCTGCCTGGCCTTGGGCGCAAGCCAAGGGAAGCGCCTGGCACTTCTGTAGGATGCGCTTCCCTTCTCACAGGGATTTTAGAGCTGAAGTGTAAACCAGGGACTTTAAAGGATGAATAATTCAGCTCTTTGAGTTCCTTTGTACTGACTGCGACAGCAAATAGGCAGTGCCCTGGCACAGGCGGGTTCTAGCCCATCTCTCCAGTGCCGCTGCAGCTCATGGCAGAAGTCACTCCCGATGGACCAGATGCTTGGTGATCTTTTCGAGAGGGTGAAGTGTTTGGAGGTGACGTTGCTCCTGTCACTCGTTTGTGTGCTCTTCACTACAGAATACCTTGACCTGATGCTCATAATTTTTCAGGATGAACCTGTCGTCTTGTCAGACTGATTGCAGTTTGTGTTGCTGGGACCTCTGTGGTAGCAAGGATTTACAAAGAGCATAAGGAGACGTGAGCTTGGAAGATGTATGGCTAAAACCACAAAAAATGAGAGTGCGAGCCTGGGATATGCACAATACCTATACTTTAATACACACAACCTATACTTGAAATTTACTGTTACAAATATTTCCTACTTCCTCTGCTCTGTGAGTAGTATGGATTAATGATTCATAAAGGTGTGTTTTAAGGGCTGGGTAGTTTGTATTTAAACAGTACTTACTAGAGTCCCTGCTGCAGCTTCCTTTCTCCTTCAGTCTCCTTCCCACCTCCCAGGATTGTTCCTACATAAGCCGTTTCTCCTTCCAGCCTCCCTTTCCCTGGAGAAGTTACTCCTTCTGGCCTGCTGGTGATCCGTTGTGCCCAGCTGTGTTTAGCAGTGTTGTAGAATTGGGGGGTGATCGTTTTTCTTGGGCCAGAACTGGCGTTTCATTCTTCCCTTCCAGCCTGGAAAATGGAATGGAAGTGTAGAAGTGAACTTGTGTTGACTTCATCCAGCCCCTTGGCAAAATTCAACCCAAAACTATACGTGGCCAAATGTACAAAAATCATGTAGGCAAGGTTTTGGGCTTCATTTTGAGCAGTCTTATTCTTGGTTGATGGAAGTTCATAGGCTGGTATTTGAGAAGGTGGGATACTGGCATGGACAAAAGTGTGGGTGAAGACTTTCAGTCCTACTGAAGATACTCATGAGACCAGTTGTGACAGTTGTTGGCACGCAGATGAGAACATGAAGGAGTCTTACAAGCTGGACTCATTTCTGGCACCTAGATCAGTAAGCTGTGGACAGCGTATGATGGAAGTCGTTGCCGGCCATGCGTGGCCTGTTGGACATTTTTCTGTTGACAGCTGGGCAGTTTTATGGGGATGCTTTGTCTTGGAAGGAGTAGGAAGAGCAAAACTGAAAGCGGAATGATTTGTTGTCTGTTTTGTTTCAGTGGAAAGCTGGTTTCACCAAAATGGAAAAATTTTAAAGGCTTGAAACTTCAGTGGAGAGATAAAATCCGTCTCAATAACGCCATCTGGAGGGCATGGTACATGCAGTGTAAGTGTCGGGCTCGGTCGAGTTGCTTGCTATTATTAAATATTTTCCGAGAGACACATGTAAGAAGCAAGAGAGTTGACGTTACTGTCTAATGAAAAGCTCAAAAATCTGCTGGAGGCCCAGAAGTCTCAGAGGCTGTCACAGCAGTGCTGTTGGATCAGTGATATCACAGAGATGTCCACACAGAGGCTGTACTGCACAGCCTGAGATCTCCCTGTATCCTGTTGGTTATCTGGAAGGAACCATGGCTAGATTTTTTTTTTTTTTTTTTCACATCTCATCCCTGAAGTGCCAGAGCTCTCTGCAGAGCCTACACGTACCAAGTGCTCACGTTTTCATTCTTGTTTCAGACCTGGAGAAGCGCAAGAATCCAGTGTGCCACTTTGTCACTCCGCTGGACGGCTCTGTTGACGTCGATGAACATCGTCGGCCAGAGGTATGTAGAACCTGAGGACCAGACTAATGAGCTCTAGAATTTATAATTTTCTAGTCTGCTAGATGTGAGAGCAGCATAGCAATTCTTTGCTCTGTTGTCTTTATTTAGAAGGAAATATTAGTATAAAGCAGACTGAACCCATTTTTGTAAGTTTATCACATTAAGAGCACCAAGATGCAACTGGAAGGACATGTATTATCTGTGTAACTTATGTCTAGGTTCTAGTTCAGTGAAACATTAGTCATAGGAGTGCAATTGGAATAGTTCAGAGTTTGACAGTCACTGCTCTCTGGCTGGAGATCGCTCAAGTCAGCGGGAAATCAGTAATGACTCTTTTCAAGATTGAATCTAAGACACCCTGTGAAAGTCTTCTATATTTTATTTAATTGTTGAGGTGTGGTTGCAAGACAACAAGCAATTTCTTTTTCTCTGTCAAAGTAACCTCAAGGAGCAAATATGAGTTTATATATTTTCATTTTTATACTCTTCTAAAACATAAATGAAAACTAACGTCTGCACTCTGGCTTCTCGCAGAAAACCAGTGAGGCCCTTGATGTGGCGATATCTGACTCTCTGTACTGCCTAACTCTAGAATAATTTATAACTCCAAGGACTTCCAGTGTGTTTGTGGAACTGTCTCAGGTTTTTGAAAGAGCAGTGTTGATGTTTGTGTTGAAAGATGAGCCTCAAACACAGGAGGGTTGGGTTAAGGCTCTCATTAGTCTACTGTCACCAGCTTAGACTGTTAGACTGCTATCTGTGATCCGTTAAGGACTCACATTGTTCTCATCCTTCTGTTGCTCTTAGTATGTGGCCTGCAAGGTCACGCTTCTCCCCGAGCTGGACGTCGGATTTCTGCTGCTTTGCGTCATTCTTAACAGCTTTTGTGGATGTGTGTGCATGTTCATGTAATTCTTGTGAAAGTCTCTTTGCCTCTTTTCTGCAGAACGGGCATTATAGATATTTATACATTATGTTTACGTGAATTCATTTTAAAGGTTTGTTGGGTTGGGTTTTTTTATTGCCATTTCTTAATTATTGGTTGGGGTTGAGCTGATGTGGGAGATGCTGACAGTGCAGTCAGCCATCATCTCTCGTTGGTTTATTGTGGGAAAGATGAAGTTGGTACTGCCAGATTTGCACTGTGATAGCTGAGCTCTGGGACAGCGCGTGCTGCTGCTGCAGGAGCTCCAACAGAATGAGCATGTTTTCTCTTACATTTTTTATGCCTGAATATTTGCTTGGAAATTTATTGAATGTTCAGCCACTAAGTGACTCCGTGTAATTCATGGTATGTGTTTGTGTTCTCAGGCCATTGCAACAGAAGGGAAATACTGGAAACGAAGAATTGAAATAGTCATCAGGGAATACCACAAGTGGAGAACATACTTCAAGAAAAGGGTCTGTTGGTTTACCCAGTCAAAGTGGCTTACTTGAACTTGATCAGTATGTTTTTGCTTTTCGAGTTTTGATGTCACTTTTGCTAGCATGCGAGAATGTTTAAAGCAGATGATAAGCTAGTAGAGGCATACTTATCTGATTGGGCCCCCTAAAAATTATTGTGCAGGGACTAATTGTGCGCGATTGGATCTTAAAACCTCTACAAAATCAGGTCTTCTACTGGATCTGTTCTGACTTTAACATCTGTTTCGTTCTCCTTTTGCAGTTACAGAAACATAAAGATGAAGATCTTTCAAGTTTGGTCAGGGTAGGTAATTCCACTGATAAATGGCAGCATTTATGCTTGTAGAAGCTGCAGTAACTAACAACGCTGTAGCATGCAGTAGCCGGCATTGATTACAATCTGAAGACAAGCATCTTGCTTAAAGCTTAATTAAGGTTTGACACCTTAATGTTTCTGCACCTTAGAGAGCAATGTAAGATTTATATCTTAAATTGCGTGGAGGAGAGGTTGAATGTAAAGTGCTGGGACAGAAGAAATGAGAATCAGTCTTGACTGCCCAGAAAAATCAATCCTCTTTGAAGCCTGGCACAGGATTTCATCTTATTCCTGGGTCGTAACTGCCACTACTGCCTTGTTTGTGTAACTGGGTCTGGGAAGATGTGTGTACTACATGTTGCAGATAGTCCTGCTGCCCACAACATGGGCAAATAATGTGCCAGGATCCTAAAAAAGCCAAAAAGTTTAAAGAAACAATGGTAGCACCACTTAAAACGGCCCTTGTGAAAAATGAAGGCTGTTTTTATATATCTGCACCAGCCTGCTTTAGCGTTCTCTAGGCAGCCTGACTTTTCTTCTTTTCCTTTGGCAGGATGATGATGTGGTTCTCTGGCAAAAGAGAAGGTATGGCAGAGAAACCCCTGTCCCTATGGAGGAAGGCAGCCTCTTGGATGCAGATATGCTTATGTCCGAGTTCACCGACACGCTGTTCTCCACGCTGTCTTCACATCAGCCGGTTTCCTGGCCAAATTCCAGGGACATAGGTATTTGTTGGCTGTTAGCTATGTAGCGGTGGGAACCTCTAGGACAAATCTGGTTTGTTGCTGTGCTGCTCTTCTAGTTGTGCCTAAGAAATTTATCTTACTTTACTGATACAGATAAAAATAGGTGAGAGAATGTGGCTGCCTTGTGCGTTAGAGGTTATGGAATCCCAGTTATTCATCCAAATTTAATTTCTGTCTTAGCTTTTGAAGTGCTGCTCCTAGCATTGCCCTCTAATGTTGCTGTGAGTAACTCTGTAATGAGCAGTACTTACCTGTGTCAGTGGTGAAGGCCTTACTTAGCTCAAAGCATATCTGTGCGTGTGTGTTTTTAAGGGGATGCCTGTGTGTTTTTCTTTGGATGCGTCCCCTAGAAAAAGTGTGAGTCACATCTCCTGTAAAAACAATCCCAAGAGCTATAAAGTTCTGTCAAATGCTCTCTAACCGAAGGCTCTGTCTGAAGGGACAGCAGATGTCCACTTTGCCTCATCCTCGCTGCGTGGATGTCTAAGCTATCTGAGCAGCTCCAGAGCAGCTGTGGTTTACATGAAGTGTACTTGAGGCAAAAGGAAATGGATGATGGTTTATTTTAAAATACTTTGCTGTGAGCTGTGGTGGTTCATGTTGTGCTTCCCAGCAAGCTTATATTGTGCAGCAGAGACAGGACAGGAGGTTTGGGAGCTGGAGGCATCCAAGCTTGGCAATCTCCAGTCATTAGTTAGAGCCTTCAGGTTTCACCTCTTCCATTTTACTAGTTGAAAGTTTCATTCCCGGTTTTGATTTCAGAACTGTGCTGGAGTTCTGAAGCAAAGCAGATGCTCAGTTCTTTTCAGCAGCAGTTTTTCCTTAAATATTGTGGCCAAGCCTGGCTGTGGAGTGCGTGTTGGTGTTCTAGCCAAATGCTGTATTCCTGCTGCTGTTACTGTGTGAGCGATGTGAAGCTAACCTAATCTGTCTCCTGAATTTTGCAGCACACTTAGGAAATGCAGACATGATTCAACCAGGGCTTATTCCTCTCCAGCCAAATTTTGATTTTATGGATACTTTTGAGCCTTTTCAGGGTAAGAATCATATATAATCAATTAATTTCTTTAAAATTGCTGTGATTTTTGAACTAGTTTTTAAGAGTAGATGAACTGTTGCAGGTATTTCCTCTCTCTAGAAGGCAGGAGATTTGAGTGAAAGGTGAAGAACACTTGATACATGTTTTCATTGTTCATTATTTCAAGCAGATGCGTATGTGGGTAGACTCCCTTGTTACTGTGACCCCAGTCCTTTATTTACCTGGGTTTGAGAGTCACTTTAGGGTTGTTTATTCCAGCATTTGAACCTGGTTGTTAATTGGCTTTTTCAAAGAATAGCATTTAGACCTTATGTCATTGGGTAATTAAAGACAAAACATCAGACAGGGACAGGAGAGCTCAAGGGAATCACTAATCTGTCCCATTTAACACTTCATAGTGATGAAGTGATTTAACACTTTATTTGCCTTGGAACATTTTCTGGTACTCTCAAGAGTTACATAAGACATGAAACTACTGCTGACAACTTTGATGGTTACCGATCTTCATGGAAGTCAAAAGTCACATCTGCATCAGGTAACTGAGTTTTGTGGGGCTGCGCTGAGCATCAGGTCTTAGCTATCTGCGTGTAGGTGAACCTTAAACAGCTGACTGATTTTTGTATTAGCCTCAGCTGGTGTGAAAGTTGAAGAAGTCTGCCCTGAACAGATCGGTTTCTCTGGAAGACAGCAATTCATTCTCAGTTAGTAGCGGTTATATGAAGCAAAAATCTTGTGGTTTCATTATTTTCTAAATAGTATTGACATTCCTGTGAATTTTAGTATGTAGCTATGCTGTACCTCGAGTGTGAAAAGTAGAAAATTAATAGATGACTTTTCATATTTCAGATCTATTCACACCCAGTCGTTCCAGTAATTATTTCCCTTCTGTGTCTGCTGTGAGCTCAGCTACGACAGACAGCAGCAGCCATTCTCCCCAGGTGAGAGGGGTTCTCAGTGTTGAAAACAGCCTCATCTCAGGCACGTATGTGCTACGAAGACTCTCAGACGTGAGCCATGTCCTTCTCAGAAGGAGTTCGGACAGGAGGTTCAGGGGTCACGTCTGAATCTGTAATATTTTTCTTTCCTGTCAGTCTCCTGTCCTGCCGTCAGGTTCATTGCCCAACACACTTCCAGCAGAGAACATCAGTGATGGACCGATTGCTTCCTCTGTACCTGCCTCTGTCATTCCTGATGTTGGCGCTGATGAGTGCTCCACCGTTAGAAGCGAGGAATCTTTCATCCAGCCACCGGACTTGACTCCTGACTCGTCTCTCAGTGGCCCACAAGCTCTTATGCCAGTGGTTCAGACACTCTTGCTACTGCTTCAACCTGCGACGCAACAGCAGCAGTCCCCGTTGCCTGCAGTGCCTCTGAATTCTAGTGTCAGCTCTCCACCAGCTGCGTTTCCTGCACCGGAAACCCAGAAGTTTGGCCTCTGTGAATCTACAGTTATCACCCACACAGCTTCTGCTACCTTCACCCCCAATTCCCCCGCCACCACCTTCAGCCAGAGCCAGAACCTTCTCCTGGCAATGCAGCAGCCGGGTGCAGGAGTGCCTTGTAACCTGACTTTGCAGACTACAGTCATGCAGGGGCAGTCCTGGCCCCAGCTGCAGTCCCAACTGACGTTTGCACTCCCCAAAGCTGTTCCTCTGGCCAGTGCTGGGACAAGGCCCAAACAGTTACAAAAAATAGTGCCTGCCCCGAAGCCTGAAACAGTGTCCTTACCGGTAAAGAATGCCTTCGTCACCCCAGGTGAGAAGCGCTGGTGGGGTGATGTGTCTCTTTTCTGAGTGGGACTAGCAGGAGGGAGAGACCCTCTTGCTTTTCTTGGTTTGCATAATTAAAAATATAGCTCCCCGAGGGTGTCCAAGGAACCCCTGAATCCACGGGTGTGTGGCTACGCTGTTCAGTGGGATGCTCTGGGTTGCAGTGGGGATTGGAAGCAGTTTGGTTGTGAGTGTGAAAAGCCAGGCTCCGAGAGGGTATCTCCTTGTAAAATCAGTGCTGGGCTGTACAGATACATCAGCATGTGGGATGGCTAGAGCTCTGTGCTCCTGCCCCGTAGAAACTGGGGGTTTGATGTTTAGTGCTGTTCTGATTAACTCTGCTCCTCAGAGCATTCAACCACAGCAGAGTAGGAAATGGTAGGGAGAGAATGTGGGATGGAGAGTGGCAGATCTGTCCCTGTCATTGACTCGTCTGGTTCCTCTGGACAAGTCACTGTGCCTGCCTGTGCATCCCCACGCTCTGTAATACCAGGGTACTGTTAGAATCATAGAATCATATTGGTTGGAAGAGACCTTTAAGATCATTGAGTCCAACTGTTAACCCAGCACTTCCAGGTCTCCTCTAAACCATGTCCCTCAGCACCACATCTACTTATCCTTTAAATCCCTCCAGGGACAATGACTGCACCACTGCCCTGGGCAGCCTGTTCCAGGGCCTGAAAACCCTTTCGGGGAAGAAATTTTTCTTAGTGTCCAATCTAAACCTCCCCTGGCAGAACTTGAGGCTGTTTCCTGTTGTCCTATCACTTGTTCCTTGGGAGAAGAGACCGATCCCCACCTCACTACAACCTCCTATCAGGGAGAGCGAGAAGGTCTCCCCTGAGCCTCTTTTTCTCCAGGCTAAACAACTCCAGGTCCCTCAGCCACTTCTCAGAAGACTTGTTCTCTAGACTGTTCACCAGCTTCCTTGCCCTCCTCTAGATATACTCCAGCACCTCAATGTCCTTCTTGGAGTGAGGGGCCCAAAACTGACCCCAGTATTTGAGGTGCAGCCCCAACAGTGCCGAGTACAGAGGTACAATCACTTCCCTGGTCTTGCTGGCCACACTATTTCTGTACCGGTGTACGTCCTTTGGTAATACTTCAGATATATTCTGACTTTGGTCTTAGGTGTTTCTGGAACTCTTTGAGTCTGGGTGCAGTGTTGGCTGGGGAGCAGCCGTTGAAGAGGAGCACATCTTTGGTCCAAATGGAAACACGGGAGCGTGCCTCTCATCCACCATGAGTGCTCCCTGGCAGGACCAGGGTGATGAGAATCAGTCCTTCCAGTGGGGGAAAAACTAAGAACAGGCAGGGGGAGGTGGAGATCTTTGCCTAAAGCAGTCTACAGACTCCTGAGATGCTGTCAGAAGCGCGTGGTTTTCTGTTCAGAGTATGATATGCTGAGACCTCCAGGTTGGGTGTGATTTGGAGCCACTGGCACTGCACAAGGCTAAGAAGAGCAAGCATGAGCAGGGAAAGCTTTGCTTGTGGTCGTTCTTGTGGGAAAGCTCAAGGCTAGGGCAGGACAGACAGTACCTATTTTTCTTGGGGTTATTGCACGCTGTTTTTAGACTTGTGCTGGCTGGGGACCAGCTGACTTCAGCCACCTGAAATGTGCAACAATAATCCAAGAAAAACCCTGCCTGGAGGAGTATTGTTAAAGAGGCTGTACGAAGGAGTAGGTGTGTCTGCCAGGGCCGGGCATTGTGGTTACCCTCCAAAAAAAAAATAAAATCCCTGTTCAGGAGTAGAACAGGCCCAAGGACCTAATTGTGGCATGTCACTGGGAATAA
Organism: Eurystomus gularis; assembly: GCA_013400335.1. Classification (NCBI taxonomy): domain Eukaryota; kingdom Metazoa; phylum Chordata; class Aves; order Coraciiformes; family Coraciidae; genus Eurystomus; species Eurystomus gularis. The sequence continues at coordinate 494,610 of VZZY01024918.1, read as the reverse complement.
GCTGGCCCATTATTAATAGCACTAGGGTGTTAACGACAGTGTTTCTGCCAATGGTGCGTTATAAAGCAAGAGTCAGTGTACCTTCAGCAGGCAAGACATGCATTTCTCACCTCGTAAAGCGTTGTAGGCAACTCTCATTTTCAGAAAGCCTTTGCTTCTACCTTTCATCATGCTTCTTGGGTTGTTCCTCAGCCTGTGTATCACTTTCCCAATACTTCGTCAGCTACTCCTGGACCATCACAACAAAAGGCTTTCCTTCTCTGGATTTGACATTGTTGCTGTTCTTCATTCCTGGCAGTGGCATGTGTTCAGGGGTCACAGTGCTCCTAAACTACTAGGACACCAAGCTCAGAGGTCAAATCCAAGATTTTATGTAAAGACTGGGGCTTTATTTCTAGCAATAGAATAAACATCAGGACTTGTAACCAAGGCATTTATGCCTGTCATTTATGTTCAGGACAAACAAATCATCTCATGACTATGAAACAAATTGCTTTATGACCTGCGTTAGAAAGAGACATATAATGTGTACTGCCCTGTGATAAGGACTCAAAAATCTGCACAAATTTCTCATCAGGTGCAAGACTCCCCGTGGGAAAGAACTCTGCTATCACCACTGCAGGGGTATATGTTCCGATTTTGAGATGGAAGTCTGTAAAAGATGCATATGTAGGATAGAAACATGAAAAATCTAAAGGAGCATCTAACTTATGTGCTGATTGTAACAGTTGCCCCAAGGTGGAGGTCTGAAATCCCCAGTCTGTGCAGCAGCATGAATGCACTGCTACGAGGAGGCTCTCCAGCTCAGTAGAGATGTCGATAGTCCAGCTGAGCAGTGGTGAACAGTGGAAGGGTTGTGATTCCAGCTTTGTATGTGGGAATGCTGGGATGAAGAATGAGCTCCCTGTAGCAGGGTGACGGTGCTCTCTGCCAGCTAGCCCCACGCGAGGGCTGGCATGTGGTTTGTGCAGTCCACAGGCCTTTCTGATACAGGCTATGCAGAAACTTTCCTTGTTTCACAACCCAGTTGTTCATCACAGTAGAGGAGAGGACGTTCAGTATCCTGCACTGTCTCCTGTTCCGCTCTCTGTGTCCTGCAGTATCCTGATGCTGAACTGCAGAGGGGTGGGCTGACAGTGACTGAGCTGTTGTGACACTTTTTCTACATCGTGACTTTATTAGTAGTGATAAGAAATACTAGTCATATAGCTTTAAATAAGTTTTAAATAGAATTAGTTGCTCAGAGTCAGTCATTTTAGCATTAGGAAGTGGGGGTTACAGCATGATGTTGTGTGGTTTGGTGTGTACTGTTTGTTTAGCTTTACTTGGCATAAGTAGCTGGATTTGCTGAAGCCTGAGGCTGCAGGCTGTGACCTTTCACCGAGATGTGCTGAACTTTTACCTAGTTAAGCACAACAGGGCCTCCAGAGGCAGTGCAAACCAGAGGACAAGGAGGCTACAGCTGTCAGCAGAAGCTGCAGCTCAACAAGATAAGAACAGTGGATGGCCTACCTGGAGACAGAGAAGGAGTCCAATAAGGTGTTAGAAGATCCCAGACCAGAAATCACCATTGGACCAAAATGCCTGTGAGGGGTGGGTGCATAGATTGTAAGGGTGTGATTGCCCAGGGATTTCTTTGTTCAGGTTCCCTCTTTGGAGGCACCCATCTCAAGCTGTTCCCGCTGCTGTACCACTCAGATGGTTTTTTGTTAATGGAATCTGGCACCTGAGACTCTGCTGTGGGAAGCCTAGGATCTGAACCACAGGGATAATGTCTGAACATGGCCGGGAGTCAATTGGGGCACCTAATGATCAGTTCCCTGGAACCATCCTCTGTGAAAGGACTTAGGTCCTAGCAGTAAAATCTCGAATGGTCTGAAAGTGTCTAAACTGGACACCCAGTACAGAGGAGAGCTGAAGCCAATACAGGCTAGAATGAAACAGAGTAAGTTTGGTTTAGTTTTCTCAAAAAGCATACGGAAGCTGTGTCTTTGTGTGATTCTTCTCTTAGTAACGATATGGGATGGTCAGTTTTATTCTCTTCGTGTGATTCTTCTCTTAGTAACGATATGGGATGGTCGGTTTTATTCTCTCTAAAGTCAGGGTGAGAACAAGGTCAGCATTAATGCCGTATCAGTAACTGTACATCTGCATTGGTTAAACTGGACCTGAACAGATCTGTGTTAGACTAGAATTCTGTAGTGGTGAAGAGCAAGGATTCCAATTCCTGTCCTGGGGACAAGGCTCCTTCACAGATTTTTTTTGGAGAATTTTTTGTAACTTTCTCTGTGGAGACAGTTGCTGCTATTCACCGTTATCTCTAGCTGTCTAACGCCGCAGGACTCCTGGTTCTTTAGCCTATTTTCTGGAATTTTGGTGCTGATTCCCAGTCACATTTGTTTGTCTTGTGCTTGTGTGGCACGTAAAGCAGCTGTAAAACCAGATAGTGAAAGAAGCTGGTAGAGTGAAGTGATGAGGAAGAGAATTCAATATATATACAAGGAAACACAAGTGTTGAATATGCATCCTTCAGTGAGCTTCTGCCATTGACCCTTTCTGGGTCAGCAGAGGAAGCCTGAGATCCAAGAAGTATGGATGTGAGAGGAGAGACGAAGATGATCCTCTTTCTGTGAATGAAGACTCTTTGCACGTCCGTGATCTACTGGGTACCTCTGTAAATTCACCTTGAAACAGTGAGAGTGATGCTAGAAGCCTCAGAAATAAATGGTGTGTTAAGAGTCCTTTGGACTGGATTCATGGGACTGAGGTTATCAGAAAACTGGTGGCACTTTGTATTGCAATGACATAGTACCAAATAGGTGCCCGTTACTCCATTCCCCTGTTCAATGCCGAGTTATGACAAGCTTTTTTTTTTTTTTTTTTTGTCTCATTAACTGTATTCTAACTTGTGTTCTTCAGCTGCCTTTCAGGGACAGTCCAGAGCTGTGATTGTAACTCCAGCACCTTTAAAAAGAGAGGGGATTTTGACGCCAGACACGTCTCAGTCTAATGCTGCAATTGCACCAGCTGGAATTGTCAGAGTAAGGAGAAGAAAAAAATATATATTTGTTTTTTAGGCCTGTTATTTGCAAGTAGTGAGAGCTGCAGTGTGCTCAGGAGGGTAACTAAACTAGTCCACTAAAGCTCACCTGTTACCCAGCATATGCATTTGTGCATTCTGCATTATGTTTGCATATTTTTGATTTAGCTACTTTGTGGGCCTGGAAGCACTATCTGGTCTTGACAGACTCAGTCTCACACAACAGCAAGGTTACAAAGAGGCACAGTGCTGTGAATGGGGATGGGTTGTGCTGTTGATTAACTGTGCAGAAGCTCGAAGGAACCCAGGATGTCCCCTTTCCTTTTGCATATTGGGAAGCATGCCCTGAGTATCTAAGTGGGTTTCCCAATATGGTGTATGCAGGAAGGTGGAAATAGTTTTTAGTATATTATGCTGTTGATGTGTTGTAATACTGCTTTAAGTTATGAAAGGATATTGGTCTCCTGCCAGAAGTCTGACTTCAGTGCCTGCCAATTCTTTATATATTAGCCCTTGTTTCATGTCATCAGATTGTTAATCATGTATTAATTTGCTACTTTTAGTGAAAGGCAAGGTAACAAATCTCTCTCTTTCTCTCTCTCCCCTCTTCTCCATTCTCTCATCCCTTCTCTCCCTCTGCTCCATCTCCCCCTTCCTTCTCTCTTTTTCCTTCTCGCTGTTTTTCTCTGTGCTATTTCTGTGCTGTTCCCAGGCTCCCGGGGTGACGGAGTTCCATAGTAACATTCTGGCTGGTCCAGCACAGCGAGCACCAAGTAGTCAACAAACCCAATCCACAGTCTCACATCTCTTCTCTCCTAGTGTAGTCCAGGATGTGTTGGTGAAAGGAGAGAAAATCCCTTCCCACAGTAGCTGTTCACAAGTTCCCTCACCTACACCTAGTAAGTTAGAAAGCTGTAAGCATTCTCTCTCCCCTACACGTTAGCGTGTTTCCATAGGTTAGGCCTTGAGAATCCATGGGTAATTTTTGAAGGAAAACCTTTCTAGGCCCTTCTAACCCTGCAGCTTCGGTTGCATCCGGTTGTTTGCAATTTTTGTCTTAAACTACTGTGCAGCGTTCCCACAAACTGCGATGTTGTGCTTCTAAAAGGATGTACCATCATAGCCACCAAGAAATTAAACCCATTTGAAAGGCATCTATGTAGAAAGTGCTGAATAATTTGTTGTTCAGTGGCATGATTATAATTTGGAGGATCTCAGACCCAGTCCTTGTTAACGTAGGTAAGTGCAAAGACGCCTTTTGCATGCGTGTTGGTAGAACGGTATCTGGGCCGGCTTTAGAGACATACCCTGGCTTTGCTGGTAAATGGGTTATCAGTGTTACCACCATGTCCCAGGCCATTAGAGCCTCAAACGGGGGAGTTTCAGCAGGACGATGGAGTTGCAGCCTACGTGTTCACCATACCTTTGCTGAAATGTGTGTGCGTGTGAGAGGAGTATTACCTACCGCTATCCGGGATGTGTTAGCCTTGTGCCACCATGAAATACTAAGCTTTCCCAGCAATCTTGACGTTTTCTAGCATGTGGTTGCTGCGTCAATGAGCATAATTTGGTTGCTGACTGCATTTCAGCTCAGTTCTGAATAGAAACTTCTCAGCAGTTACATTTGCTACGGAAAGTTGTTTGTTAATGTGACTTGTCTTTCTTCCTTTATGAAGGCCGAGACTGTCAGAATTCAGGCCAAGCTTCCCCCTGCACCTCTGAGCAGAGCCCCAGTCCGCAGTCTCCCAAGAACAGCTGCTCAGGAAAACCTGCCACTGACCCCAGTATGGCTGCGCTTAAGGTGTGTGTCCTTTTCTTTGAGGTGCTTTTCTTCTTTGCCTTTGTAGCTGCTTTTCTGCCCTGATGTCTGAGCCTGGGCTATAGAGTAAGTTGTCCTTCAGGAACAGTGGAATATTTGTGCTTTAGGTTTAGCTTATGCTGTGTTTGTGCTGCTCTGTTCAATTTTAAAAGCCAATTTTAAAATCTACTCTGCTCCTCAAGGATGTGTCACCAGGGAGGCCAGGCTTAACTGTACCTCTGCAGGTCCTTATGGTCATGGCAGTACTTCCTGTTGTCACTCATAGGAGTGTTATGACAGGTCTCAGTTTACTCAGTCAAAGATTTCAGGCTTAGTCTCCTGAACTGTGGCTTTTTGCCACAGTTGGGCATTGTTCTGTTTTGGGGCTCTTCAGTCTGCAGGGCTCTGGCCATTGCTGGAGGGGGAATTCTTGACCTGCTGAGTTACTTACCTGTCTCCAGTGATGCTATGCTGCTCCACAGAGAAGCAGCTCCCCAGACTCTACAAGTTACAGCTGTAAAACACTTCAAGAATTATTGGGGTAAGAACTCGGCGGTCTAGAGATAGCGTTTGAAAGCTGGCTGTACCTCGTACACAAGCTGACCTTGTCAGAACACTTTCTGTGATGGTATGAGAAAATTATCCACACCAAACAACCAAGGCAGGACAATTAGCCGTAACCCTCTCATTCTGTTGTGAAAGGGGAGTGTTACTTAACCATTTTGCAAGTGCCAACCCCTTTTTAGCTTCTCTTTGTATATACCCTATGAGTTGATGTCAGCTTGATTACCCCCGGGGCAGAAAGGTAAGTTTAAATACTTGCAGCTCTAGCTCTGTTGCTGAGGAGAATCAGAACTGCCCCTTGCTGAGCATGCTGCAAGTTACTCAGGAGAGTTTGTGGTTATTTTCTTGGTGTAAATGCTCGCAATCAGTAGTTGCAACCTGTTCTTGCTGCTGGAGAGCAGGTTAACAAGGGGACAGATTATTAGGACTGGCCGCTGGTGGGAAAGTGGCCACTAGATGGAGAAGTGTTCTTAGAAGTAAGGACACTGCAGAGAGACGGGCTGGGAGCCTTCTAAACTCACCTGCTTTGAGAAGAATTGCTTTGGATGGGTACTGTTAGTAACTCTTTTTGTAAGACAAGACAGAAACATGTTTGCCAGTCTCTAGATATGTGTTCTTTTGCTCCTCGGCGTTGTTAGACTGAACAGTTCTGTATCAACTGGTTTTTCGGTTTGGCAAAGCATGGAGGGCACTGGAGATCTCAGTTCTGCTCTTGAATGTGCATGTGCTGTGGTTTTGGCTTTATTACATTGTTTTCCTCCGTTATACAACGGGGTGATGGTGAGCCTCCACCGGAAAGCCCAGCTCTGCCAAGGATGCATTCTCAGAAGTGCAAACTCTGTGTTTTCTTCCAAGAATTCTGTTTTTTCCTGAGTTTGTAATGCTACAAATGAAAATGCTGCTTCCTGACAAAGCTTTATTCTCAGGGGAGGCCAGTATTGCAGATTCTTTTTTAATTTTATTTTTTGTCAGACTGCCTGTTACATTGGTAGACATTATATATATATTAGGAATAAATTATGAACTGTTTTAAACTTAAAGGCTTCAACAAGAGTCTAACTAATTACATTGAGGTAATTGTTAATTACATTAACCAAAAATTGGAATTTGGCTTCAGAAGAGGAAATTGTGTAACAGTCTTAAGGGGGAATTTTTACTTTAGAAATAAAAACCTACAAGGTTTGGAATTGAATTTAATACACTGGACGCTTCTTTTTAATAAGCTAAATCGTTGTTGCAAATTTATCGTCATGTGGCTCTGACTGGGAAGACTATGAATGCCACAATGCAGCAGAAATGGCACAGTGAATTTGAATTGCTGAAGTAGTCGTGGTAGCAGAATGGTAAAGGAGAACAGCATAGACTGAGCTGATTTTATTTATGCAGAATCAAAGAATGAAGCATATTTCAGCGCAGAAACGAAGGTTTAATATCAAGATTGGTTGCAGTACCCTGAAAAGCTTGGTTTCCGCCAACTCCAAGTCGGTAAGTAACTTGGCAGCACTGACAGCTTAATATGGAATTAGAAGAAAGACTCGTTAATAAATTTAATCTCTTCACTGTTGACTGAGAAATGCCAGTCAGTCGGTGAAGACACTTGAACTGAGGGACTTGAAAAGGAAGCGTGATAAATCCAAAGCTTATTATAACTGTTCTGGATGAGTTCTGGTCCCCATAGCTGGACTTTAAAAAACTCTGGTCCAGCCAGTATTGATTGTAAGCTTATTGTGCCTGAACCAAGAGCCAGCCAGAAGCCAGGTAGATGCTGTTGGTACAATGCTGGGCCTCGCTTAATATACCTTGACCTGAGCTGATACAACCCAGCTATGAGCACAGCTTGTTAGCTTAGGCATTGCCAGAGCCACCTTGTGTGCCTGCAGATACTGTTGAAACATGTCAGTGAGCCGAAGGAAGAATAAAAGTCCAGTGAAATTTCTAAAACTTCCTACCTCGATGAGATCTTTACCTCTGAGGAGCAGTCAGGAGCCTGACAAGTTAAGCTGATTTTTAAAAATCCCTCTAGGACTAGATGTAAAGCGTCTAGTATCACCCAACTGCCTTGCAAATATTCTCAGAGCTCGCCCCCCCCACCATCACTTGTCATTTTTGCATAGATTTACAGAGAAAAAAAAATCCCTACTGGCTTGTCCTTGTCCAGTGACTTTGTCCAAATTAAGAACATGTTCTGGCTACGCTAGTTAACTCGGGTCACTAAATTGAAATCAGAATAATTGAAACACAGACTTGTCTGCACAACGAAGTTCTAAATGTCCGTTAAGTATCAGTGCCTTTTGAAACGTGGAAAACTCCATGTTTCAAACACCATGTGTTGGTGTGCAATGTGTTGATTTATGTAATTTTTGTAGTTTTAGACATTTAGGCCGTAAGTTGCCAGAATTTCACTTCTTGGTCTGAATAGTCTGTTTGGAAGGTAATCAGGTTTGAAAACTGTAAACTTTAGTAAAATGTCTGATTATTTTATTTCTCAAGCACAGATTTATTTTTTTTTTTAATTTGTTCCTCAAAATTGAAGGATGAGTTAAACAGGCATGACCTTGTTTCTGTCTTCTTTGGTGACATGTTACCTCCTGTTTAATAACTTTAGGTTTCCCAAATGAAATAATCTGTATTGTAAACTTCCAGCAAGGTTTCTAAGAGCACTATAAATCTGTCAGCGGGTGTAGCACATCCTTCAGTACTTAAGTAAATATTTTTAAGAGGATAGATAATGAAATAAAACATTTTGAATTATGAAAGTACTTCAACAAAGTAGCAAAAATGTCATTTGTGGAAGAAAATAACCACTGCAACCACGTTTTTCTGTACTAGTGTGCAACAGGAGTCAGAGAAATGAGGGAGTGTAGTATTGTCTGAAGGGTTTTGCTCTGACCATCCGTGGGAAGGAAACTGAAGGTGCTGAAGTGCTTTTCTGAGTGTTATACAGCAGGTTAGGGGCAAACTCTTCATCTGTCCAGCTTTGTTCCAGAAAGTGAGCTCTGTTTGTGTTTGGTCTAGATCAGCCATGCAACCACGCTCCAGAAAGCAGTAGAATATATCGCTAAACTACAGCAGGAAAGAACGCAGATGCAAGAGGAAACCAGGCGCCTTCGGGAAGAAATCGAGGAGCTAAACGCTGCCATCATGTGAGATTTGGGGAGCTTTCTGTAATCAAGCAGAGCAGCTTGAGTGTTGCTTTGGCTAACACCAGGGAGTGGCTGCCTCAGCTGGGTGTCGAACAGTAGAGTTGCTACACACTTCCAAACAGAAAGCGCGGTTGCCGCAGGCTGGGCGTTGGTGGCAAACCGTGTGGATTTTCAGCCAGCTCTGAGCAAGAATGCACGAGAGGGGCAGCATCAGGAAAGATGCATCGGGTCACTTAGAGTAATTCTGACAAGAAGCCAGTGATGATGCTTTTTTAAGGCTATGCTCACTGCGTGATCGAACACTCTTACTCTTCATGATGGCTTTGCTGCGGTTTTCTTTCCAAATGCAGTCAGATTTTAAGGGAAAATATCGTTGAGTACATAAGACACAGGACTTGGAATCGCGGAGCTTGCCACTGGCTGAACGTAGCTCTGATAAGTCTTCACCTTCCTGGTGCCTCAGTTTCCTCTGTGGGTTTACGATAGTTATGTACTATTGCAAAGCGTGTTGAGAACCCCAGTGGTTTTTCTTCCACCTGCAGAAGTGTTAGGCTTAGGCATTCTTGGACTTATCAGCAAATCAAAATCTCTTTTATTTTTCTTTAAAAGTATGATGACGTCTGTTTGGTTTTATTTTAAAATGATCTGTTTCTTAAGAATCTCTGTAACACTTTCTTCTGTAACATTGCTCAGGAGTAACGATGTAATTTTTCCCTTGACTCCTAATGTGCCTTTTTGTAACTGGATGCCAAAAATTACTTTGTTCTATGTTACACTTTGTTTTCAGTTTTGTTGCGTGTTTTAAGGAGCCTGTAGCAGCTTGAGAAACAGCTTTGCTGCAGGAATATAGACCAAATTGTTGGGAAAACGGTACATATTCCTGGCTATAACAATTACACTGGGGGTCATGCACTGGGAAGCCACCTTGGTCACGGGTATTGGGGACGCACACCTTTCACTTGCTATAATTTAGTCTGGAAGAGAAGTGTGTCCTTGCTCGTGGGAATTCAGACCTCAGAACATCTTCTTTTCAGTTCTTGTCAACAGCAGCTCCCTGCTACCGGAGTTCCCATAACACGGCAAAGGTTTGACCACATGAGGAAGATGTTTGATGAGTACGTAAGAAGCAGGACTCTGCAGAACTGGAAGTTTTGGATTGTATCCTTTTATAACGACCTGCTGAGCTTGAGGCTTGGCGCTGGTATATTTAGCGCCAAGAACTCTGCTGTGACTCTAAGCCAACTTATTTAAATAATGCACGTCCTTGGTTTTCTTTCATGTCTCTATGCGGATGTGAATCCTTGCCTTGTAGGCTGTCGTGAGGCAGGACTTGTTCACCTTGAAGTATGGGAGGTAACTTGAAAGTTAAATGCAATACAAAGGCAAGATTTTCTTGGTGGGTTATTATACTGCAGGAAATGTTAAGTGGGCTGCTTCCGTGACTGTAGCTCTTGTCGTCGGTTGGAAAACCTGAACAGTTTTCTGTTTGTCTTTTATTGCAGCAGCGACGCAACCTGGCTTCTCTCCACTCCTCCAGTGCTAGCAGCGGTGCTTGTAAGGAAATGGTCATGCAAGAGGTAGAGAGACACAAACAGTGAAGCCAAATTTGCTGCATTTGTGCTGTATAGACTTCACTAGTTTAGATCAAACCGTATTAGCTTGAATCAGATCAGGGATTTTAGTAATTAGCAGTGAGCAGTAGTGTTAACCTTCTGTTCTCCCATTAAACTTTTCATGTTTATATAGGTCTTTATTTGCACTTTATATTTTGTACGTCTGCTTTCCGTGCTGGTTATTTCCCTCTAACTACCTGGATAACATGAGTATATAGGTACATGCATGACCTACTGCATTTTTAATACTTCAGCGTGTGAAAATGCTTTCTTTGGTGTTTCCTGGTTCGTGCTGGCCCTAGAAAAGCTCCTTTTTTAGCATCTTTTTAGGGAACAATTCTTAGCAAGATCTCATGCAGCCTCTGATAACTTAGAGCTGATGCAATTGTGAAACCTCCAGATTCGACAGCACTATCAGCTCTGGAACAATTCCAAGTGAAATACAAAAATAGAAGTCTTTAACAATGACAATGGTTATTTAAAGACAATTCTGCACGTTTGCTGATTGGATAGTGGGTTTATTTTATGCTGCTCCAAGATGTTAAATAGCTCCAGAATTTGGAAGCGAGACACTTCTAGAAAGTGGCAGAGGTTTTCTGGGGTGAAGATGCAATTTTGGGTAGCTCGATTTTGTAGTATTTGAGGAGAGACAAAGGCCTTTGGAGTTGCTGAAAGAGAATGCTGATAGGCAAAGTAATGTTCCCAAACTTCCCTTGACATGTAACGGTGACAGAACAGTTGTTCTAACAGCTGCAGTGAATCCTTAAGGCATGGTGGCATATTTCAGAATGTCTTGCAGTAAAAGCTGACAAGGTCCAGGGGTGAGTGCTAATAATAGTAATTAAAAAATCTCCTCCTCGTGAAATGACTGTAAGAGAGAGAAGGGCAGTTTCATTACAAATACAAAAATACCACAGTTTCTGTTACATAGAGGAGGGAAATGAGTAATATAGTCTTGGGCTATTAGAGATAACCCAAGAATAGAATACTCTTGATTATTGGAATAGTGATAGAATAATACCCCTGTTGTTGTTCCGGTCACCCTGTAGAAGTCTGTAAGGGCAGGTAAATCCCCTCAAGGATTCCAGGCTATTGTTAGACCTACCTTGATTGTCAACTGCAGTGAGAAAGGTGGGGGCACCTGCTAATGCTGAGATTTAGTTTGGGCCACATCCCACACGCTGCTGACTAGTCAGAAAATCCCATCTGGAGTAACATGGTAAAACCACAGATTCGAAGCTTTCAGAGGAGTTTTATCATCCAACCAGCTTCTGAAATTAATGTACCTGTAAGCTGAAATCTACGTGGTGATGTTATAACAAGCTGGTTTGAGTTCAAATATGGTGACTGTTCCAGGAAGGCTCATCTGGCCCCCTGGGAGCTGGGGCCAGCTGGGGCTTGTGGTGGTACTCTCTATGTTTTAATGCACTACAGGCTAAGACTCCTGTCTGCTTCTGCTCAGGAAGGTTATTGCCCATCCTTTCAACCTCTGATGATAAAGAGCCAAAAGAAAAGCCTAACAGTCCTCAGCTTGCTGTTGCCCTGGTCCACATAGGCGCAGATCAGCAAGTCTGGTCCTTGGTGTGGGCATCCTTGCCACGCTATTGATCATCTCTGAGAATATGCTTATGTACTTCGAGGTCGACGTTTAGCTGCAGTAGCAGAGAACTTGAGTGTTTGCTCAAAAATCTGCCTGAGAAATTGGCTGAATACCTGCACTGTTGGCTTGTGCTGGACCTGCTATTGCCAGGCAAGACTCATCCGCGTACCCTACGTTGGGTGCATCTGTGGTGTGCTGTGGTAAGTGCTGTGGTTACGCTAAAGCTTCTGTATCCTGCTGTGAGAGCAGCAGTGTTAGATGAAAAAGGTGGCAATGAAGAAATCAGACAAATTACATGTGTGTGGAGGTTCCGGATATGCACGTGCTTGCCTGTGTGCTTGGTTTGTAGGAGATCAGGGGAGTGGTACAGGAATTTTACAAAAAATAGTGAGCGTCTCTAGAAACTGATGTTCAGTTCTTTCGTATGTCTTAGTGTTGCAGATTTTAAAAAATGGTTTTTTTAAATGTTGCAGTCCCTCTAGTAGTTGAAGTCCATTGTTTCTTCTGCAGTCTGAGCTGTCGTAGCGTTTCCGACAGAATGTTTTCAACTCCTCCTTTGTTGTCTCCCTTAACACTTGATGATTTGCAGTTCAGCATTATTATTAAGCCATTGTTTGAGTCCTTCAACGGGATGGTTTCCACAACAAGCTTTAAGGATATGAATCAAACTGCAATGGCCTGGTTGGATCAGCACTGTCCTCTTCCTGTTCTGAGGCCAAGTAAGTGAAGTTCTTTCCAGCAGTTATTCCAGATCATGGGAAGTGAGACTGTGTAGAATACCCTTTCTTGCAATTCAGAGGAAGGCAAAGGAAGCACATGATGCTGAATATGACTTCCAGTTCCTTTTTATTATCGCGGTGGGGAAAAAAGAACCTCTTGTGACTCTGAAGATACTTGATTTGCATGCTTAGAACTCAACACAGAAAACTCAAAACAACTCCACAAATTGCTGAATGTAGATTCCAGAATTTAAACAGTCTCAAGCTGCATTTAAATTTAAAATACTCTGCCCTAGTTGGAGTAAGTTTGGCAGTGTTATTTATCTCATTGTGAAGGAAGACTTCTGAGATTTGTATTCAGCTTTGGAATGACCTTCTGTTTGGGCACAATTGCTTGATCCGTTCCCCCTTGCAATTCAGCAGTTTCAGCAACATTTACAATTGCCAAGTGGTACTTTCTGTTGTAGAAGAAATAGGTGGGTTTAAAAGTTCTAGATCTCCATTCCTTGTTCCTTGGGCACAGCTCTTGCCCCGCTCTGTTTCTTGCTGTCACTGTGTGTGTCTTGCAGAAGTATTTCCGTAATTCTGTCACGCGTAACAGCCTTGCAGTACCTGCAGGCTTGCCTAAATGGACCTGTTTGCAGTCAGACTAACGCCTCTTCTTCACACTTTTCTGCCTTTCTTGTTTTTTGTAGTGGTGCTGAACACGCTCCGGCATCTAAGTACAACCACCTCGGTTCTGTCGGACCCATCGCGCCTGCCAGAGCAAGCCGCTGAGGCAGTTACCAAGATGGACAAATCAGCTGGCAAAACCTAACAACCAAAGACGATGAGTTGCTTATACAAGGGGTGGAGAACCTGCCAGTCTAGCAGCCTGGCGAGTCTCCTTTCAGTTGGTGCACTTTAGAAAGAATTCTCTCCATCACCCGAGACACTGTTCAGGGCACCTGGCTCTGCCTTCAGAGTGTGCAGAAGTATGACGCAACGTTGTTGTAACGTTTTGATTCCTCTTCAGTGCTGTGCTCTACTCCATTAAGTGAGAAAACACCAAGCTCAGGTAAATTTAGCAGGTTTGAGCCCTGCAGGCAGCAATATATCTCCATCAATGCAGCATGCATCGATATGCAACAAATGTATTTCTACGAAACAGCTTCGAGTACCAAGTTCTCGGGAGTGTAAATCTTGTATACCAAGGAATGTATTTCAAGGGGAAATATACTTTTGATTTTGTGAAACAAACTATGCTTTTTATTTTGTTTTCTGGTATTCAGTTCCGTTTGTGTTACTTGAATAGTGAAAACTGTTAAACAGGATCATATTAAAAACCAAAGGAGAAGAAAAATCCGTCGATGTCAACTCGTGGCAGAAATACTAGAATTACAATCTCAGGCTATGTTTTCTCATTATTTTAATGAGTGTATCATTGCATATGATCGGTTTCCAGGCATGCTTTGTTTTCTAGAAAAAAAAAGGAACTGATTTGTATTATTTTTTCCTGATACAGCCATTGCAGGTGAGTAGCGGGCTGTGCAGTGAGCGCAAGAAAGCAGCTGTAGATTGCATAGAGTTTGCAATTAGGGCAGATACATGAATTTCACACCCATTTAACCTGTGAACTGTTTTCTTGCCCTCTGCAGAGTTCAGCTGCCTTCCTCACAAAACGTGCTTATAAAACACATCCATAGATAAATGTAGTAGCGCTTCAGAGACAAGAATTGAGTTTGTAAAGTTAAGAAATTGCTTTTTTGTTATCTCAGAGACTATATCAAACCACATGGACTTGTAGTCAGTTCTTTTGCTTCCTTTTTGCGATTTCTTTTTGCCTTCTATCCAAAAAACCTGAAGGACTTAACTCAGTTTGGGAAGGTTATGTTCAGCGTGAATTACAAAAACATATATAAAAATATGTTTAAAACCCAAAATATTGCATAACATTTTCCTGTGGCAGTCTCAGCAGGTCCTGTCCTGCTCTGCTGCAGGTAAACTGTCTCATTACAGCAGTGATTGTCTGTCCATCCTCAGACAGCACTGGGCTACTCATTCCAGCTGATTGACCATCATCTGGAATGCTCCTGTGACCCCTGTAATTCCTCTTACTACTTGATTCTGATTTTTAAGAGCTATGCAAACCGGGGGTAATGTTTTCCTGGTACCTTCCCCTGAGCAGCTTTCTTCCAGGTTCAAAAGCAGGCTGCCTGGAGGTGATCAGAGGGCTGTCCCAGTGCTGAAAAGAGGAGCAGCTAAAACATTTGGGCATTGATGCTGAATGGGGTCGGTATGTTCTCTTTTGGGGGATGTAGTTTTTCTCAGTGTTGTCCCAGTCTTCTCCATTTGGTGGGGCCGAAGTTTGAAAACAAAACACAAGAGGCTTGGGGAGTGGGACTACGCACGGGGAGTATTTTTCTTTCATCTTTGTCCTGAGATTTTGCAGCTAACAGCTTTCATTGCAGAGTTTGCTTAGGTGTGAGCGGGGCTGTAGCAAGAAGAAAGCGTGAAAGGTTCATTCAGGGCCCGCTCCTTGAGCAGAGGTCCTGTGAGGTGAGGAATTAGGGGCTGAAGGGGACTGCTGAGGGGAAAGGAGCCTAAGGGGGGGGGGAGACAAAAGGCCACGATCTAAGTACCAACGTGCCTTTCTGTAGCTGTGCAGGCAGATGAGGCGATGCTCTCTTTTATTTATTTATTTTTCCGGAAGATCTGACATACCATTTGAAGTTTGTGGCGCCTGTGAAAACCTGGGTCCCTGCGACAGAGCCAACAAAACTCCAGGCCTCAGCTAAGGAAGGGTTTGTTGAAATAGTGTGTGAAGGTTGTCATAGTAATTAAATAGTGAGTAGATTTTCTGGGGAGATCCGTATCTAGGTCTCCGTACATTGTGTTGTAATCAACCGAGCAATATTCTTTGGGATGCATCTGAGTGAAAAGCGTGGAAGAAGTGTAAATTCTTTTTTAAATCAGTGCTTTAACGGCTCCCATTTTTATCATTGCTTGTGAACTCGATTCCAGTGAAGTCATTTAAACACTGTGATTAGCTGGGGAGCGTCCCTCAAGTTTTTCTTTACTGGGCTATCTCATGGAGATGCACAGATATCTACATGCGTATTTGCATGGTAAAAATACATATCCGGTTTTCTAGAAAGAAATCAGTAGGCACATTGTCCAGGAACAGACCCGCTTGTGTTTTTGCTGTACTTTTCAGATGAAGAGATTCTGTGCAGCCTCCCCGGCAGTGTGGTCTCTGCTTGTCAGGCTGCGATTGTACTTGATTTTTACCATTACTAGTCTCAAGGACGTTAGAGTTCTGTCTCAACAAGCAAAGTGCACTACAAGCATACTTCAAAGCCCAGGGAACAACTTGTAAGCTTGAATCCTAACATCTCAGATCTCACTGATTTAATTTAAGGTGAAAGGGACCTTAAAGGAATAGGAAGGGGCAATGTGACTGAACTGCTAAAAATTTTGTCTGTTAGCCGTTTTTATCTGGATGTGGACGGAAAAATTGTCATGCACGTTGCCCCGTGAGCTGGTTACAATTGGAGGGGAAAGTCCTTATTTTAATAACCTGTGGTGGAGAAACACACTCATGGCACTATTAAACCTGCAAATCTTTACGTAGTAAAGAGAAAAAATTTAAATCAAAAATTGCTTGCTTGACAAGAGTGTAGGAGGGAGGAAAGGAAAAGTGAAAAGGTATTTTCCACGTAGCACAATTACCAGAAATGATGTGGCTGCTCTTTGAAGCAGTGATTCTGTGTATTTTTGTCACTCTGGTACTGCAAGTCAGAGTTCTTTTATCAGTCAGCTTTGTCAAGGGTGTGATTTCACTTCATCTGGAAACACAGGAGGAAAAAGCTGTTTTCTGTCTCACATCAGTAGAACTACTGAGGATTGGTAAGAAAAGAGATTGACCACGTATGTATTAATTCCTGCATGGTTTTTCACTTTGGTTTACATTTAACTCCTTAGTCCGTATTTCTTACTCATTGAGGACTCTAAATACTGTATTTCTTTAAAACAAAAATTTGGTAACACTTCAGGGTTTTTTGGTTTTTTGGTAACACTTTTTCTCCTTATTTAAGCGGTTAATGTCCTCAACGTCACCAAAGTTTACCTAGGCAGGCAAAACACACAGTGCCTATAGTCTACACAGAATCGCAGATCACGCGTGGAGGTCTTCAGTGAATTGGTGCTAAGCTTGTAAAGAGTCCTCATGTAATGGAAGACAAGTCATGGCTGGCCAAATTAAACATATTTCACCCAATAAAGGAGTGGCTAGGTAAAATATTTGTAACCTGTGATACACACAATCAAACTGAGATTGTCTGATGGTTCCTTCTGACCTTGAATTCTGTTAATCAATGTATTGTAGGTGGCCTCCACCCCAAACACAGGTTCTGGAGAACTTGTGCATTATCTGGTGTAGTCATTAGGGTTGTATGATGCTCCTTGTTAGCAGGAGTAAGTGGTGAAAGTCCAGGAGAAAATGAGAATTGAAGAAATTAATGAGTGGTGGGAACAGAGACAAGCGTGGGCTTCATCTTGACATTCTGATCTCTGCACAAAACCAAAGGATTCTTGATTAATACCATTCGACCTGGTTGGCATGTTCTGCCGTGCTTTTCTAGACCCCTCGGGAAGCCTTCCTTCAAGGGAGGCTAACCAGAATGTTTCCATCTGTGCCTTAGATCTTGGTGCCATGTATGCATTTGGTTTCTCTTAAGTCATGCGTTCTTCCCCCCGAAACAATCCTGTGTGGAAAATTCAGTGACTTGTCCAAGTGGGGCTTCCCTGGGTTTTGAGAGGATTTTTTCTGCCTGCCATCGCCGTGTCCCTTTGAGGTTGGGAAAAGTTGTGTGTACGTGTGGAAAAACTGCGTCTTTCCTGCTGACCTCACCATCTTCTGCTCCCGTGTACACGAGCACATACGCACACGTCTACGTACTGTCGTACCAGAAGTTTGACAGAAATAATGCAAATGCTTGAATCTTTACATGTGGAACGGCTTGAAAAGACAAAGGGCTGTCCAATTGCATTCAAAATAATTAACTTCACTTTGTATCTTCAAGGTTTTTTACATGAGGGAGAGAGTGAGTGAGTGCCTGCCTGTGTGGCAGAGGTGACAAGGGCAGGTGGTTCTTGTTTTCTTTACTTTTAAAGCCCCCGACTCCTGAGGAGCAGCTGGAGAGCAGGAGAGGGAAGCTCACTGCAGGGGCATTCAGCAAGATAATGCTTTTGTAGTACCAGTTATTTGGAAGCAATTTCACTTTCTGTGGTTCTGGAGCGGGTAATTCTTGCCTTGATGTTGCCAACTAGAAGATACTGCTGAAAACAGAATGTGTTGTGAACTGTTTTGACCTTCTCTTTTTTTGGTTCCTTTCCACCTTCTTTTTAATTTTTTTTTTTGTGTGTGTGTGGAAAATCACCCAACATCAAAAGGCTGCTTGTACCTGGTTTGGGTGCTGTAGGGATTCAGTCATAGCTGTTCCAGAGGACTATGGACAACTGCTGGTGACTCTTAGGAGGTTTTTGGATTAGGTGAGACAACGGGAGTTTTTCTATTACCCCTCCTCAATTTGTACACTTGAATTTCAGAGATCATCTGGTTTGGGGTTTTTTCCTTTTATGAGGCCCCAGTAATTGTTCCCACAACATCAGTTACGGCCTCGAGTTTCCTTTTGTTTCGTTCTTGGCTGGGTTTCATGGTCATTTATGGTGTTAGAGCAGAAGTGGTAGCACCGATTGTAGCTTGATCTGTAGAACTCAGCTCGGTTCCAGAGAAACACATCTTGGGTACGTGATAGAGTGACTTTGTAGCCATTGCCTCAACTGCTTTTATAGCTGAACTTTTCCCACATGAGCAAGGTTTCGAATCAAAAGATATCAATGTTAGGAGCAAGCCTTTTAATTAACAGTACAATGAGTAAATTGCTCTTTTTCTTCTTCTAACCTTGTATTTAAATGTGTTTTCAGTGGAGTTCATTCTTGTTAAAGAAAAAAAAACCAACAAACTTGGAGATAGGAGGACTTCAGGTTGTGCTCCTGCTTTGCCTAGGTTTCCTGTTCTGTTGCATGACACAACTTCTGTTGTGCTGTTGATATGTAGCACTTTTCAGTAGGTCTGTTAAATTGTGCAATGCATTTTTTTATATTTACAACCAAAACAATAAAGGTTATTTTTTGGAAGAAACCTGTTGCAGTGCCTTTATTTTCTAACTGGAATAAGTAGTCGTTCGTGGACCAGGACCAGCACCTGCCAGTTTTGCAACTCCAGAAGGTGACAAGGGCTTATTTTGCTCTTGGCAATGCTGAAGTTACCTCTCTGGGGTCTCTGTGTTTGGCTTTCCCAGTGCAAAGTTGGAATCTTCTGCCAAGCTTCTGAAGCTTGGACTCCTTTTAAGAAACTCAGCACCCCTTGAGCCCTCCTTCATTGAAAGAACCAACTCACTCGGAGCTTACTTGGAGCCTACAAGTGATTTCCTTTTCTCCTGCGTTGGCCACCAGGCTGTATTTGCTCTGCGCTGGGCTGTTCCCTGTCTCACCAGAGTAAGCATCAACCAAATTAGCAAAAATCGAAAACCACCCTCTGTGGTCAACTGCTGCTCTTCACTGGAGCGGTCAGTGGCAATGAACAGGTACCAGCCCCGCGAGTCCAGGTGTCTGCAGAGTGTACTTGCTTCTTCACCCTACATGATCCTTGGTATTTCTCCAAGACAGGTAAAAAAACCCCTGAAGCCTGCAAGGGGCTGCGCAAAGACCTTGCGCCCTGATGGTCTTATTTTCTTGCAAGCTTGGATGTGGGGCTCTTGGCTGACACACTGCCTGGACAGTGGACTCCACAGAGCAGCACTGAGGTTGGACAACAGGGTATTCCCATGGAATTATGGCATTGAGCTGTGTAAGTCCATTTGAAAAATGAAACAGCTTTTCATCTTTGCCTGCAAGGACTGATTTTTTTGTTTTTCCAGGTAGGACATTTCAGCTCTCTCTGCTTCACTTGTCGTCTCATTGGTATATTGGATTTTCCTGCCTTGGGGAAGCAGCATTGGGCGACTTGAGGCTTTAGTTGAGGTGAAAGGTAGTAGACAAGTGAAAAGAGGGGGTTTATTATAAAATCATTGTGCAGGAGCTGATGCTGCTTAATCTCATCCTTGTGATTGGTGGCTTTGACTTAATATAGCTTATGAAAACTTGATGAGTCAGGCCTGTGGTTCCAGGAGAAGGCATAGCCCTTTTTTAACTCTGCTTGCACCTAGTTTTCTTAAGATCTCCAGCTGCATCTCACATAAAGCGCTTTGGTAGGAGGCAGTGATTCTTCGCTGCTATTTAAACAGCGATAACGCAACGCTTCAGCCGGGCCTCACTCTCGAGCAAGCATACAAGTGGCCGTGGTACGGCAGCGATGCTATCGCACCTCCTGGGAGGAAGCTGCGGCTGGAGAGCACTGCTTCTGTACTACTGATGGTGTGGTGATTTCAGCGGGGCTGGTACGGCTGCAGCTGGGGTGCCAGAAGATGGTTGCTGAAATGGCTTCTTTTTGTGGCTGATTCTGCTAATCCTTGAATGCTGCCAGAGGTGGACCTACCTTTGCGCTGTGGAAACGATGCCAAGTGAAATGACTGCTCTAAGGGAATTGGTGCTTCAAGGGGCAGACAGCTCATGGCTCTCTTTATATGTGAAAGAATGGAAAGCAGTGCTCACTAGAAGTTTTTTTAGTTATTTATTTTAATTTTAACCTGTATTTACCCTCAGGAGCTTTTAATCCCTGAGGACTTTGTCCTCCTGAGCGTGCTCATCACCAGGAGGTGGGCAGACAATGAATAGCTGGGTGTTGGGGAAGTTCCCTGTGCGCAAACACAGAAGAGTCCCTGTTGTCATCCAGAGAGGTCATAGAACCATAGATGGTTTGGGTTAGAAGGGGCACTAAGGATTATCTGGTTCCAACCCCCCTGCCATGGCAGGGACACCTCCCACTAGACCAGGTTGCTCAAAGCCCCATCCAGCCTGGCCTTGAACACCCCCAGGGATGGAGCATCCACAACCCCCCTGGGCAACCTGTGCCTGTGACTCATCACCCTCATAGCAAAGAACTTCTTTACATATAATCTACATCTCCTATCTTTCAGTTTGAACCATTACCCCTCGTCCTATCGCTACACGTTTAAGGTGCTCCTGCTTGTCAAAGAAGCTCTGCCGGTGACCACCTCATTATCAGAGCAGAGGTGCATCGTGTGGTGCAGGGGTATCCCCCAGCTCCCAGCCCTCCAGGGCTGAGGAGGATTTGTCTGAGCCCTGACAATCCTGCACCAGGAAAGCTACAAATCTGCAGATGTTCTCGCACTGTTCTGTCTGGGCCTCAGCCGCCTTCTCTGCGAATGCTCAGGTCAGCTGTGGGCTTCAGGGTGAGCTTTTGAACACTCTGCCTTGAGTGTGGGCAGCAGAAGTTTGGAGAATCTCTTGCAAGGAAACCACTCAACCACCTGCATTAGGGTGAGATTTGGCTCTTGCGTCTTCTTACTACGTGCAGACCAAGCTCAGTCACCCAACACGTTGACTCCCACCTGTTTAATACCCTTCCCTTTTCTGAAGCTGCCCCATCTTCTCAGAGAAGTGGGAAGAGCTTTTCAAAGAGGAAGCCTCTACATCTGGCCAGGGTTGAAAGGGAACCAGCTGTACTGGGACAGATGGTAGAACAGCAGCTGAGCAGCCACGCGTGCATCAGCTGCCTACTGCTGACATCAGCGGCTCTTTGCTGTAGGAGCTCACAGAAATGAGAAGAACGCAGAGGCCAGAGGAGCTTTGGCGGTGCGGCCGTGTCTCTGTTCACCAGGCCATCTGCAGCCGCTCTGGCTCACCACGGCAATGCGCTTCTACTCTCGTTCTGACTCTGCAGCGAGGTGCTGGTCAGCACTTCCTGACCTCAGCCCTTAGAAGTTCGATGCTCTGCTATCTGCCGCGCTGCATCCCGAACACACCGTGCTCTCTCAAGCCCCTGGGGTGGCTTGCCGCAGTCTTGCCTAAGCCCGTGTGTCCCTGCTTCAAGCGTGAGCTCGGAGTCCTGAGGTGGGCTGAGCCTGCGGGGCTGGCGGGGCAATTCTGTGCCCCCACGGGGAAGAACTCTTCTCTGCTCTTCCCATGATGTGAATCGGGACAGACCTCCTGACTCACTTTAACACCTTGCTTGAGCTTCTGAAGAACTCTGTTTCCCTTTCCAAGGAAAACGCTTTTATTTAGCTATTTACGTATTCAGAAGGTGAGCGAAAACACGTACATGAGCTCGAAAACCGCAGGGAGTGGCTCTGTCTCATCCTCTGGCTCAGCAAGGTTTAAGCGGTTTGTGTCAACCCTTGGAACCGGTGATGTCTAAGCCCTCAGGACGTAAGAGTCTTCCTGCTTGTAGTGGTTTGCTGACCCTACCTGGCAAGGTCAAGCAGATGTTGCTTCTGCCTTGGGGCTAAGCACACCTTCGTTCAGCAACCCTTCTCCATTCACTCTTCTTTCTCTATTAAAAGCTAAGGATTTGAGGATGGAATTGCACCTTTTGGAGCCTGGAAAAAATGGTAGATCTGGAATTCAGCAGGAGAGAGTGCCCCGGTGCCTCTGCTTCTCACTGGGGTTAGCACTGAGGCTTCCAGGAGTGGCAGGTGTCTTTCTGATGCAGAAGACATCACGAGCAAATACCCACCTTTGGACTCAGCATGCTTGCACAAAGCTGGCCCAGGCCAGGGCGGTGGTTTATTAACACATCCTTTGAACGCAAGGTGTGGCACTAAACGAGGGAGCTTCTGTCAGTTGTCAGGAAGCAGGGTAACGGTCCCAGATCCGCCCCTGTCCTTCTGCCTGGCACCACCGCGGGGCATCTCCAGAGCAGTGTCTGGACTTGGTGCCATTTGGGAGGAATTCTTCCCGTGGCTCTTCTTAGGAATCTAGAATACTTTTCTAGGATCTCCCCTGCCCCAGACTGGTGCGTTTTGGGGCACCTGTGATGTCAAGAAAGTACTATTCCAGGAGAAGTCTGGGCAGAACAGGGCCAGTTCTCCAGCAACGGGAGGAAGAGCTCCAGCTGCATCGGCACTAATGGCACCATCCTGAAGAACCACCGCAGCAGAAGGGTGAGTTGGACACTGATGTATCGTGCATTGAGGTGATTTGGGAGGAGATGAAATGGCACCAAAATCCCTCCAGCTCCTGCTCCAGCTCCTCTTGGTCTTTTCACAGCCTCACGGAGGAGCAGCAGTGCCACCGGGATGCAGGGGGTCAATCCCGCTGCAATTCCCTGGACATTCAGAGCACAAATCTGAGTGCTCCCGAGCAAAGCCAGCCCTGCACAGGGCTGCGTGCTGGTGTGGACCACCATCAATGAACACGGGATGGCGGCGGGAGGAGGAGGAACACTTTCCTTCTGTTTTAAGTGAGCATTTCAAGTCAAGTTTGGGTTTTTTGATATAGATAAATAATCTGTGAAACTGTTTTTTTTTTTAACAGATAATGTTAATTTTGTGACTAATGCTTAGGCTGGCTTGAACTTTGTATGGAAATTTGGAATAAAATAATTGTATTATCATGATTAACCTTCCAATATATTTGGGATGATCAGGAGTCAATATGAAATAAAGGAAAAACAAGTATATGACAAGTCCTATTGCTCTGAGACCTTTTGGGTGCCTTTGTGCCGTTACCAGCTCCAGGAGCGCTCCTGAGCTCCGTGGTGGTTGTGTCCCAGCTAATCCAGTATCTGAACCACGAGAACTAGTAAATCTAAGCCGGGCTCTGGAGCTGCGATGCAGAAGCCACAATAATTCAGCTTTCCAAAGCGGGGGCTGACCAGAAAATAATTTCCCCACTGGTGCATCCAAATGAGAAACCAGTTTGGGAACTGAAGAAACAAATCTGCTTCATGTCTATGAATAAAAATGGGTAGGAAAGGTAAATATGGGCTGTTTCTAACACATTTAACATAAGGACCAGACACAACTCGTTCAGTTTGCTGTTTAATAAAACACTGGGTTTTCAGTGCAACAAATAATGTAAAAAAAGAATTACACAGTAAAAAGAGTATCCAGCAAGATTAGGTTTGTTTAATCTCATTTTACTGAAATTCCAGGTTCTAGCCAAATATAATGATAGAAAAATCTGTAAAAACAGCCACCTGCTAAGTAGCAAATCCACCGTTCATCCCTTTCAGCATTAAAACACGAAAGTTAAAGATCTGAATATATATATAAAAACTATATAACTGCTTAAATAAATTTATAAAAATAGATGTATTATGTAAATTCATAAACACAATCACTAGCAGAGAGAGAAGTACAGAATCCACCTACTACCAATCAACATCTGAAAAACAATTGCAAGATAAAAAAATATAAATAACATCAAAATTACTGAAGTCGTGCTTTCCCGTTTGCTTCTTTATGTCATGACTGGTTAATTAACTCACCCCGACTTACATTAGTCCACCTATTTCATGTGCTGTTGCAAATACAACAGTATAAATAGTTTTATAATAAATATGATCAATAATTTAAGACATCCATCCCTTAAATATTAAATTAAACTAGGTTATAATACGTAGGATAGCAAGCACATTATCAATGTTGTTCCTGGCATCAAAGCGATCACAGACAGGCCACGTTTAGCCAAGTCTCTGGCATCCCGGAGTTATTTTTTTCATCCTAGCACATGACATTTCTGCTGAAGAGCACATCCTTGGTTGTATTTTGCATGAATTGTTTATATTTCTGTAAAACCTGCCAGGTGTATATGATCTTCTCTGCCCTGTTCTGGACCCGGCCGTGATGCGCCTGCGGCAGGTGCCTGTTCTGGCAGGTGTAAATCTCAGCTCGCTCGCTCAGCGTTGCGTTGAGCTGGTTGATGTTCTTGTCGACAGACACGTTTAAGCTCTTGTTACAGACTTCTTCTACGTAGCCTTTCACGTTTTGCAAGATGTCGTAAAAGATGTGTAAAGTGCAGCAACCTGCATCGAAAGCTGGGCATTCGGGTATTTTCTTCACCATGTCTTTGACCGGGGAGTTGGCGTTCAGCAGCTTCAAGGTCTGGGGCGTTGCAGAGATACAGGCGTTCTGGAGGGGAGCAAGAGGAGAGAGGAATTATTGACCACCTGGTTTACATCTTTCCGGGTAAGCCGCTCCGTGTTTGGATGTCTCGGTGTGGACACACCTGGCTTTTGGTTCCTCTCTACTCAGGAGGTTTTTGTTGCTGCTCAGTAGCTGTATGAACACCCATGCTCCCACTGCTGCAGACTATCCGTGGCAGTTCTTTCTACCTGAACAGCCTGCTTGCCTCGGTTTTCAGCTTTTCTAAGTCTTTTATTCTTTGCCATGTAGGCAAAATTTACTCATGCTTGGACCCGAGCATATTTTCAGCTGTTACAGCAGAGATGGTTTTGCTTCCGAGAACTAATGCAGGTGAAACATCTACACGGATAAAAATCAATCTAGTCTTGGGAACACGTTCCTGGGAATTTCAATCTGTCTGAAGCACTGACACGTGGGTTCAGTGCACATTTTACCATCTCCAAGGCATGGATGGCGAGCGGGATTTTCAGCCAACGTGCTCCTGACTGCTCTAGTACTAGGATCAGACTGAAGAGCAAGGCAGTTCTCTGGGTTTGCACTGGTCTGACTACTTTCCTCCAAAAAAAGATTCCTGCTTCAAGCCCAGCGTGCCTCAGGAAAGAAAAACGTGCTCACTCTGGAGGTCCACAGCTAGCTGCTGGCAAGGTTGCCCAAGCTTTCCCCAGCTGTCCTAGCCATTGCTCCACCTCTGCCCTAAACTGATGCAATGTAAATGCTTTCCTTCTTGTGTGGAACACAGAGAAGAGGCTAGCTCAGGTTCTAACCCATATATTCCTTTTTTAACAGTCTTTCTAGTATTTTATAATCCCTCAAGGCATTTCTGCACGTCGACGCAGCAAATGCAAAATAGCGCACTTACGTAGCTGTTGAACAAGGTGGTTGCTTGTCGTTCTATCACTGGTGCAAGGTGCCTTGGACTGGTAGTATAACACTTCTGCCCCTGCTCTGTAGTAGCTTTGCTGTCTCCTGAGGTGGCCGTCGGTGCCAAGGAGCCCAGAGGAATCAGTGAGCAGCAAAGGAAGATGGCCAAACAGTTGATCTCTGCATTCAAACAAAGAGGGGAAAGAGAAAGAAAGGAAGAGCACAGTGATTAGTCTCAAGCCTCTACATCATCTTGGTAAAACTTCCTGGTTCTGTGCAGCGTGCCCGAGGTCTGAAGCGTCTAGATGAGGAGCGGCTGAGCCAGCGATGAAGATCAAGCAATGCAACCTCGCAGGGCGCAGCCAGGTAAAGTCGCACCCACCTGCTCGGAGTTTCATGGTGGGCTTGTAGAGCGGTTGAGGTGGCCAGAAGCTGGCTGGGTGTCGGCGTCCAAGCTGCTTGCTGCCTGCAGTGCTGTCGATGTGGACAGCCGAGCTGCATTTAAGCACCTCGGAGTTTTGCGTCAGTGGCTCTGCCATGGGTTTTTTGGTCGTTGGGGTTTTTTTTTTTTTTGGCGGGTGATAGTTTGGGGTTTTTTTTCTTTTTTTTTGAATGATTATATCAAAAGTTGGTTAAAATGCGTCTTCACTGATTGTGATCTAGATGCAGTTTCAGACCGACACAGATTGTGTCCTGTATCATCTGTTTGACTAGGAGTTCAGGATGCTTGGCTTGGCTGTCCCATCTAAACCCTCGGGCTCGCCAAAACGTAGGATTTAGAACATAAACTCTGGTTTGTTTCTTTTTAAAACCATGTTTGGGACACACAAGCACATCATTGGTGCCCAAAGCCAGCAACCTTCTCCTGCAGGGTCGATGTGAGAGTGTGCTAAATTGGGGAGTGACAGAATCACGACGGGACTGTGTACAGGGCAGGTCAGACCTCCAGGCCAACAACTAAAGCCTTTTGCTGGATGACTGTAAGACCCTGTCCCTGAGGTGTGACCTCCTCACATAACCCAGCAGAGGATGTCCAGGATCCCACCTTCCCATCTCTGCTGCCCTTCTCACTAAGTCCCCTGAGGCTATATTCCATTTCCAGCCACTAAATGCAGGAAACTCTCATACATGCCAAAGCAGAAGAGCTCAGAAGAGGACCCACAGAACTATCGATAGTTCAGGACAGGAGGGCAGAGGAAACCCCTATGAACATAACCTTTAAGAAAGCACAGTGGCACACACTTGTGCTTCCCACAGCTGTGGTAAAAGCAATGCCTGAAAGGTGATCAGTGGTTCAAAGACGAATTTGTGTCAAGTCACCAGAAAAATTTCAAGGAACAATATTGTCAAGGGTTAGGGCTGGGCCAACCACTAGATGAGTGACCAACACCCTCTGTTAACTCCCTTCTTCCCAAAGGGAAAGAGAAACATCTCGGTGTCAAAATAATCAGTTCTGTTTTCCATGTGCATTGCATGCCCAGGGCAGTGGTGGAGTCCCCATCCCTGGAGGTGTTGCCAAGCCGTGGAGATGTGGTGCTGAGGGACATGGGTTAGTGGTGACCTGGCAGTGCTTTAAGTGATCTTAAAGGTCTTTTCCAACCTAAAAGATTCTATGATGCTATGTTGCACTGGGGTCCCACCCGCCTGTAGCTTCAGGCCTCGGTTGTTTGTTTGATAATAGGGATTCACAAACTGACCGTGATTCTACCACGTGCTACAGGGGAGCCCCAGAAAGTCACGCAGAGGGATGCAGCCATCCCACAGGGATGCACTTCTTCTTCTGCAACCTATGTTCCCAGGTGCTAAATAATGCAAAGAAAGAGAATGAGTTATCATGGCCTATGGCATGAGGCAGCAGATAGTAGAGCGGAGAGCTGGAGAAGAACCAGAAAAGGACAGTTCTTGCAGATGCTTTTTTTTATTTGTGGTTTTTATTATTATTTGGGCCTAAATGGAGAGGAAAGAGCGATGTTTCTTTGTGCAGGGTGTTCTTCAGGAACATCCCTACCAAGTCAATGATGGGTACAGATGGCTCCTTTCAGGCAGAAGGGTGATCTTGGAGAAGTGCTTGGTTGGAAGCACCAAAAAGCAGGGAGATGCAGCAGATCAGTGCCCCACAGTGAGCTGCAAGATGCGTGGAAAGTGCGCCAACTTGCACATACAAGAAGCCATTGGGCATCGGGCACTGCCAGTCCCCTTCCAGATGGGTACAGCCAGGGAGGACAGACAAGGAATCGCAGCCGATCTTCCTCCTAGAGCAGGGACCATCTCTTTGTACCGTGGGGCCCAATTATTTGTAACAGTGATACAAATAAGCAGAGCGGCGTTCGCGCAGCTTGGCTTTTCTATGAAACACGGTTCAACCACTGGTAATGCTCCTCCAAAGGGTTTTAGAACATTTGACATCATTTGCTACCAAGCTGAGGGCAGCGGCTTGCCTGGTTATTCCACTCCGTGGCACGCCGCTATCTCTCGGCGTGTGCATGCTCTATACATCCCTTCCTATCTGTACACAGCGGTGATAAGCTGCTGAGCTGATAAGGGAGCAGATTGGCATCCGTCCTGTGAGACCCAACCGGAGTGGAAGTTCAGCTTTCCACCACGTAACCGCCAGATGCTGCAGAGCATCTGCAATTCATTCGGTACGGTTCTTGCTCACACAGGATGCTCTGTAGGGTCCCTAAAATGGAATTTGTAGCCATTATCTCAACACCCATCACTGGAAAAACCAAATAAACCTCAGAGAGCAGCGACCTGAATGTGACCTGAAGCAGACCGGTGGCTTTTGTTCCTGGGGCTCATCTGCTTTTTCCAAGTGTAGGAGCTGGTAATTTTAGTGGTGAACTTTGTTTTCCGATGGCCTTGCGCTGCAGTGGCAGTGTGAACAGCAGCACTTTTAGAGCTGACAGCTTCCTCCCCGAAACTTGAGTGACACTCAGGATGTAGATAAGTGAGATGGCAAATGCCATGCCACAGGTCCTTGGCCAGGGGACACAGCTGATGCTGCACCCTGCAAGCGCTGCATGAGGCCACCCGCTCTTTCTTTGGTGGGCAGCAGCTCCCAGAACCGAGGGGGAGATCTGGAAAACCAGATTTATTCCCAGCCCGAGGAGCTCGGTGCCATCCCAGGCTCGCTTGGCTCGCAGAGCTTGGTCTCTGGTCTCCATGGCATCCGCGTTCCTGCCATCTCCTAGCGACAGGGACTCTGCCACTGAGCCAAGGACTTCCCTGCATGGCCGGGGCTGGATGGCAGCACCCGGCCGCCGCAGCCTCTCAGCCGCTGTTTGGGAGCACCTGCGGCACCTGGGTCTGCAGGACTTCCCCTGCGGCCTTGGCAGCTGGGTAAGGGAGCCAGGGGGGCACAGTCATGGGGTGTGACGAGGGTTCTGCAGGGCTGTCACTGCCTCACCCCTCTCCCCCTCTGCAGAACAAGTCCCGCTTTGATGCACGCACAAGAAGAGGCAGGACACGGCTGGGGACAGACCCAGCCAGGCAGGAGGAGGACTTGCTGCTGGGTGAGGAGAACCCTGAGGAGCTGTTGGGGCTGCTGAGTGACCAGCACAGCCCCTGGGCCCTGCCACCAGATTGCAGCCCCCAGGACCAGCACCTGCGGGAAATGGCCGTGCTGACACCTGAGCTCGTCCGTGGCTCCAAAGTCTTCCAGGTCCTCAGGTCCCTGCGGATCGTTGGCAAGGGAGTAAGTGCAGCTGCTGGTGCACATGTCCAGGCCAGGAAACCACATCTTCCTGTTGGGAGGGAAAGCATCCTGGGAAAAGGACACTTTCCCCATCCCAGGGTCTTTGCAGATGCCACTATCACAGCTGGGCTAGAGCTACTGATCCCCCCACCCAGCATGTTGCTCTACTCCATGGTACTTGTATGCCACATAGATCAACACTACATGTCCATGTCACCTTGACCATGAGGTGGCTTGGGGACACATTGGCTATACCTACCCCTTTGCAGGTGGAGGAGGTGGATGATGGTCTGTTGCAGTTACAGCACCTGGAGGAGCTCATCCTCAGTGCCAACCAGATCAGCAGGATAACCTCGGCCAACCTGCCCCGGACACTGAAGGTGAGCGAGCGATGCCTTGCAACAACAGGATGGGGAAGGAGATCCCATCTGGGAATGCAGCGTGAGCAGAACAGTTCAAGGCTTTGCCAGGAACAGCTCATTGCAAAGGGCGTTTGTTGTTCCCTCCATCCTGAGCAGGTCCTGGAGCTCTGCTGCAATGCTGTGGCTGATCTGCAGGACCTGTGTGCTCAGCCTCCCCCGGAACTGCAGCACTTGGGGCTGGGGTACAACAGGCTGTGCAGCCCTTTGCAGGACAAGTACCTCACTGCAGACTTCTGGTAACGCCACAGGCTGAACGTGGGCTCCTGAAAGGGAGGTGGGCAGATGTGAACAGATGACCTCAAGCCATCAAGGTGGCCCACGTTAAGAAATTACAGCCCTTCAGCAGGCTAGTCTCTTTGCTCTGTGGCCAGTGCCCATGCAGAGCACATTGCCTCTGTTCACCGTCTTCTGCTTCATGCGTAGAGGGTGTCCTGGTCTGTGGCCAAGGTGTGGAACAGGGAGATCACCTGGAGAACTGCCTTGACACCCTGCCCACCTTACTTCCCATGTCCCTGGGCAGCTTCCTTTTCCCAAAGCCCCTGCTGGGAGTCTGCTCGGGGAAGGATCTGAAGCTTAGGCTCCATCACCAAATGATGCAGTGGGATGGTTAGTGGGTGCTAAAGGAACATGGTTTTGAGTTGTGGGGCAGATGGACAATGGACCATATGGTTCAGGGATTGAGAACTGACCTCTTGAGACTGTATCATTGGGTTCCCCAGTTTGACCCAGTTTGTGCTGGAGAAACACAATTTTTGTTCCCTTTTTTGTCCCAGAGCAGTAAGTCTCTATCCTCAGGTGGATGCTGTTTGCCTGAATGTCTTCTCTGCATTCTCTCTTTAGGCCAAATCTTGTCTCCCTTGACCTGAGCTTTAACAACTTCACAGATCTGCTGGGGCTGGTCTCCCAGCTGTCCAGTCTGCAGAAGCTCCGTGTCCTGGTGCTCCAAGGGAACCCACTGGCACTCATTCCCACTTACAGAGGCTTCCTCGTGGATAGCCTGCCCAAGCTCTCCATCCTCGATGACATCCATGTAGGGCCTGATGAGAGGCACCAGTTCCACGGTTTGGCGAGGCAGCCAGGTGTGTCTTCACCTTTGAACCTGCCCATGCTGACCCCTGACTCAGGAGATCGTTACATCATGGTTGAGCTGGGAGTCCTGAGGGCAAACTCTGGATCTAGTAGTGACTTCCCTCTCACCTCTCCTCAAATGGAGATCTTTCTCTGTACCTCTGTACACCACGAATACAAGTGGGGAGACAGCCAGAGGACCTTGCAGTAGTGTAATTACAATCGAGGTAGTTTTAGCCTTAGTCATGTCCAAAGATTGCAAGAACAACCTAGTCCTAGCACTGCCTCGGTGTCACGGCCTGACCCCATCTTTGCTTCCTCAGTACCAGCTGGTTTCAGACCCTGAACTTCCCTCTTGAGCTGCTGAAAGAGCAACTTCTCCACTGGGAAAGATGCTCACATGGGTGCTGCACTGCCAGCACGAAGCGGTGCCACCTCTGCAGCGTGGCACGTCCCCGACTGGGACGAGAGCAGGGGGCTGGGGACACCCAGGGGTGGGAAGCCCATCCTGATGGCCCCTACTCAATGAGTTTATGTGCTGGATTTGCTCTTTGAAGTCTAAAATGAACCAGGGAGGCAAAGCAACCAAGCCAGCAGATGTTTGCTTGGCTTTGGAGTGACCTCGTGTGGCAGTGGCTTGTCACGACGTCAGCACAGGGTGGCAGGGAGGGATGCCAGGTGGTGGGTCATGGCGTCCTGGAGGCTTCTGCTTGCCCTGTGCCTTCCTCATTCTGGAAGGAGCATGCTGCATCTTCACAACAAGATTGTCTTCCTTCTAGAGCTGGTCAGAAGCGAAGCACGAGTGGTTGTGAGCGTCGGGGAAATCAAGGGAGTCCCCGATCCCAGAGCTCAGCAGCAGCTGGAGGTGGGCTCTGAGGTTCCAGTGATCACCTACAGCTACTGTGTGACCTACGAGTTTGTGGAGGGAGAGGAGATCGAGGATGGTGGCAGCACTGAGGTTTGTGCTTGACTGAGCCCCTGAAAGCAACAGGCAGTGTCAGGCCACAGCGAGGGGGGACTTCACCTCCAGGCTGCATAGCGAGACCATTCATAATGGACCTTGTACGGGCAGCGGCAGTAGTGGGGACAGAATGCATGTTTGGCCACGTCTGGTGGGACAAGTCTCTGCTGGCCACATTCCCTGCCCCTCTCAAGGAGCCCAGCGCTGCTGTGGACGTGGGAGTGCCTTCACAGCCCCCCTCCCACTGACCAGCAGACCCCTTCCCTTCTGTGCAGTTGGTGCCCCTGCTTCCCATGATGAGGGTGGGCTAGGGAATGGGATTTTGACTGGTCCTGATGAAAAGGCAACCAGATGTGCCCTGCCAAGAGATCCCTCTCTGTTCCAGGTAATAAAAATCCATGAGAGTCCCATGGTGGCCACTCTGGATGTGGACAGCTCTGCTCAGGACCCTGGAGAAGCAAAGAGCCAGCAGGACCCTGCAGCCGTGGAGGAGCCAAAGGTCCATTCTGGTAATGAGGAATTATAAACCCCCTGCCCCACTGCTCAGGGCAGGGTTATGGCTCTTCCTGGTACTTGGTGGCACCAGGATGTCCCTTGCAGTGACAGGTTGTTACTGAGACTGACGGATAATGAGTTGTGTCCTGAG
Organism: Eurystomus gularis; assembly: GCA_013400335.1. Lineage (NCBI taxonomy): Eukaryota > Metazoa > Chordata > Aves > Coraciiformes > Coraciidae > Eurystomus > Eurystomus gularis. The sequence goes on along the minus strand of VZZY01024918.1, from coordinate 462,386 downwards.
GGTCCTTCTATCCTTGGGAAGGAAACTTCTCTCTTCAAAACATTTTGTGTCCCGGCACAGCAAAGGTGTTTGTCACCCCTGGAAAGCCCTGGGCAGACACCATCGACTGCAGCTACAGGAAGGAGCACACCACCAAGGACTTAGTGGGGCTGAAGTCCTACCTGATGGCTGGAACGACTGTCTCGGTTGTGGAGGAGAAGGTGAGCATGTGGCAGAGCTGGATGAAAGGGGAAAGCGCTGCTGGGAGGCCCAGCAGTGGTTGTGTTCTGTCTGGGGAAGCAGCCTGGCATGGTGGTGAGCTGGGGCCAGGGTGCTTGGGCATCCCAGCCCCTGCAGCACCAGCTCCTCTCTTTGGGCAGGTGCTCTCATGGCCTGTCAACGCTGATCCAGAAGAAAATGCAGTCACGAAGAAGAAGGCAGGACAGCGGCTGCAGAAGGACAGTGCCAAGGTAGGATGCTGGGAGAGAATGGGGTCCAAATAACATGTGAGCTGCAAAAACAATGATGGGGGAACAAGGGCCCTTCTCCTGGGCCAGTCTGGTGTGACCTTTTGCCAAAGTGCCCCCTTGCTATGGGAGGATGGCAGCAGCTGTTCTACACACACCTTGGTCTGGATGCATTGGTGGGCAAGGGGCTGGGTCGGGGTTGCTTGCTGCCTGATAAAGGGCCCCCAACCCTCTGCTGAGGCTTGTCCCCACGCTGGTGCCCTGCAGGGTCCTATACCCGGGGACAAGCAGGAAAAGAAGACGAAGAAGAAGGAGAAGCCATGTGAGCTCCACAGTGACCCTCCCATTCAGAGGACCCTGGGCAGCAGGACGGTGACCCTGGAGGCCCTGCTGGCCCCCAAGAACCTGGTGGCAACTGTGTGTGACTTTGGGATCTTGATCACTGAGCATCCGCTGCAGCCACCAGGTCTGGAGGAGAAGGTAAGGAGCATGTCCCGGGGCAGGTCAGTGAAGCAGGGCTGCCAGGGATGGGTCCCGCAGCTCCTGCCCTCCAGCCTGCTCTGCCCTCGCTGGCCTGGGTATCCCACCCACCAGTCCCTCAGTTCTCCTCTCCATCAAATGGGGCTGAAACAGCCCTGCCTGACCACCATCCATCACTGCCAGCATCATTGTTTAATGTTGGTATTAGCAATAAGTAAGTGCTGCTGCTGCTTTTTATGGACCTAGGAAAATATATGAGTTTATTTTTCCATCTGAGAACATGAAAGCAACCACTCGTGCTTCCTCTGATGCTCTCGCTCTCTCAGCACGCGCCAGCTGCACCCACACTTTCTATATCCTGGATTCTCTTCTCCAAGCAGCCCCTCCGCTGTGCCCCTGCTTCCCCTCACCTTTCCTCTGCCCTTTCCATCCCAGTGACAGAACCCAGACAGCGACGGCTGCTGCAGGACTGGACGCAGGCAGTGAATTTCAACACAGCCTAATGATGGACACATCTCTCCACAGGGCAGGAAAAAAGGCAAAGACAAGAGCAAAAAAACAAAAGCAGAAGGAAGTCAGGCCAGCTGGAAAACCACAGCATCTGCCAAAGGTGACGGACACTGGAGCTGGCTGGGCAGAGGGTGAGGTGTGCAAGAGCAAACAGCAGCCCGGAGGCAGCCACAGGTCCCACCACCCTGCCACCTCTGCCAAGCAGAGCACTTACTCACATCCCGAATTTCGGGCTGTGAATGCATCCATTGACTGCGGGGCTGGGAGGTCAGACGTGCCCGGACACCTTGTTGAATCCATGTCTGAACCAGCGCAGAGGGTGGGCTGTCCCCCAGCCATGCACACCTACCAGCTCTGCGTGCCAGGGGAGAAGGGCAAAGCAGGATTTTGGGTGTGAGATGTGCTGCTCGTTGTGCCAAACGTGGCTGGTGGCGTGGCTGGCGTGGGCAGCTGCGGGGAGTGCTGTCTGGGCTGCACAATAAGGTCCTCAACTGCTTCCAACTCACATCTCAGAGCGCTTTGCAGAGGGGATTATTGTTCTTTCTGGTCTAGAGAGGAGATGCATAGATAGCCCCAGGTGCCCCAGCCAGCCCATGGCGGGGCTGGGAGCAGCTCCCGGTCTGCTGTCACCTATTAAGAGATCCCCCTGAACCCTGATGGGTGTCCTTTGCCTCCCCAGTGCAGACCTCACCAGCTGCTCAGCCACCAGCGTTGCTTAAACTGCTGGAGACAAGCCTCATCCTGCCTTTTGCAGGTTATTTTTCCAGCAATCTTGTTTTTGGCTGCGAAAAAAGCAGTTCCAGCACAATGCGAGAGCAGGAGGAAGTGAGAGAGGAAACGGGCGGCAGGGCAGCGCTGAAAAGCTGCTCACGGGTCAAGGAGAACATGGAGTGGGCCAGGCCTCCACAGCACTGCTCGCAGCTACCAAAGGAGCCTCATGTTCCCGCTCTGGCATCAGATTCAGCTGCTAATTTAAGAGAGCAATTAACCACCTTCCCCAAGAGCTCCAGGCTGCTTTTCCGTGCCCCATCACCCACAGCAAGGTCCCCATCTTTGGGGAGGACCTCAGAGCCCTGCAGCCCTAGGCTGTGTCTGCACGCGAGGAAGCCTGATGGCCTTCCCAGCTAGCTGAAAAGATGAAAAAAACTCCTTGAATTATTGTTCCCCGCAAGAAGATATGTATTTGTGATAAGTGCTCAGACTGCTGCCGAAGCCGGGAGCTGCCGTCAAACAGCTGAAGTTTGGTTGTGGGGTGTTTTACTTCCTTTCCACTCCAGCACCTGTGATCAGCATGCGTGCAGGAGGTCTTCCCTTCAGCCTGCACAACAACCAGCCCTTTCTGCTGCGGGCTGTGTGGCCAGAGCTCGTTGTTGCACACACGCACAGAAAGTCGCTGCTGATGCAGGAAACCCAGAGTGATGCGAGATGAGGGCCTAATTTGGTGTCCCCTCATGCCTGCGCAGGTGGAGCGGGTGGTGGGCTGCACAGCAAGGTCGCTGAGGGCGTATTTCAAACAGATACTGCCTAAAAACCAGCTGCCCCCCCCCACCCCAGCTTGCTACACCCCATGCCAGCTGTGTGCTCTGCTGTGACTCACAAGCACACCCCGACTGCAGCCGGGGTGACACACACTGCGGGGGGGGGCATGTGGGCTGCTCAAGCCCTGACTGCTCCATGAGTCAACAAATGGCACCGTTGGTCGTTTGACGCTTGCTCATCTCCCGGGTACCGTGTGTCACCTTGGAGCGCAGCAGTGGCCACGCTCCGGGGCACCGGGGATGGCTCGCAGCCCTCGCCACGCTGCGGCCGCACGTCCAGCGAGGCTGTGTCGGGCCCGCACTCTCACAGCCGGGAGCTGGGGCTGATTTGCATCCCTCCCTTGGTAAGTGCACACAAATAATAAGTTCTCTCAGAGGATCTGGGATCCTTTCCAGGCGACTCAAAGAGGAAAGGCAGCAAGCTTTGTCTCAAGCAAAAAGAGGCTCAAAGAGGAAGGAAACTGGAGCGCATGAAGTTCCACCTCAACATGAGGAGAAACTCCTTTCCTGCGAGGGTGGCGGAGCCTGGCCCAGGCTGCCCAGGGAGGTTGTGGAGTCTCCTTCTCTGCAGGCTTTCAAGACCCATCTAGACATATTCCTGTGTGACCTTCCCTCGATGAGCTTGCTCTGGCAGGGGGGTTGGACTCAATGATCTCTAGAGGTCCCTTCCAACCCCCACCATTCTGCAAAAGGCAGCAAGCTTTGTCTTGAGCAAACAATTTGCCCAAACATGGAAGGGTGTCTTCGGAAGTAGTCTCATGTAGGTCTCATTTTACCCTACACTTGGTTTTCCAGGATCCTTTAAGTTGTTTCTCTCTGCATCTTTCTATTTTCCTAGGAATAACAGAGTAGTTTAGAAACAGAAAGCAAAAGCTGCACCCAGATTGATCGCCAGCTTGCAGATGCTTTTTTGGGCTTCTTACCCAAAGCCATATTCAAATAGATTTTCTCTCAAGGCCCAGAAGTCAGTGCTGAGGGTGGGCATTCCCCCACACTGCTGCTCAGAGGGGGATTTACTGTCAAGACTGACAGATTTTTTTTCTTCCCACAGGAAAAAGAAAAAACAAAGACTCTGCTGAACCAGAGGTGGGTCGAGGTCTCCAGCCGGTGCCACTGATGGTTCCTTTCCAGATGCAGCTGCTTCGGTGGCCCCTGGGAGCTGGTACCCAGAGCCAGGAGAGCGTGGGGAACGCTCAGTAATGTGTCCGTAGCAAAAGAGTGGGTGGGAAATAAACCCCACAGGGACACTGCGTGGATCCTGGTCTGGCTGAGTCGCTGGAGCTGGGAGAGGCTGTGGTGCTGGTGGGTGTCCGGGGCGGCTGCTGAGCTTCTGCTGGAGCTGCAGCGCCCAGGGGCTGGGGTGAGGTGTGCTGGGGGGTGCAGGAGGGAGCGTGCAGCGGGGGGTGTGCAGGCTGGGGCTTGCAGGATAGAGTGTGCAATGTGGGGTGTGTCGTTTGGGATGTGCAGGAGGGAGTGTGTAATGTGGGGTGTGCAATGTGCAGGGAGCAGTGCCCGGTGTGCGGTAC
>VZZY01024918.1:435362-457619 GCA_013400335.1 Eurystomus gularis | reverse complement strand
CGGTCCGGGCTCCACGGGCCGGGGCGGCTGCCGGTAAGTGTCGGCGGCTCCGCTCACCGGGCAGGCTCCCGAGCCTTCCCGGGGGCCGGCACACCGCTCCCGTCCTCGCCGGCAGCAGCTGGGCTGGCTGGGACCCGGGAAACAACCGGCAGGAAAAACGGCGAGAGCCTGCCCGGGGCTGGCCGGGCCGGGCGGGGAAGTTAACTGCCGGGAGGGCTTGCTCGTAACCGGCTCCTCTTCTCCGCCCGCCAGCGCCGGAGCCTGCCATGCAGCCCAGGGCCAGAACCCTTGCGCTTTACGCCTTTTCCATCACGCTCCTGGCTTGGCTCTTCTACGTGAAGAAACAGGCGAAGTTGGCAGCGTCCTCAGCGGGCCAGAAAGTAGCTGCAGAGCGTCGCAAACCGAGGTCTTCGGGTCTTGGCAGGTGTTTGCCAAACTTGGACCTTGCTAATTCTTCTCGCACCCTACCGGAGCTTCATCGTGTCTTCTTGATGTACAAGCACTGCCGGAACTTCTCGGTCCTGCTGAAGCCTTCCAGGTGTAGCGAAGAGACGTTCCTCCTGCTGGCAATCAAGTCTTCCCCCATCAATGTGGACCAGCGGGTGGCAATCAGGAACACGTGGGGGAAGGAGGTCTCCATCGGTGGCAAGCGCATCAGGCTGCTGTTCCTTCTGGGGCGCTCGGAGGCCAAAATCCAGGTACAGCCCCTGCACCAGCTTCTGGCTTACGAGAGCCAGGAGTTTGATGACATCTTGCAGTGGGATTTTGTTGACAACTTCTTCAACCTGACCCTCAAGGAGCTGCATTTCCTGCGCTGGTTCATGGAGGACTGCCTGCACGCCAGGTTTGTGCTGAAGGGCGATGATGATGTCTTTGTCAACACTTACAACATTGTTGAGTTCCTCCAAGAACTGGACCCTGAGCAGGATGTCTTTGTTGGGGATGTGATCACCAACGCCCGGCCCATCAGGAACACCAAGGTCAAGTACTTTATTCCAGAGTCCATGTACGGAGCCACCTTCTATCCTCTCTATGCGGGTGGAGGGGGCTATGTGATGTCTAGAAAGACAGTGCGCCGCCTCCAGAGCACCGCAGAGGACATGGAGCTCTTCCCAATAGATGATGTCTTTGTGGGAATGTGTCTGGCAAAGATGGCAGTGACCCCAAAGAACCATGCTGGCTTTAAGACTTTTGGGATCCAGAGACCTTTCAATCCTTTTGATCCATGCTTGTACAAAGAGCTGATGGTTGTGCACAAACTGAACCCAACCGAGATGTGGATCATGTGGACGCTGGTAAAGGATGACAGCATCAGGTGTGCGGTGTCGGTAACGCACAGCTACAGAGGGGGTTGGAAAGGGTGAGCACAGTGGGATTGTGACTGGTGACAGATACGGGGTATTTAAACTGAAGATCATGTTGTGGTAGAAACGTGTCCTCTACTAACAGAGTGTACTTGAGCTGTAGGGGTTGGCTTTGCACTCTTTTTCTGTTGGTGGGTTGTTGAAGCAGTTGAGTCATCACAGGGTGGGGATGGGGCTGGTAGCTGGATGAGACACGGCACAGGAGGCCCAGCTTGGTTTGTCCCAGCCAAACTGGAGCCTGGGAAAGTCACAACTGCCACCAGGACGTGAGTTAGGGGTCACCTGCTATGGAGGCTCCTGTCTGGCCACATTCTGTCTCAAGTAGGAAAGCTGATGATGACTAATGAGTGACAGAACACTTGAAATTACTTGAAGGGGGGGAAGAAAGGCCTGTGTGTGCTGCTGTCCCAGGTCAGCAATCCCACAGGTCCCACCAGACAGCAGGAGAAGTAGAGTGGAATGGGGGAAAAAAAAAAAAGGCCTCAAAAACATATTGCCTTGGTACAGCATGATAAGATGCAGGCCTGGGCTCTGGCTCAAGCTCTCTGGATCTTACAGAAGTTTGTTACAGCTATACTTGCACTGGAGACTTTTGCACAAATACTTTCTGGTTGGGTTTGAGAGGAGAAAGATGTCTTGAACAGTCACAGTGGTAGTTACAGTGGCTGTGGCTTTTCATGTTGTGTGGGAGGTGTTGGGAGGTTTTGCTGCTGTTGTAATGTTGGGTATTAATAAAATACAGTTTTGAAAAGTGTTTCACAGGAGTATTCTTGGGTCTCCTGAAAGCTAAGAGAGCCAAAAGCCAGAGAAGGCTGAGACCTGCTGCTGGGTATGTGCACCTGGAGTCATTAAAGAGTTGCTGACGGTGGTGGGGCAGCAGAAACTTTCCACTTGTGGTGCCATCAGCTTCAGGGTGCCTTGCTGCCGGATCAGAAGCTGCTGGGGGTGTGCGTGAGCAGGAAGCAGCCTGGAAGCTTCAGGAAACAGTAGCAGCTAGAGAGGGAGTGTGTGATTACAGGTATCAGAGCAGTTTGTGTTGTGCTCTTGGTGTTGCTTCTCTACTGCCAGCTGCCTGGCGTTCACTGCCCAGCACATGTGAGCTGGAACTTTCAGAGGTGCCTGGGATGTGTTTCCAGGAGGTCCTTGCTTGTACTACAGCGAGACTGAGGACATCCTGAGACCAGAGGTATGACTGCTCCTCGGGCAGGCTGGCTGCTCTGCCTTCCAGCGGGTGGGCCGTCCTGGCTGGTCTCAGCCTGGGGGACTCTGGGCAGTACCTGCTGCCTTGGCTTCCTAACGCACCCGGTGTGGTTCTAGCTTAGCCCTGCAGCGTGACCCCGACTCCTGGTGGGAGCTGCCACTCTCACACCAGCCGTTTCTGTGTCCGATGTGTGTAGCTCTTTGTTTGCAGGAAAATTGCTCTTCCGAGCGTGTCCAGCCTCAGCATGGTCTTGTACAAGCTGCTACTGCATCTTCTCGCTGCAGCCCTAACGAGGATTAATTAGCTGTATTAGTGGTGCCTGAGAAATTGTCTACAGGTAGTTTCAGGTATGTAAACACGGAGGAGTATCAGCTGCAAAGCCGAGTTCCTGGGCACTGCAGCTTGTGGCAGAGAAGAGGCTGGACGGCGCGGGTACCGTGGTACCCCGTGAACTGCTGGGGCAGCATTTTTCTGATCCACTAGATGATTCCAAATGCAAACTCAGTAACATAACGCAGAGCGTGATGTCATGTCTGCTGTGGGCTGAGGTGTATGGGCTAACCCCCAACAGGCAACTCTCACTTCCTGATAAAGGTGTAGGGCGCTTTCCCACCCTATTTTGGAGGCAATGGGGAGCCACTCCTGCTCCTCACTCCCATTTGGACGTGACTGAACTGAGCGGTTGGTTCCTGTGACGTCTGAAGGTCAGATGTGTGTGGGCACAGCCTGTGCCTTGGGAAGCTGGAGTGGTGCATACAGTGAAACAAGAAGTGGGGCTTCAAGGGGGCTGGGAACAGGGTCTGAAAGGTGAAGAATGAGTCGCTTTGCAGCCTCCTGTAGCAGTGCTCGTCCATCTTAAGCCATATCTCTGCCACGCCAGCACCGAGTGGAGTTATTGTGACATCCTGCAAGGAACACAACCTGTACGTGCATTTGGGTCAGTGGCTTGGCAGAGGCTCTTAAACTGCAGCAACAAATTGGAGCAGTTGTGGTTAGAGGCTGACCTGAAGTTTCCTTTGGCTTTTGAAGGTGGGGTTGTGCTGTTGCTGCTGCAAATAATCTTCTCATGAGAGTGGGTTGTTTTTTTCCTCCCCTATGGCTCCAGCCCAAAGCTGGGTCTGGGACCGCTTGACTGCTGGCACAGCAAATGGCACCTTCCTGTGACATTCAACTCCAGACTGTGCCACCCTCTTGGATACAGCAGCACCCAGTGAAGAGCAGGAGCAAGGAAAGATGGTTTGTGAATTCCTTTACTATTTAACCTGTAAAAGTGTAGTGCGGTGCAGCTCAGACTGCACTTGTTCAGCAGGCAGGAGAAAAAGGCATGGAGAGAGGGGTTTATGCTACAGCTGAAACAATTCCTCGTCAAGCACAACTCGGTTTAGTAACAGCAACCTCCACACAGAGGTAGCGCAGCAGATGCTAATTTGTGGTGGAAAAGCCTTATTAATGTATGTTTTCTTAGATGTTTCTTAGACCTGCTGAATGGGGATTAACCGACTCCAATCAGCAGTGATGAGGTTGCAGCGGGTGCTGCTCGAGGAAGCAATCTCAGCTTAAGTTTACATTGTCTATACAGTTAATACTGCAAATTTCAGGTTAAGCTGTCAAGTTAGAAAATGAACACAGGGAAAGACACGTGTGTGGTTTTGAAGCCTGCGGTGAAATGTTAAGCTTTCAAATAGAGAGAATTAGGACAATTTTTCTGAAACTCATGCTGGAAACTATTCAAGTATATAAAACTTGCTTTTGCTCATGGCTTTGTGAAGAAATACGCAGCAGTTCCCACAACAACTTTGTTTATAACCACAGTATCTCAAAAGTCAAATCTCCCTTTGCTTCCTGGAGAAGGCAGACACGGTACAAGCAGTGACTCTTGGGTTGTACTGAACTGCAGAACTTCACTGAGTGGAGCCTGGGTGACCCCACAGAAAGTTCTCAGCTCTACTCCAAATATTTCAGTTCAGCCTGGAGAAGAGAAGGCTCTGGGAAGACCTTCTTGTGGCCTCCCAGTATCTGAAGGGCGCCTACAAGAAAGCTGGGAAGGGACTTTTTACAAGTGCTTGTAGTGATAGGATGAGGGGTAATGGCTTTAAACTAGAGGAGGGGAGATTTAGATTAGATGTAAGGAAGTTCTTCCATCTGAGGGTCGTGAGACACTGGCACAGGTTGCCCAGGGAGGTTGTAGATGCCCCAGGACTGGAGGTGTTCAAGACCAGGCTGGATGGGGCTTTGAGCATCTAAAAATGGTCTAGTGGGAGGTGTCCCTGCCATGGCAGGGGGGTTGGAGCTACGTGATCTTTGAGGTCCCTTCCAACCCAAACCATTCTGTGATTCCACGAGTTCCCCTGACTGTAACCGAGTGTAATTTGATGCAGCATCAGGCTCAGCTCTGTTGCAAGCTTTAGAGTTCTACAGAAAACAGCACTTTATCTCTCACCCAAATGGGCACACCCACAACAGTTTAATAAAGGTATCTCCCAACAGACATTATTTAATTTACTTCACACATTAAAAATAATTACTTTTAACTGCACTTCTTTGGCTGATACCTACTTTGTCTCCAAGTTAGAGAACTCTCACAAAAGTATCAAAGGAGCAGTAGGACCCTCCCAGCAGAGAGACAATTAACAACAAGTCATCCTCGACAGCAACCTTCACATTTGCATAGTTAAACATTTAAATAATTGAATCCATAAGTATTACAAACATGATAAGTTACAAAGAAGATCAAGGTCTTGAAGATACTTGGAACAGAGTTGGTTTGTAAAGCAATCCTGTTCGGGGGGGGGGGGGGGAATCATAGCCTTATTTCAGCAGTTTCTCACTATCCCACACTGAAAAGTTCAGGACTCTTCAATTTGTGATGGACTCTCACATATTCTATGGTGACAGTTAAGTTCTTTTCAGTCCTCCCGGAGGTAAGGGTCCTCACCTGCCTCTGTGTTTCCTAAAACACCTTGTGGCAATGAAGATTCCTCTCCTTGAGCTTTTATGAGCTCTTCTGTTTGGGCTTCAGCTAACTTGGTCTCTGCTTTCTGGGACAGCTGCCGCACTTCTTGCACCTGTGACTTCACCAGCTGAATGTGGCTGCGGGCTGTCACTGAGGCTTGGTCGGCACCTGGAAAGCAACCATTTCGATACGCTGGGTTAGAGGAGCACCCCGTGAACCTTCAATTAGGAAGCAACCATCTATAATTATCTGCTTTGCTAAGTGTTCCAATGGCTCTCAGGGTATATTCATGCTAAATGTGCTACTGTTTATTTACCTTAAACAACAACATGGAGTTGTTTAGGTGGGGAAAGACCTTTAAGGTCATTGTGTCCAACCATTAATATGTCTACGTTGAGATATTCCCCCCGCCACTCCTTGAATTCTTCCCATCCAAGAGTCTGTGCAGAACAGTGCCAGTGTCTGAGCAGAACAATCAGCTTGTGCCAGTGGGTTTGAGTCATTGTGTGCCAGCAATTTTTGGTCCTTGTCCTGGCACCTACCAGCAGCAGGAATGTCTGTGGCATTGCTGAACTTGGAACCCCTTCTCCTCCTCCCATGTTCCTCCTGTGCCCCTAGAGATCCTGTGTCTTTTTCAGGCACTTGGAGAGTCAGGATGTCCCGGTATATTCATTGCTTTCCTCTCCTTCTCCACTCCAGTAACTTTGTTGATTTACCATGAGTCAGCCTCTAACTCAGTCTCAGAGCTATCATGTCTCTACATGTTTTGTTTGTGTGTATATGGGAAGAAAAGACCACAATTAGTATCCTTCCTGAGTGAAAAGCAACTATTCTCACTCTTTAATAAAAGTGAATCCAGTGAGGAAGACCTGCTGCAGCCCCCAGGTATCCTTATTTCTGTGGCTCCCAGACCTGTTTCAACACTGAGCTTAAAAAATGACTAAACACCTCCCTCAAATGCCTTCTGGTGTGGTTGCTCTTATCTAAACCACGTGTGAAGTTTCCAGGCCTAGTTCTCAGAGCACTTCTGCTAGACCTGTAGCCAATAAAAGAACAGAAGTTCTCAGCATCTCTGAAAACCAGGCGCTAGTTGTAAACTGGTGTGTGAAATGTATTTATACACTATCTCTCTCAACTCCACTCTCATTCAATAAATTCTGCCCAAGTGCTAGCAGAAAAAAACCTCAGAGTCATTCTGCTTTTGCTTACCCGACTGATACGCAGCTTCTGCTGCCATCTCTGAAAGACGCAATGCTGTCATCCAGCTGGATTCCAGCCGTAGGTACTCCTGCTGTTTTGTTGTCATCTGGGAGGAAAACAAATCATTACTTACCTCGATGTCACAGTATCTGAATGCTCTTCAAACAGTGTCTTTGGGACAAGGGGAGCAAGAGAGAGAAGAACTTCCTAAGCAGATTTTTAAGCGGCAGGTTGCTGACCAACGGGAGATGATTGCTTACATCAACTCTGGCTCCTATGACCACCTGCCAGACTGCATCCACCTCTTCGGAATTCATTTTCCCAAGAAGATTTGCATATTGCTTGTAGAGAGACACCAGTGTGTAAACTGCCTGCAAAGGAATCGTTTCACACAACGACGTGACAATCTGCACATCTCTGATACCATCTCACTGTTAATTAGCAACACTGCTGAACGGTTCCAAAGGGGCTTTGTTCTTCAGGTCACTGCAATGTTGGTGGCACTGACAGTGTGTGGTGCTGCCTACAGCAATATTATGGGGGGGTAGAATCTCATTACATACTTCCCGTGCTAATAAAGAAGTAAACTGGAATGCAACTACTCTACTCACACTGGCACTTATTTAAAACGGTATCTTGTTGTTTCAGACTTAAATCTGGCTCGCTCCATTCTTCTGATGAAACTCAAGTTCATGGCCTTAGAAACAGGCACAGAAGGTAAATAAAATACCTGAGACCCCAGGGTGGGGTATCCCACATACTCAGTACGCAGGTATCCAGTAACAGTTATGAGTTTCTTTTGCCCCTGTTCTGAGAGATGGGTCATTTCAGCTTGAGTTCAAGCTCAAAGCAACAGTCTAACAAAGCTAAAAATAACCTCTGCACTTGGTGTAGTAGAGCTGTAAGCCCTACCCTGCTGTTTCCCCACAGACCTGACACCTTCAAACCCCCACGCTTCTTTCATTAAAAAAGCCAAAGTCCTTTTTAAGTGTGGATTAAGAGGTGCAGTGAGTGCCAAATAATTCAGTATTTCCAGCAGTGCCTTGCTCACAAAGTCTGGGATGTCTCAGCTTACCTTTGTATACTCTGTCAACGCTTCAATCAGCGCGTAGGTTGTTTGAGAGAGGAGTGTAGACGTACTGTCTGTCACCAAAGAAACGGCTCTTCTAATCAAGGCGTCATTACTGAGAGAAACCGGGTTCTGCTTCTGAAAGACAACATTTCATGATCTCTACGCTGACCTTCATACAGATGTTAGCATAACAAATAACGGTGAGGAAAAGCACCGCTGCTCCTTACAAGGCTGGACAGTCTAATTCTCATTGTAAAACAAGGCAACTGTTCGTGCAAGGTGTTACTGAAGACATTGTCTTTATCATTTCTCATCCTTAACAACCACATGCCTTAGACACCTGTGATCCCCAAGAAGGAATAAAGTTCTGAGGCTAAGGACTAGTTTGTAAAATGCTAAGCAAGTGCTGCAGAATATTAACTAGTTTCTAACGCACGGGTGCTGTATGGATCTGACTCCTGATACATTACCTCGACCACTGGGACCGCACACAAGGACACTCCCAGCCCCACGCCCACCATCTGGTGCCATCGTCCGTTCACACCTGAGAGGCAGCGTCTCCGAATATTGGCCAGAACAGGGAAGCTTTGTCTGGAAATGCAAGAAACAACGTTAAGCCCAAGAAATAACCAGGCCGTGGTGGGAAATAGGTATCAAAGAGGAAGAGAACACCCTGAAGCTGTTGTAGGTGATCTAGACTCTGCCAAGCTTCCGTAACGCGGCTGCATAATAGCGAATGAGTACGTTTGTAATAAATTCTGTTGTATACAAGAAGATAGGACAAGCACAGCAACTAGCACATTATTAATCTTTTGCGAGAGGAAATTAATCTTATCTGGCACCAGCATACTGCTAACATTCAATAATACTGAAAAACAAATTTAAAAGCATGCTTCAAAGTGGTCTATGGTCCATGCAGGTGAGCAGCGTGACTGGTAACAGCAATCCAGCCACACTCAAGACCTCCTGAGTCAGGTTTATTCACGTTCAGTGCTGTGTATGCGTGCTGTGGCCAGGACCTATCACTGAAATACTCGAGCAGAAAGCCAGAAGCACTCAGGCATGGTTGTTTTTTTTTTTGTACACCAATTTTCTGAAAATAACCGGCCAGTTTTCCTTCTTTGACGCTGGGTACTCTGGAAGGCACCACAGCTCCTCCCGCCTGCACTGCTCCAGCTGTGCTGTGGCACCCGGAGACGGATGAGGTGCGTTACGGCCATTTCTGTAGCCCGGGCCGCCGCTGGCTTGATTACACCGGGCAGACAGAGCGGGTACGGAGCCATAAAGGGCGGGCAGCGGCCAGGAACCGAGCCGAGAGGCTGACTTCAGCCCCGGCGGCCGCGCCCGGCCCGCTCCAGCCCGGTAAGGAGCCGCCTGGGCGTTACTGCGGCCGGGCACAGCTCCACCGGGACGCCCCCGCCTCGCCTTCGGGACCCGGAGCGNATCTTCTGTCATCTAGTCCTTCAGAATCTTTGGACGGCCTGTCATTTTCTAATGAAACTGGAAAAAAAGGGGGTTTTAAAAACAAAAAAATTTCCAAAGGACAGAAAGAGCATGCTTTTAATTCCATCACTATATTCTACTCCAGACAGAAGCCCTGAAAAAAAGATCAGCGAGCCCAGCCATTCCCCCAGCGCTGCCAGGGTGCTGCTAAACCATGTCCCTCAGCACCACATCTCCGTGGCTTGGAAACCCCTCCAGGGATGGGGACTCCACCACTGCCCTGGGCAGCCTGGGACACCCCTTCACAGCCCTTTCAGGAAAGAAATTGTTCCTCACATCCAGCCTAAACCTCCCCTGGTGCAACTTGGGGCTGTTTCCTCTTGTCCTGCTGCTTGTTCCTGGAGAGAAGAGCCCGACCCCACCTGGCTCCAGCCTCCTTTCAGGGAGTTGTGGAGAGTGAGAAGGTCTCCCCTGAGCCTCCTTTTCTCTAGGCTGAACAACCCCAGGTCCCTCAGCTGCTCCTCACAAAATTTGTCTGGGGACATGCCATCACAGGCCTTTGAAGCAGAACTGGCGTTAGGAGCTCTCAGCCCCAACTGCACTCAGACAGTTCCTCTGTTCCTGCTCAGAGACGCCTGCCAGGCCAGCCCAGCTCGGCAGAGAGCAGCCCTCAGCTGTACGTTGGGTCATCAGCAGAAGTGTGGGCTGAGATCTCACTGACAGACTGCCATAGGTTCTGCTCCACACCTGCACGGCTTAATTAATCTTTATTTTTCAAGAGTACATGAGGCTGCTTAGCTTTTTGCTACTGATAATCCCCAGCTTCTCCAGCAAAGGCTTCCTATATACTTCTACGTGAAAGGCCTTGACCAGGTAAATCTATTCTTTTTTTTGTATATACCAGAAGTTCCTATCTGCTCTCTGTGAGACTCAATTTACTTGGCGTGGTTTAGTTTTAGCAAGGCAGTGCTGCATCACAGGCACATCTTGCAGCTAACTCTGTATTTTAAACATTTGCTGAAAAGCCTTGCACATGATGATGTGGTGTTGGTGCCCCCACCCCATGAATGTACCCCATAAAACTGCAGGAAGAGGGAAACCTTGTGCTGATTTGAAATGCCTTTTCCCAGAACTTCTAACAAAATTGCAAGTAATTTATGTATCTCTGCTTTCACACCTTTAATGAAGCAGAGTTAGACAAGGCAGGACTTGTTTACTTGAGATGTTGGTCATGTTTGAATTGTGTTGCATCCCTCCTCTGTGCTCGGCAAATTGCCATTCTCTTGAGGCAGGGCGTGGGGTGGGAATCTCAGGAGAAAACTGCTGGGAGGCTTTTAAATATTTCAGGAAACAGGGACAAATATCTAGGAGACACAAAGAATCTGCAAGAATCACAAAAATCAGTAAAATGCACGCATGTAGATACTTTTATTTTAATCTTTATTCTTTTTACATAAGAAAATAAGATTGTGATTAGGTAGTAATGAAATAAAACACTTGCAGATTTGGAGCAGGAGGAATGGGTCACCATCCTGTGTGCTGAGCAGATGTGCAGGGTGAGCTGGACCCTGGAGCCAGTTGCCTCTGGCCAGCCTGTGGCTGCAGGAGCAGAAGAGCAGCTCTCATTTAAGCACCAAGAAGTATGTTGTCCAGCCAGCAAGCAGCAGCGCTCCGACCAGCACGGTATAACTGAAGAGCACAAAGGCCAGCAGCTCCTTCAACACCTTGAGGAAGTGGATGGCGAAGGAGTCTGGCATGGTTCTTCTCCCCGGCGCTGCGGCAGGTAGGGTCTGTGGGGCTGGCGGCTGCCCTGCTCCTCCCTGGTCTGTAAGCAAAGGGACAGGATGAGTCTTTCCGAGTGAGGGCTGAAGTGGTGGCTCTGCTGTGGGGAGAAGTGGCTGTATTCGGGAGGGTTAATGGCCACCCGTCCTTTAAATGTTGTTAGTGTCAGGCTGGAGTTGTGTTTGCTTGCTCAGAGTCCTGCACAGGGCTGTTTAAAGTCTCCAAATCAGGACTGGTACTAAGCAAATTAAAATATAGCCACACAGGCAGTGGGCTAATAAAATATTGCTGTGAGGATGA
Source organism: Eurystomus gularis (assembly GCA_013400335.1). Taxonomy (NCBI): domain Eukaryota; kingdom Metazoa; phylum Chordata; class Aves; order Coraciiformes; family Coraciidae; genus Eurystomus; species Eurystomus gularis. The sequence continues at coordinate 446,304 of VZZY01024918.1, read as the reverse complement.
AGGCCTTACGGAGTCCACCTGGCTCCTGGTCTTCCCCCTGTGTCCGTGGCTGTGCATCCAGGAAGCTTCATGCTCAGAGCGGTCGCTGATGGTGCATTACCAACAGTGTGTTCTGATCAAAGTGGTCAGTTCCTCCAAGGAAGCCACCATTAATATTTAATCATATAATTGCATCTAATGGAGATACTGGCACACACTGAGCCTTTTGTTCAAGAATGACGAAAACTGGGGCTTAAATACAAGTTTGCACAGGCAAATATTTATATCTCACGTTAAAAATAACCTTTAAATGGGAGACGGGGGGTAAGATGCTTTAGAATTCATCTTCTAGCTGTATTTTAAAGTCGTACTTACTCATCGCTTTAGACGTGATTGCTCATTTCTTAGTTTAATATAAAATCTGAACTCTTTCACAAAAGTTGTTGACTCCTTAGATTAAAACCGTGAAGACCCAGCTAAAAAATTCCACCGTCTCTCCAATTTATACGTTCTTTTTAATTTTGATCAAAAATATCCACACTCATGGTGAAGCACATAAAGGGAATTTAAAGCCAGGCTTAAGATAAAGCTAACCTAAAAGGACTATTTCTCTTCTAAACAGTCTAAAGCTACTCAAAGTAAACTGAATTCCCATCCTGCCACTCAGAATATTTTTTACAGAGTTCTTGTAATAACGAGTTCACTTTTTGGTCTCACTGAAGAGTTTGGTCGTTTCAGTCTAAGCTCAGACACGTGTCTATGTTATAGGAGCTATTGCATTTTAAAACCAGCTGTGGTTTCCCAGTTCAGTGCAGTGAAGTTTTCTAGCTAGAGGCTTTATGTGATTTCTGAATATCTAAAGAAGCTGTTGATAAAGAAATAAAACCGCTTACCCAGGTAGCTGATGGGCTCTACTCCCTCAAGTCCCTCTTTTTCTCTCGGTTTGTTCTGCAGCTGTCCCTTCAATTTCTGGCTTCTGAACGGTTAGTGCTGTAGTTTGAGCCCCTTCTGCTCTGTTCGTTCGGGAGGCAGGAGTAATGAGGTTGTGTTTGCAGCCCGCATGAGGACTAACGCACTAGGTGTGGTCAGGACCCGTTCGATATGACATAGCGCCTTTGCGCTCCGTGCCGTGCGGCAGCACGGAGCAGCCAGCGAGCTCCCCTTCCCCAGAGGGCTGTTGTCAACAGCACTGGGTGAGTTTAAGCACCACAGCTTAGTGTTACCAGGTCAAAACCTGCTCCTGTTTAAATGTGGGGCTTTTCCCCTCGAACAAAGCCCTGTGCCATCTCACACTTTTGATTCTGCAGCTCTCTGGAAGGCTGTTGCGCCTCTTGCTCCGCTCTCGGAGCGCCCCATGCGTGTGGGCCGCCCAGGGAGGAGGGTGCTCACATCCAGCTGGGGATTGTCTCAGCGCAGCAAGCGTGTTACAGGCTGAAGCCGTGCAGGCTGAGTTGGGCTCTTCTATCAAACGAAAGCTAGCGCTCAAGGCAGTGTAATTGCTGTGCTCTCACTGGGTCGCTGCTCCAGCTTCAGCCCTGCACACCCCAGAAGTCACCCCACCTTTTAGAGAGTGAGCGCTACAACTTTTGCAGGAATGGAGGGAGGTGAGCTCACAGTTTATTTTTAGCAAAACTGCCTTCTGATAATATTATATGAGAAGTTAGTCTTTTGGGTGGAGGTTGGGTAATGTTTTCTTTTTTTTCGCTTGTAACCAGACAAATGCAGACAGCAGAGAGAAGGAAGAGTACATACTGCAAATCAAATCTCTTACCTAGCAAGATATTATGATGTAGAAAATGGCCCCTTAATTTAATTAGGCTCTCTTGTTATCAAATTATTACCCGCATGGTCAGCAAGGCCTTAAGACAGACACAGAACATAATCAAGCTGCTCAGGAAGCCTGTTAAGTAGTAATTGCTCCTCCAGAGAATTGATCAACGTCAAGATGGCTTATATTTTTTTGCTGCTGTTGTTGAATAGTTCCAGGAAGAGATGTTCGTCTGGGTTGAGCGGCCACAGGGCTCTAGCTGGGTGGTGGGGCAGGCTATGATCTGCAAAAAAATACACAGCAGTGGTGTTGATGAATTAAGAGTTGACCAAGTGTTTACAGTGTGTTTTTGAAATAAGTTTTGCCTCTAGTGTTACTAACAAACACCTCTGCTGGGCCGGGTAAAAGGTGAGCAGGCTGCTGAAGTGGTGCTTTGTGTGGTTTTTTTCACTTGTGGTGTAGCTTTTACATGTCATGAGCTCAATTCACAAAGTAGCCTGATCAGTGCTATTAATTTCCTTGCAATTAGTTCAATGTTTAAGATTTTTAAAAAAAATACAGAAATTACAATAGTACAAAGACCCTCAAGGCCAAGCCAAGGACGCTCTGTAAACGCTTGAGCTGAATCATATTGTATCTTCTTTTTCTTTGCACAGTAACATCTAATTTTTGACCCAAAGCTACTTTGATTTTCTTTTTAAATACTATAGGGCACAGCTACTACAGGGCAGGGTTTTATTATATTTATTTTTGTACTCCAGAGAGAGAGAGAGAGAGTAAACACTTTCAAAAGAAAGTTCAAATGCATTTTTATTTTATTCTAATAAGCAAACTAGAGTTAGAGGGGCTCTGTCAAGGGGCTGATTTGGCAGAATCTATCTTACAAAACAGACCAAAACTCACAGTCGTAACTGTAACAACCTGGAAAACTGAAGGGGTTTTGGGACACATTATGCATTGTAGGGTAACTAAGAGCAGAAATATTTGCTAAGAGAGTGATTGAATGTGTGGGGTGGGTTTTTCAGCTGGTTTAAACTACTTCAGAGTGAAATGCAGTGTGAAACAGGCCCTAGGGGCTGCTGTTGAAGCACCACAGTCCAGGGACAGTGACGGGCTGAGGGGCAGCTGCACAGGCACAAGCCAGGAGCCCTGCTCTGCCTTCGCAGCCTCCAGCCACGAGCAAGGCCGAGGCTTCTGGAGCCAGAAGCTGCTTCTTGCACACGTCGGCTCAGCAACACCAAGGGCCCAGCCACCAAGACCATGGAAAATTCCATTTTATAATTTAGAGCTCTACAACAGCTTGTGGCAGGAAGTACCACAATTTATGAACCAAATGGGGTGGAGGCAAGTGAAAAAAGCATCTGTTTTAAAGCCGCTGTTTACTGGGTCACTGACTTAGCTAGTTTTGGCCTGAGTCCCATGCACAGAATGTCTGTGTGTCTTCAAACATAAGCTCTTGACACACTGCTGTCATTCATACCCTGGAGTTGCCTTCTAGAGCCAGGTGGGTGTACCCAGGACAAACAAGCCACCTCACACCAATCGAAGTAAAAGGCTGAAGGCACCTCCCTCAGAAACTGGATGCAGTTGGCTGCAGCTGTAGTCAGTGCTGTTGACATGCGTGTGTAGTTCAAGGTTGAGCTGTTGCCGCAGGAAACGCAATATTGGTATGAAATCAGGATCAGAAAACATCCTGTCTCCTCAGCACCTTAGGGAGGGTAAAAGGAAGTAGTCACATCTCTCACTAAAACTGAACTGAAAGTAAAAAAGAAACAAACATCAATTTGCTAAACAGAGGGACCAGGGCAAATCCGCACTCCCCCAGCACTTGCTTGCCAGTTCAGACCACCAACAGGGAACTTTCTTTCTCCCAGTTTGTTAGCGCTTTTCAGTGCTGCAGTTCCAGAAACAGGAACACAAGTGCCAAGACGGATGTGGGCAACTGCATCATGAGCTGGTCTCAGGAGAGCTTCTTTTGCTGTCGTGTTGCTCCGGTGTTGAAGCAGCCATGCCAGAGACCAGAAGCTGATGTGCCCGTCACACAGGACCTCTCGCTTTTAGTCTCTCATCACAGATCCTAGAAAGGGGCAGGCTCCAGTTTTTCCATCAAGGATTTGATCCAGCTTGTTCCATTGATCAGTTTTGTAGTGGCAATGACGTACTCTGTGCCTCCATCTTCCATCTGGGACAGAAATCTCAGCGCAGCAATTTCTGCGTACGTTACACCTCCCAGGAAGAACACCAGAGTGACTCGGTTCTCACCATGCTGACCTGTGTATTCAGAGAAAGTTACGGGCGGTCTTCGTTTTATTTTTACATCTCTTATCCATCAACTATTGGTCAAACTCAAAATGACCTGAGACTAAAATAAATTTAGCAGCTGAATTAGAGGGGAAACCAACAGAGATGCATCTCTCTTTAAAAAAAATGGGAAAACAACCCCAAACTTACGCTTTTTCTGAAGGCCAGTAGGTAACTGCTGCCTCTCCTCAAAATGGGGACCTGGCAACATCTTTAGAACCTCCTCTATGCTCCTCCACCCAGGTCGAGCCAGTAGCTGTGCCAGGCGTACACTCAGCGGAGCATAGCCACTGTACACGTACGAGATATCGTTGGGGTTCTGCAGAAGAAAGCAGAGGGTCAGCAGCAGGTGAGAGCTACTCCACCCTGCAAAACAGCACCACAGAAATAATAAAAACAATAAACCTATGAGGATTTTCTTGTTGTATGAAACTTCATAAAATGATGATGGTTTTCTTGATGTAACGTTCAGTGCTGAGGCGCCTGGTTACCTGTTCATTAACATCATCCATCCATAAGCGCAGGGTCTTCCTGATTGTAGGGTAGTTATTCCTACCGCTCGTCTGAGGCTTCAGGAGTCCCGCCTTTTCCAAGTTGTTTAAGGTCAATATATGTTCATAGCCATAAGTCTGCAATATGAAGAATCCACCTGTAATACCATGTCAATAATTCATGACCAGAATGTTTAAAAAAAAACTCAAGAGGTGAAGGTGGAATCATAGAATCATTTAGGTTAGAAAAGACCTTTGTTAGTTTAAAAAGGTATTTTTTTTGTTTAAGATCTCTCTAGAGTGTGTCCCATTTAGTGTTTAATCACGACAGCAAAAAGTGCAAAGATAGAAACCGCTGTAAAACACACCTAAGCCCCTCCCGAGTCATTGCCACTAGCCCAAAGAGAAGCCTCAGTGCTCCCTCTGTACACGCTGGACATCAGCACGACCCACGTATAAGACGCAATTCAAGTGTTGTAGAGCTGAGGCTTTGATGGGGATTTTCTCAGAAATTTATCAGTCCAAAAGTTACAGCCCAACCTGGAGAATCTCTCTTTTGTAGTAGTCCAGAACCTTCTGCTTCAGTCCACTGTTGCACACAGATTGCAAGCAAACGAGACGCAAGATCTTGATTAATGGATGTTTTTGAGCTATGCAGTCTTCAATATAATTGTTAACCTATTAAAATAAATACATAAGCTATTATTTAAAGACCTGTTCAAGTGCCTAGAAGAACTGGAAAGAAAGATGTAGTTTTGCCCAGTGTCTCCAAACCAGGCAGGAGGAGGGTGCAGCCGCTCTCCAGGCAGCTCAAGGCCACCTGTAAAACCAGCGCCTTTCTAAAGCACATTGATTCCACGGTCTATAGCTAGAGACACACGTGGGAGCTCACAACCCAGACAGACATCATCCAGACCAGATATTTCCTCTCCCAAAAACCCAAATGGAAAAAAAAAGCAGAGGAAAACATTGGGGTGTTTGGGGTTTTTTTTAAGACATAGGACTCACTAATTGTCCTTATCTACTTACCTTGTCTGTGTCTATTCCAGACATGAACTCTTGTTCCACTGTTAAATTATCAAAGAAATCTTCGGATGCTTTGGGAAAAGAATGAGAATCAATACAATAGAACCCAACATCTTCTCTTCAACATTTAACATTTCGGCAGAGATGCACTGGATGCGGCAAAGCCAATTCTTGCCAAGTTCATCAAATGATGAACTTGATCCATCAAGGTGTCCCGCATCTTGCAAGACTGAAATCCGTCAGACTATTGAACAAATACTCACTGGTGATGTCCTTGATGAGTTCTGCAATGGAGGTGTGGTTTGCTAGAGAACTTCTCGCTGCCTGCATGTGTGGCAGCTGTGAGACAAACTGCTTGATCTCTCCAACGGTTTTTGCGTGGTGTCTTTCCTATAGGAATCCAGCACTTAGGTCAGGTCTTGTGCACATTAATAACACCAACCAGATCGTTTTATCGTGAACACGTTTTTTACTGTACTCACTGCAGCAGCAGATACTGCTAGAGATAGGCAACCTTTCAGACAGAAGTAAAAAGGTATTTATATAAAGTCACAGCATTATCTGTAAGAGCACTTTAATCATTAGAAGAGCCAGGACATAATACAACAGGATCACGAGACTGTTTTTTTCCACTATACCAGTGCTGCTCATCACTTTTCTCCACCTTTGCCTGACTTCAGACATCACTATCTGCTCCTCAGTTTCCCTACCAGCAAAAACTACCCTTTTCAAGCAAAGATGAATTATTTTGCTAGCTGCTGATAAACACAGAGCTCAGGCAAGTGCAGTCAGAGGCGGGGGACACATCCTCTCACAGCAGCAGTGAAAGGTGCTGAGGATCTGGGCTGCAGGGTCTGTGTCCCTTGCGAACAGGGACCTGCTGTTCACTGTGCCTGCCTGCAACAATGTCCCAGGTTTTGAGGAGGGATCTGATAAGCACAACGCAGACTCCAGCTCTCACAGCAATCCAGAGGTCTGCACTTCATTTGGGCTACGTGCCTCTTGCTGCGACTTGGAATAAAAATAATAATAATTTGGCTCATATGTGAAGGACTTAAATGGGCAAGTGCAGGCAGGAGAGCGATAATGAAGAAGCCTGCAATTGAAGAAGTCTTCTACTGCCAATATGGTGCTGTTTCATTATCACCTGTTACCTCTGACAATTACTGAATTTTTTTTTTTTTAACAACCAGTATGAATAACCCATCTTTAGCACCTTCAGCACTAACACTGCAGTAGCAGACATTTCCTAGGACGAGGCTGTAGTTAAGTCACTGCTACCTTGTCTTGAATGTGGCAGAAGTGAAGAGGCAAAGAAAAAAACCCAAGGACATAAATAAATCAGTGTAACAAGTTCTCTTGAGCATTACCATCAAAGCTGAAAGCAGAGATACGCGATCTCCGTTTCTTTATGAGTCATCAACAGGGTGTTTTCAAATGAAACCACAAACACACCTCGCAACACCCTCCAGCTTCGTCTAAGGTGACACGTGAGCATGGATTTACAGGTCATACCCTCCGTAAGACACCGAGAATCGCAGAATCATAGATTCTCTTTCTCTTGTTCCTACTGTTTTATGCTAGCCGTTAGTAATACTCTCTGAATGTATGCTCTGGAGTTTTATTTCTTAAAGCTTTTTCTTTGCATCCTCAGTGACCACAAATAGAAAAGGACCTTCCAGTTAACAGGTAACAGCAGCCGAGTGGAATTGATCAGTACGCTAAAATTAGCCTTTGGCCTCTCCTAGAGGGAAGCAGCACCTGACTGTTCTGCAGGCTGAAGACAGCAATTCCTGTTATGGGAGCTATGGGCTCACACAGCAGAAATGTGGTTTGGCTTAGCTCCGGGAGAAGCTTCTAACAGCAGGGACAGGAAAAGCCCCAGCACAGAGGTGTGGGGAGAAGAAGAGAGACAATCCGCACTACCGCAGGATTCTTAGGAGGAGATCTGGCCAACACCTACTCAGAACAGTTGAAGTGGAGCTGATCTCATCCCAGGGCAGGGGAACAGACTGGAGGGGCTTCTGAAGACTACCTGCTTTTCCTCTGGCTGGGGGATTACTCCACGGCAAGAGCCTGAGCTGCCAGTCACAGCCCTGCTGAACGCAGACTGGGGCTTACCCCGGGGATGCACAGTCAGATCGATGCACAGTCGGATACAGGCTCACCTCAAAGGCTGCTGAGATGATCTTGGCTTTCTTGCTCAGCACTGACCCCACAGCATTGAAGTTCTTGTCTCGGATTTCAGCATACAGCTCTTCAGCAGAGTTCAGCTGGAGCTTCTTGGGTTCTGTCGGGAGATCTTTCCCACCCTCACCTTGCTTCTTCGGGGCAAACTTCTCAGGAGGGAGTTTCACATAAGCTACCAAACACAGCGAAATAACCCTTGTAAGGACTGGAACTTCACCACCACAAGTTAAGAGAAGCAGGCTGTGGAAAAGTGTCCCCTGAGCTGAGTTCTGAGCAGCAAAGCTGATATAAACACCCAGACGACTTGGTGCGTATGTGTTAATTAAGCAGAGCTTCCCTGTACTCAGGAACCCAGATATCTACACACACATATGTGATCAGCACCAAAGTGCTGGCTAGCCTGCAGCCAAAGAGGCTCGGAGGCAGCCTTCCAGCCAGTCTCCAGTGCAGCAGGAGGGACTAAAACGCATAAACGCCTCCCTGGAGTTGTTCTTACTCCCTCCTGAAGTGCAGGAGGGCTCTCAATGGCCTTTCACAAACCGTTCTCTTCCTCTCTGTGTGGGCCAGATGGTGGAGGCAAACACTAACCTTTCTACTCCCACACCGTGTGCTCAGTGTCACGGTGTCTGCACCCAAACGACACCCAAATTGTGCCCGTTCAATAACCATGCACCGTACTCCCCTTCCTAGGCAAAAAGAGAGCCAGGGCTGGTCTTGATAGGCTCTCGCTTGGGACTGAACCATCCCTGCACCAAGTTCAGGCGAGCTGCTCCCACAGCACCGTCACTTAGTGAAGCAGAAGCCCACCAGCCCCACTGCAGCCTGCTCCAGCAGCTGGAGACCTCCCCCCTTCCTGGCAGTCCTTACTGTTCTGGATGCCGTAGATTTCATCTATCAGCCCCTCGTAGGTCAGCTGCGTAGCCAAGGGCGTCAGCAGATCGACATTGCGGTCCAGCAACAAGAGGGTATCAAAGACGGGAAATATCGAGTTCTGGCTTCCAGGGAACTCGCGCTTCATCCTGATCATCATATTGGCCACGTGCTGAAAAGAAATCACGTTAGTCTGGTTATGGTGGAGGCCACAACAGATGGATTTGACTTCTAGGCCCTACAAGCACTCCGTCATTACAAAAGGCATCACAAACCATAGGTTGATCAGAGGCAAGAAAAAAGGGTGAGTTATAGGGATGAAAAAGCTACAGCATAAGTAGTGGGTTACACATTTCCCGCTTTATTCAGCTCTCCTGACACCAACAGAGTAGCTGAGTGTTTAAACTCCACAGAAAGAGCTGCTGAAAGCATGAAGGCAGTGCCCTGAGAGCCGTGTATGAAATCAGGTAAATCCTCCTGGCAGGAAGACTTGTGGAACAGCAAAGATTATTCTTTTGGCCAGAGATGACAAGGAGCTAACGGCCACGATACCAAGATTCCAGTATGGTAAGAGGAGTCTACGGCTGGATTCTAAAAATCCAGAAGTGCATTTAACCGAACACTCCTTAAGGCACTTCCAAAGAACAAGACATGTTTTTCAGCAGTAACCTTTGCCTCACCCGGGCACACTCGCCCTTCCCAAAAATCTGCGGGATGGTTCCGTAGAGAGCCTGCAGCGTCATCAGCCCCTTCGCCGCATGGTACAGACTTGTCTGGTCGCTCTCCAGGTAACATTCCTAAACAACAAGAAGGGTTCCCAATGGAAGGTGTCCAACTGACCCCGCTGATTCCACAGCGGGACCTGGTCCACGTGAACAGTTAGGAGGAGACACAGAATGGGGAAAAACTATGGCTGTTTGTTGGCAGACACCGACCCTAAGTGGGCTGACACCACATCAGATCATGTGATCAGACCAGCCCCTGATTTCTGAACCCCACAGAGCCACACGTGGCTCTTTGGCCACGTACTGACACAAACTGCTCATTTTTTGAAATGAAGAACATCAGGTGACACACAGAGGGATGCTCAGGTGCAGCTCAGCACTCGGGATCAAGCCACAGCTGCTCTGCGAGGCCTTCCCCTGCTGCACAGGTCACCAGCAAACCCTCCGAGAACTTCTGTGCCACCAGCCAACCCAAAACCGCCCAGCATTTTCCCCGCTTGCCTTGAAGGCGCTCTCTGACTCCATGGAGAGCAGGTCTCCGTCGAAGGGTATGAGGTCCAGGCTGTACTGCTCTCGGTGGATGAAGGAGCCCAGCACACCCTGCTCCTTCAGCCACTGCTCGCAGAGCAGGCTGCGGCGCGGCACGAAGAGGATGTGGAAGTCCCTCTGGGGAGAGCGGCCTCGGTCTTCCCTGGAAGAGTCAGAGGCAGGAGCAGAGCAAACGGTAACTCAGCAGGAAACCTGCACAGGCCACGGGCAGGGACACAGGATTCAGAGGCAACAGGGATACCGCGTGTGGTCGTTACTGACAACGGGAAATGGAAATTCCTGGCTTTACAGTTCGGAGTATTTTTTACCCAGCCACATACATCCACAGCTCTAAAAGCAGTGTGAGGCGACATGGTTCTCCCGCAGTTCTCAACAAGAGGGTAAATCAAAGTGTGACTCATTCCAGCTAATTAGAAGAACACGTCCTCTAAACGACGAGCCCTCTGTGTCGCCAGCCAGAGCGAACCCCCCTCCCTTCCCAGGGTGTCCTGCACCCTGACTGCGGCCGCAGCCTCGGTGTCTGCCCGGAGGTCCCCGTTCTGAGCCCGGAGGTAACAAACCACGCGGCAGTTCCAGGCCAAACCTGTCCCCTCCCTCGGTGGGAGCCGCGGCCGGCTCGCCAGGAGCGAAGCCCTCGCCTCTGCCGCCGTCCCCGGCCAGCAGCGGCAGTACCTGAGCACGTTGTCCGTGATGATGTCCATCAGCTCCAGCTTGGGCCTGACGAAGAAGATGATGTTCTTGACGTCGGCCTGGGGCAGGCGGCCCGGCTTGAGCGTGAACATCTTTTCCACCTCATGTTCCTACGCGGAGACAAGGGCGTCAGCGAGCGCCGGCGAACAGGCGCGGCGGCTGCGGGACCCGCCGCGGCCTTTACCTTGAGCAGCGAGTACTGCGCGATCAGCCCGAAGGGCCCGGTCAGGTATTCGTCCCACACGATCGCCTGCGGGAAGAGAGAGAGCGGCGTCAGGCCCGGGCTGGGCGGCCCCGGGCCCCGATCACCGGCTCCGGCCCCGATCACCGGTCACCGATCCCCGGCCCGCCCG
>VZZY01024918.1:364025-427039 GCA_013400335.1 Eurystomus gularis | reverse complement strand
TATATTTTATATATATATATATTGCTGAGTATTTTACAAAACAAAAGCAAGACACCAAGGGACAAAGGCAGCCAAAATATGTACAACAACTTGACTTAAAAAAAAAATATAAATAAATTATTTATTGTAACGTGGATAGACTTTCTTGAGTCTTACCATTAAAGACACACAGATATAGCAAAGGAAGCAAGGGTAGGAAAGGGAAGAAGAGGAATGAGATGAGTCTCGATCAATAGTGCACGCTCAAAGACAGTAAGACAGTTAGCAACCCACAGTGAACCTGCACGAGCCGAGGTAACACAGAACCCCCTCAGAGTGCTAAATATCCAACTCCGTGGGACCAGTTCATAGAGGGAGTTGTTCAAATCAAGGAAGAGAATTCCGGTGGGTGGAAGGAAGGTGAGAAAGCCACTGCTACGGGTTTGACCTCACTGAAACAAAGAGACTTCTCTTCTTCCATCTCTCCAATTCTTAAGACAAAAGGAAGAAACCATCGCTCGTCTCATCGCCAACTTCAGCGGAATTTGGGGATGTAGAGACACTTTTTTATTTAATTAGCTCTTCATTCAGCCCAACTTTTTCTGGTTAGCAAATAATGTCACATGCTGGCGTATTCTGAGTAGCCTACGGTCTGCCTCGGTGGGGTCGACTGTTTGTCACTGGTTTTATCCTTTCTATTGGAGTTTATTCAACACTGTTGAGGAATGTCATCAAGCCAGTCACAACCTCGGGCATCTCAGTGTTAAAATTCACTTTAATGGTTTATAATTATCTAGATTATTTCAGGCAGCTCGCATGGATTAAAAACAGGAGAAGAAAAAGCAGAGCCACATGCTTTTTTTTTTTTAATGACTTATTAAATTATTCCTGAATTTGTCTTTTAAAGTGTACGCCACAAAATAGAACTGCTGAAAGTACTGAATGAATTTTGGGTCCCCCCCTCCCTCCTTCCTTTCTTCAACTTCCTGGAGTCACCCTATTTAAAATCCATGTTTTAAAACACGTTAAATAACAGGCTATAAACAGCATTCGAAGCCGTCAGCAGCACTAATATCCTCCTTTTCCCTCCCTTTCTCCACAGCAAATATGCTGGAGACGATCCTCAGTTGGTGTAAACGCATTAACTACTGCGGATGTCAAATGCTCTTTACACCAGCCAGAGATTTCTCTCTGTATGTTCTCCTTCATCTTAAAATAATAACTCACACTCGTGCTACTCCGTGCAGCGAAAGGGTGGTTAAAGCTGGAGGTTCAGCTCTTCGCTTGCCTCTCTGCACAACAACTGAGCAAACTCCTAATTCTCCGAGGAAGCTTTAGCTTGTGCAACACGCCACGTGCCTGCTGTCCTTTGGGAGAGCGTGAGATACAACAGAGCACGACCCACCTCCCGGAGAATGATTAGTAGGGGATAAAAACGGGATCAGTGTCTAATACTGAGTAGCTCGGGATGGGCACAGCTACCAAAGTGTCACTCACGGCTCCTTGCTGGGACCATTATCAATTCAGGAAATTTAACAGGGCTTGTTCTTCCTGGAACACATTTGGTGTCATGGAGAGCCATGTCTTTTTCTAAGGATTTATGTAACCACTTTTGAAAAGCCCACATCGTGGCACTTCACCAATTAGCTTTTCATACCCGTCTCGCAGAAAGACAGTCAGCTTTGTCACTTGGGACGATTTATTGAACAGCACAAACGGATGCCCCGGTCACCCAGGACAAATCTCCTGGTATTTAAAAACAGTGCTGAATGAACTGCAATAACTCCTGCCGCAGTGAGCTCCAGATCCCCAAATTACGAGAGCAATCAATGCTCAATAACAGCTGCGTTTCTTTTTTTCTCTTTTTCTTTTCTTTTTTTTTAAATAACAATCCTTTGCGTCACTGTATTTTTCCGTTATTCCTGAAGACCTTGATGGGTCAGGTCTGTACACCTGCATTTCTCTCAGACTGAGACAATCCAACATTCCAGAGCAGACCAAAACCAAACACTAAATCGGCTACGAAAATGAAGAGAACTACTACAATGCAGGAGGTGCACAGCTAAAGAGGAAATGGTGAATACCACTGCTTACATGAATACAGCTACATTTCCTTCTGGCTTTTAATGAAGAAAACGTGGAAGATGCCACAACCCAACGTGTGTAACAACCTCAGCACTTTTGACTATGATACAACATAAAAGAACCGTTTTCCTAACGGTGTTTTTGTGTCACGTTCTCTCAAGTTTTCTGCAGGATTGTGGAGTTAAACACACATCAGAAAAAATATCTTACCTCTTTTTCATCTCTAATAACTGGTTGTTGAGTACTGATCTCTCCTCTTCCAGCTAAAACAGAAGGACAAAAAGACTACAGTTAGTACACGAAGGTTTGTTTTCTTAGAGTAGCATATCAGAGCATCATTAACATCATAAAACAAACGCGGGAGAGGCTACGGAGCCTAAAAATCCTCAAAATAATCCATGTCCTGTGCGCACAAGAGAGGTGTGACGCTGCTTCTGCTTTAGACAGTATTTCTGGGCCCTGCGCACACCAGAGAGAACCGCAGGCCTCTGTGCGCCTGGCCATGAAATTTAGCTCAGTGGTAGTGAATTATTGGATTTGCTGCTGTTCTGACCTGGATAACTGTATTACTGACTGTGTTCGTTACTGTACCGTTATTTAAATTATCGATCCCGAAAGCTGTTGGTCTGGTGTCTTACTGTACCCCGAACCTGTAACTCAGCAGGGCCGCCTCAACCCCTTGCAACTGCCAGGGGATTCCGTGGAAAATACTGGTGCTGCAGGTTCTTGGGGTCCACGCTGACAGGCACAGTAAGTTTAGGAAAAGCAAAATGAAAGCAACAACCATGATTTGTACAAGAACAAAACTGTAAAGCCTCACTGCTGAAACACTGGGGTAACTGTACTTCTGATAAGGTTAAGAAATGAAGTCTTTCTCAGGCCAAGTAATTATTCTTCACCATCTCTTCCTCTCGTCTCACTCAACGGCCAAAGTCAGCAATTCCTGCCCTGCAGAACTGCCCGTGCCTTGACTTGAACACAATCTCTGTTTAGATTTCACCAGCCTTCAGGGTACATCCCCAAGGTCAGCAAGACATAATTCGTAACAGAAGCCCCCGAGCCCAACTTTGGCCCAGACAGGCAGAGAAAGCAAGTTGTGATGAGAAGGAAGCTCGTCTGCCGGCCTCCAAGACTAGGTCGAATGCAGCTCACCTACGTGAATTGTCTCCTTGGTTTTCTCTGACAGCTCACCTCCTCCCTTCACGCACACCAGCGCTGTTAAGGCTTCCAGGTTTAAGGTTAATTGGTGTCGTTTTGCTGGGGCTTAATCAGCTAACTTTATTGATACAAAAAATAGATACTAGAAGGGTGTAGAGAGGCTTATATTAAGAAATCTTCAAGCAAATCAAAACGTGTCTCTCAAGGGAAGTGGCCATTTGTGAGACTGCTGAGCACACAGCACTGTGGGGCCACGGCCAAATTGTTCTTGCAGGCAAGTCGAAGGCAGCGATTTCAGCAGCAGCACAAAGTGCCCACCCCATTTCCGAGAATTTTTGTCTGCTTCCTACACAGAGGCAGCCTGTACAAACTCCTTACATCTGCACAGACTGACGACAAAAAAAACAGAGAAGGAAAAGAGAATATGAAGATTCTGAGAACTGTTTCAGTCGCAGACCCCACGGAGCTGCATGCTGTTCAGCCGCCTCTCCAGACCCGCTCTGACAACTATTTATACGACCCCCTATTTTCTATCTCCCCCCAGACTCACGTTGCAATCTCTCTCGTGCATCACACGTTTCCGGCTGGTTTTTTGGATGGCTTTTTCTCCACCAGCACCAGCATTTCTCTGCGGTCACGCTGTGCAGCAGTAACCTGGCTGCATTCCACACTCCAGCCGCTTCGTTTCACCCTTGGCTACCTTAACTCCCCGGTGCTGATGCTCTTGACCACCACTTGCAACTGCAAAACTCTCACACTGACGTTATTCCCGCTTCGCTCCCCACAGGCCGCGTCCACAGAGCTCCATGGTGCTCCCCACTCCAAATGCACCCCACTTTTTTATCGGTTTCTTTTAGGAAAACGTTGTGGTGCCTCTTTAACTCCTTCAACATTTGTGGAACGCTCCAAGATTGTGAGCACAGACCCTGCAACTCTCCTCCCTTTCAGTTTCCTGCCTGGCTGTGGAGAGAGGAGTGATTTTTGGACAGACCAAGATAGAAGTGGATTTAAAAGAGAGAAAAGTGAAGGAGAACAAGATGTTAGAGCCGCTGTGCAGCTTCGAAACCCCTGTTGCAGCTGCATGAGCCACAGATCAAGCCTTGAGCAGCTTCATGGTAGAAGGGGAGAAAGGACACCCCTTGTCTCATCAACATTGCTCTAGCAAGCCGCTCTCTCATCAGCCTCAGGGCGGCCTTCTCGCACACCTTTAATAAAAGATGGACCAGCTGAGCCCGTAGATGTTTCCACACTTTTTCCAGTGAAGTGAAAATGCCTGGGCAGGTCTGAGGCTCCCAAATTACTACAACCAATAATTTGAAGCTCAGTATCTGACTGGAAGTCTCTAACTAATTACGACCAGCTAATTATTTATGGATCAATACAGAAAAGCACCCCTCAGCATCTTTAGTACAAGACACTTTAACCTTTAGACGTCAGGATAAATCATTCATGAAAGAGTATTCATTAATTTTGCAGAGTGTGTCACATGCAGCCACAGATTCACTAACCCAATTGACTAACACACTAGCTGGAATTTATAGAGTTACCATAGCGACTGCTCAAAATACTGAAGCCATACGCCTGCTACCTTTCCGACTGCCTTTGAGCAGGCACACGCACAGCGACGCACGCAGACAGAAGCGCCGCTACATTCGGTGCTTTCCTCCCTCCTGGCCAATTGTTCAGCAGCCACTGCATAAAGCGCAGCTCCGTGAGCAGCCCTGCTCTGGGTGAGACCTCGCTGCCACCGTGGACACTTCTTCTCTAAAATCGAATCAAGTGATTCTTCATAGCAACGTTTTTTTTCCACTCCTCAGAGCCAGCGGGAACCAAGGAAGCCCAGAACTTGCTGCAACCTGGTGCCTAAGCACGGCCTATGTTCACCCGAGTGATGGCAAAGCAGAAGCGGTGGTGGGGATCCCCGAGACTGTGCTAGCCCCACACGGGGCTGTCCGTGTGGGAATCCTGGCTGCTTTTCTTGCCGTTTCAGCAAGAGAACTCAGCGGAGTCAAAGGTAGAACAAGGGCACTGGAGGTTTAGGTTGGGTAAGGCCTAAAGGGAGAAGTCCTGTTCCTCAGGGGAAGAGCAGACTGAAAGGGACGGTCAGTACTTCACAGGCTCCAGATGAGACAAGGAATGTTTTTTAGGGAATTCTGACTGTTCTGGGCAGGTGGACCACAAGTTTCACCAATGAGAGCTGAATAATACTGACCAGAGAAGAGCAGCACTCATCAGTGATGTGACACTCGGCAGGCAACGTGTATTTTAAATGACACCATTTTGCCTTTGTTCCTTTTGCCACAACAGAGCTCCCTGGAACACCTAACGCCTCTTCCATTTCTTTAGGAGGCCATGCGGTTCCCGAGACCTAAAGACACCATAGCCCACATACTATGCTTAGCAAACTGCACAGAAGGCATCCCCACGTTTCCAGCACTCAGATTACACCTTCCTCACAGAAGAGGACATCATGCAACACACATGGCTGAGGAAGGCAAACAGACTTGTTTCTCCAAGCTCTAGCAGATCTTCCAGATCTTTGATCTTGGAGCCATCCACTCACGGGCAGAAAAGGCCACAGTGCAGGTGAACTGAGAATATTCCAGTCTGCAGGATGACTGAGTAATCCCTGCTGACAGATCCACAGGAGGCAGGTGCAGACGCCAGGACTCCTTCGCAAGCTCCACTGGAAACAACAGAGGCCACGGACCGAGGTTGTGGTGACCACTGCCAGCCTACGCCTCGGGGCCAAAGGGTCCCTTCCCTCGGGGGCTTTCTGTATATCAACTCTGGTTACACACGAGAGGCAGAAAGATTTGCCCAAGGTTGCCAAATCCTTTGCAAGTTACAACTCTTTCTGAAAATACCAGGTTGCCTCAAAGACTCTGAAATAATTTAAGAAAACCTGTGGGAGTGGGAGCAGAGCTCCCGCTGGCTGTTTAGGATGACAGCGTTCTCTTACCACACCGCGACTCAGATGCCGCATGAGTCACTGGTTGAGCCCACACGTCTGGGACTCTTGTTAAACCATCTCCAAAAAGGCTCTTTAGGATGAAGCAGCTCATGCATTACTCCTGTCAGCAGCCAAAGGGGTTTAGAAGCTGGGCTGATCTGTAGTCCCCCATCCTCAGTATTTCCCAACAGGACCCTTGGGAAAAGGTCAGCCTCTTGGCTTTCAAACACCTGGCTTTGTTGCAGGATGGAAAAGCTCTGTTCCACCATCACTGGGAACAGGCACACCCCTCTTCTGCACAACCGCTGTTTCAGAAAGGCAATGTATAAATCCAAGCCTTCTATGTCCTTGCTTTTGGACAAGATCTTCCAAAGATGCCTCCACAGCGTGGCTGTCACAGGAACTGCTCCACAAGAACGAAACCCACCATGTTTAATGGCTGTAAACCCTATTTATCTTTTGGCAAGTACCAGCCTTATAAGCTGTGTAACAGAGCCCATACTTTAAGATTGCAACAACATGCTCAAATGTGACAGCAAAAAATACAAAAAATAAAATTCAAGAGACTCTTTTCCTCCCCTATAAAGTACCACCAGAAAAACCTCTCACTCCATGCCCGGTGCCTGGCCGCAGCACTGTTCATCTGCACGCCCAGGAGGAAGTTCAAGCACGCACACACGTGCGCAGCGTGTTTCAGAGACAAGAGTCCGACCGAGCAGTTTTAAATAGTATTCTGAAATACGTCCTAAATACTCTTTTTTTTTTTTTTAGTGGGAAGGGAGAGCAGGAATAGGAGAATTAAATAGCTAGACTTCCTTAGTACTGGGTCGATGGAGATTTCCACGGTTGTATAACAAAAATTACCCCCGACAGAAACAGCAAGTGTCTGTTAATACATTAGGCTAAAGCATATTTAATTTGTGCTCATTCCCAAGCCTCCTAATATCCTCCGCGGGTTACATAACCCTCTGCTAGCCTGCAGTTCTAACCTCCCAATGCAGGTGGCTTCCAAATTTATTGTAAAACGTTCTCAGAACAACTCATCCTTCAAGCACAAACACGCGGCGCAGCGGCAGGCAGGCAGCAGCGGCAAGAGCACGCACAGCACTTTCACCACGGATCAGGAAGCGTCCGGCCACTCTACCTTCTGATGACTGCTGACTTCGTCCCTGCTCCTGCCCAGCTCCTCGGCAAGTTTCACGTTCTCCTCTTGCAAAGCTGCGAGCTGCTGGGACTTCTGAGCTGCTGCCAGCTTCAGCGCCTCGCTGCGAGGACAGAGAGTGCATCGTTACCATAGGAACGGGAGAGGCAAGAAAAAACTGGGGGAGAGATTCAGCTTCACGGCTTGCAAAAAATACATCCAGGTCACGTGTCTAACGGGATCTAGAATAAAGGTGACAATCTAGACCTCAGATGCACAGGGGTGGGTTGAGCCCCGAGGAGCCGCAGCAGCACAAAACTCCCCTTTCCTGTAAGTGTGTCGGGCAGCAAACGCCTGGGTTGGGAAATACGGGGTAGGGTTTGACCAGAGTGCTGGCGAGGGTTAGAGCCTGCACTTTCTCAGAAGTGAACTTGGTAGCTAGAGGCAAAACGTGAGAATTGTTTAAAAAGGCAAAAAAGAAAGAAAACCCAAACAAAAAAAAATAAAAAGCTTGCAGTTCCACTTATTTAAGTACTCCCTGCAAGGTGTGACACCCAAATATACAAGAATATGCAAGATCACAGGAGGCAGAAGAGGAAAGTAGCTGATTTATTCCATTGTTTTAAGAGATATAAACTGAAAACGAGACAAAACAAAAGCTGAAGGGAAAAAAAAAAAGGCTCTGCAGGTTTCATTAGCCTATGCTGCTACTAATAGGTGTGGTCTCCTTTAAGTTTATTTTCAGGACAATTTTTGAAGAAAGTATTTTGCGTGCCTCTAACACAAGTGACTAACACAAGTTTTTATCAGATTTGACAATATCGGTGAGAAATCAAAAAGATACGCTTCCTTCCACTGACCAGTAATTTTTATGAGTGTGTGCTGTTTTCATAAAAAGGAGTCTCAGCGCTCCGGTGTGCCAGGATTACCCAGAGTTAAACCCTGACTGGAATATTAAAAATACTTCTATGAATGCAGGCGGTAGAAGAACCCGTAAGTCAGAAACTTACTCAAGCACTTCAAAATACAAGGACTGTTACTGGGCACGTTTAAACAAAAGGCAGCACGGTTTTACTTTTTTATTCCAGCACCTAATACGGGTAAGATTTTTCCAACCTTTTCTTCTGTCGGGTCTCACCTTGACCGACTTCCAGTCGCATCCACCTCGGCTGGACTGAACAGACCAGCTCTCACCGCCGAGCATCAGTGCAAATGATCTGGGTGTGAAGCGACTTGCCGAGGCAGCAACACCCTATTTTTAAACACGACTGCTCGCTGAACTGCAGCACTAACCCGTTCTCTTTCTGCTTTTGCCATTAAAGTGTGGATTCAGGGCACAGTAAAAAAAGCACACAAAATAGTGGGGTCATCTTGTGTGAAACGCTCCCGTGTTTAGTGCCAAGGAATTTTAAACTTGAGAGCTGCGAGCGCACTCGACAGCAAGCAGTACCGAACCAATTCACAACATCCAGCCGGTGTTTCTGCTTTTCTTCATCCTGGTTTTACACGAAGGCTCCTTCCCAAAGGACACCAATGTCACTGGGACACCCCCCGCCTCCAAAAGGCTCTCACAGCTCTAGAGGCAGCAGCACGTCCCCACCTACGCTACGAGGGCAACGTTCCCCCTCGCTCCCTCGCAGAGGCCGGGGCACTGCCCGCATCAACCCACCTCTCAAAGGGCTTCCCTCTGTCCACGCTGCTGCTGCTGCTCGAGAAATGCCTGGTGCCAAGCAAATTCCTTGTTCTCATTAAAACAAGGCAACACGTCGAATGATTATGACAACAAAGATCAATTAAGGAGCAACTAGACCCCCTTCCACTCATCCACAATGTCTCTGACCACTGATGCTCAGAGTGCACACCCAGCAATAGTCTATGACTACGATAAAGCTTAAGAAAAAATAAAAATTAATTATAATTATACTGATCAGGATCAGAGAACACCTTTCAGCGCTGAAGGTTTTCAAGGAAGCATCTTCTACAAATAACTCTGGCTTGCCAAATAACAGGCTGACATATTTTGTCTCTCCACGACAGCCTGCTGGCCCCTTGCTGTTCTACCATCAGAGCAACTAGTCTGGAAATAATTCTTCTGCTTTGGCATTCCCCACGAGCACTGGGGCAGGTAGGAATTGTTCGTGGAACAAAATCCTGCCTTTCTGAAAGGAGGCTGCTGTCGACATAAGCACACAGGTTTTTAACAGCAAGCAGCAAAACCCGTCAGTCAAACAGAAAGTTGGTATTAATTCAGTGCGCTCATTTCCTTTGCGCCCCATCTTCACCTCACAAACTGTCACAAAATGACTTGTGGAACTCACAACAATAATAATTAGTCAAAGCTGCTCTTAGCTCTCAATCCAGATTCCAGCTCTCGCTCCATGAGTCAAGAGATTCTTCTGGGAGTGCAGGTGGGAACAGAGCTGTGATCTAAGGCATCGTGGCTCTGAGCGTTGGGGAGGTGCGGCTACTGCGGGGCAGCAATAACCACGATTTTTATTCACACCAAAAGCTTTGATGCAATGAGATTCCACAGGACAAAGTACTTGATATCAGATGCTTTGCAGCTGATTTGTGCACAGTGTTACACAATCATTAATTTGTAGTATATAAGAGGTGGGTTCTCAAATGAAGCATCTCAAGTGATAAGCAATTAACTCTAGTTTACACACTACACGTGGCATTTGCATTGTACCAGGTAGAAATCAAGTGCATAGTGGGACAACTGGAATAAGCTGGATAAAGCCAGCAATGAAAAATAAAAGCAGAACTAGATTTTCTATACACAAAGCCACTCAAAACTACTTAACCCTCCAAGTGTACTTGCAATTCAATCAAACCAAAATTTTCTCATAAAGCTGTTAGAATCATCTGGTGCCCTCAGGTGGCAGAACTTTAGATTCCTCCAACAAATCATTTCAAATAATGCTTGGAGGGAAGGATTTGCTTCAATACCCTTCAGCAGTTCACAAGCAACATTATGATTCCAAGTTTTATACATGTCAGACCAGTATTTAATCTTGACCTAATATCTGCTTTGTAAGTGAGGAAACCCAAGAGGTACTAAAAGACAATTTTAAAAAAAAAAAAGGAAAAGTAAATGTGACTACAAAGGAATAGTCTAACAGATTTAATATTGAAATACTTACAATTCTTTTCTAAGTTCTTCCACTTTCTTGTTCTCCAGATTTAGAAGCTCTTTCGATTTATTAAGTTCCTCTTCATTTTTCAGGTTGTTTTGCTTAAGCATGTCCAACTTAAAGAGGAAGAAAAACCTCATTACTCTAAGGAAATGGTACAGCTCTTAGGTGCAGCACTCAGAAAAGATATTCAGCAAAATGGGGGCCTGAGCTGAGCTGTTCCACTTTTTCATCTTTAGTCCTTAAAATAATTCAGCCTGTTTGTATTAAGAATCGTTTGTCTGACAAGAAAATATTGTGAGACTTCCTGCATTTGAGCAGCACAAAGAATTCAAAGTCCCCCGAAGAGCAGCTTCCAGTAATCCGATGTGCACGCCCTGATGTAAGAGATAAAGCCCCAAAGCATCTCCATTTTAAATGCTATATGACTCAAAGCACTTCTTAAAAAATTCAAATATTAAAAATTAATATAAAAAAATCAAGATGAGCTGTTCCCTCAATTTCTATTCCTCTAAGGTAAAAGTTCTGCTTAATCATACCTTAATTTCTGAGAACGAGTAGGCCGAATGTTGTGCTTGCAACCACAAGACATGAATTCCTTCCAGAGATCTCGTTGCATGGGACAAATGGTTGTGTAGCTATTTACTGAGCTTGCATCTACCACGTAAACACCACAAGCTTGCGAATCTTATTTGTTCGCATTCAGGAACACATTATATTACATAAGAGATAATCTTCAGCCATTCTCTTGGCATTACAGGACCCTGTGGATTATTTCTTTTTTTTTTTTTTTTAAAATCCAGCAAGTGAACCTCTGTCATTATTAACGTCACCGCTTTTAATTCTTGAGTCATCAGATCTCGTTGGAAATCATTACTGCTCCTGCACAAGCTGTGGCATTTAGGTTAGCCCAGCTGTTCACTACCCGTTACTGCAGGAGCTGCAGAAGATGAAAGAGCCATCAAAAAAGAGGCCACAGGGTGCTCAAGATCGGCAGAAAAGATCCCAGTTCGAGGCTAGATTAGATACTCTGGGGCAAAAAGAGTGTGAAAGAGGTTTGTGAGGACATTCTTCCCTTCTTCGAACCCTGAAGTATCACAAAGTGGTGGGAGGATAGATTGCAAACGGCTCCCTAGAGGAACTGCTGGACACGCTGGACTGGGAAGTTCTTTGGGACCGTTGTGCTCGTGTATTTGCACGGTGCACAGCTCAGCAGAACTTGTAGCTTGGTAAGACGACACGTGTCAAGAGCACAAAGAGGATGTACAGAGCCCAGGAGCGCGTTACAGGTGAGAACTGGAGCAGTAACTCCTGTGGATTAGGAGCTACTCAGAGCTCTGCAGCACTTCATCGGAGCGTGAGGTTGCACCTCACGCGTACAACCAGGGAACTGAAGCCCACAGTGGTCACATCAAAGTTATTCAGCCAAAGCCAAGCAGCAAGACCGATTACGCCTCAAGTCAAGTCCATGTCTCTTGATCCTGAAAACTACAGAACTCCTATGCCATAAGATAATTATTTTTGTTGCTGCACCGTGATTTAAGGGACGCAGCCTTCTGTGCTGTAAAGGTATTGGAAACCACGTGCAAAATACAAAAGAACACAGGTCACGGGGCTATATAAAGCACCCAGACTTTCCATTGATATGCACTCATCTAGGAAGTTTTCACAGGCCAGCCAAGACTGAGTATTGTGGTGAGAAAATGACAGAATCCACTCCTGCCTAACCTAATTCTCTGTAATTCAATAGCTGTTCCTTCCGAACCAGGCAAAACCTTTCATATAAAAGCATTTAAATGTGATTACTTCATTCTGTAGCTTCTCGTTTGTCTGTCTAGAGTTCTCCAAAGAGGCCAAAGTTTCAATCTTTTCTTTGTGAATGGCATCCTTCTCTTTGGTCACCTTCTCCACAGCCTGGAAAACATCTTCTGCCATTTTGGCAGCCTATATATAAAGAGGAGCAGGGGAAAAAAAAAATATAAAAGTATTACCACAAGGACCACTGAAAGCAAAATATGAACCACTGTACTTTATGCACAGCTCCGTGGTTTGCCAGCTGCTTTCCAATTAAATAAGGACTTCAACTGGGAGTTTATTTGCATTTTGAAGCTGCATAAAGTATAAAAATAAAAGGACGTGAGAGGATTCAACTGCATGCAGAAAAAGATCGTAATCCCATGCTTGTGAGGAAGCCCGTTTCTTCCCTTTTCACTCCTGGATTTCCAATTGCCACCACTGTGATTGCTCTTAGACTTCTAATCGCCTTAGACAGTAGTAGTTCAACAGATATTCACTGCCAACAGACTGCTCTATTTTCAGAAAATGTGGACTTACAAAAAGCTGTTAAAAATTTGAAAAAGAATTGAAAATTAAATAGGAGATAAAGCCAATTATTGCACTATTTCAGCGTTGTTCGCTATGCCCTCATAAAAGGAAATAATTCACCAGAATATTAAAATGCCAAGGCTGGCACGATACATTCCTGTAGGAAATCTTGAGTCCCATTTGTTTTCAAAGTGATGTTATGGGCTTCAAGCCACACAAACTGAAATTCAAAACACTTTACAGAACTTGTTGGTGGTGAATACAAAATTCTGTGAATAAAAAGAACACCAGAATTGTTGATGTTTTTAACAGACTGGAAGTCCTCTAATGTAAATTTTAATGGCTCTCTTACACTGCTTTTTATCCAATGGCATTTACGGGAGCAGTATGTTCTTTTGTATTTTTTTGAGCAACTCAAATTTGTCGTTTTTCGTAATTTAACATAAAATTGCACAAAGATCTAATCTAAAACCTCCTCTATTACTACTCTTGCTTTTAAGCTGCAGAGCACTTCGACAGAAGGAGCTGCTCAATTTCTGCTACCAGATTCAGGAAAGAAAACTTCCTTTTATTCACAGTTTACGTTGTTTTCTTGCAACATTCAGCAACAACATAGGCTTTTCAATTTAGAATTTTTTTTGTTTTTTAAATCAAAGTCTTTCAGACTCACAGTTACGACTTGAAAAAAACCCCAAACCATAGTAATATATTGTAAGAGACCATAATTCCAGCCGGTTTCTACCGAGATGAAGTGCTGATTGTGCAATGAAACGCAGAGAGGAAACCACCGGTTAGTGCTCAGTGTTAGTATAACCGTACTTGAGTGTTTAACTGTGTTTCAATACCTCAATTTTTTGTGCTACCGTTTGGGCCTGGAGAGTCTCAATTTCTTTTAGTTTCAAAGCCAGACTGTTCATCTCCTCCTGCAGCATCTGACTTTTGCCCTGAGAGACCAGCAATTTGCCTGAGAGGTCACTATTAGTTTGTTCTAAAAGTGCTACTTCCTCTTGCAGTTTATAACAATCCTTGGAGAATTTCTCCTTCTCTTTTAGTATTTCTTCCTTAACGATGACCAGACTCTTCTGGTCAGCAAGCAGGCTCTCATTTTCCTCAAGTAACTTGATTCTCTCCTTCTCCGTCACCTCTAGCCTCTCGCAGACACAGCTGTGCAAGTCCTGGAGCTCTGCTTTTGATTTAGACAAAGAAGCAAAGTCGTTCTTCAGTCGTTCCACGCTGGAAGCAAGCTGCTCTGTCTCTGCACAGAGGGTTTCTTTTTCTTTAATTATTTCCACCAGTTTCATTTCAGATTTTTCCTTCTCCTGAACCAGAAGTTCCTTCTCGGTCAGAAATTCTTTATTTTTCTCTCTCAGCTCTTCTACCTCCTTCTCTAAGGAGCTGATGTTGCTTTGAAGTTCCATACGCTCCAACAAAAATGATTCCTTGTCCAGTTTTCTAGCTTCCTTTTCTACGGTTAAGTTTTCTTTCATAATTGCAACCTCTCTGTTTAATTTCTCACATTTATCTAGCAAGTCAGTCCTCTCTCTCGTCAGCATTTCCCTTTCAGAGGAACAGGTCTTCAATGAAGATGACAGGACCTGCTCAGCACGTGATGCAGCAGCCAGTTCATTTTCTAATGTTCTTTTGGCATCCTGGGCCTCTTTCAGAAGATCTGAAAGGTCACATTTACAGGTGATTAGCTCTTGATTTTCTAGAGTCTTCTTATCTAGTTCTTCCTTGAGGGCTTCAATGGAATCTTGGAGCATGGTATTCTCTTGGGCCAGAGCTTTGTTGGCTGAGATGTCCAGTTCATGTTCTCTCTTCATATCGGAAATCACATTTGCAGAAGACTCGTTTTCATCAAGAACCTCTAAGTATTTGTTCTCCAATTCCTTCTTCTCTTGGAGAAGAGCTTCATTGTGCTTTTCAAATTGCAACGACTTCTGAAGAACAGATTCCTTTTCTAAGTTCAGTTCACTTATTTTCTCAGTAAAGACTCTCTCAGCAAGCACAGCATCTGCTGTGGCCTTAGCAAGCTTTTCAGTGATTGCCTTATTTTCATTTAAAAGTTCCTCCCTCTCAGCCACAAGCCTTCGTTCTGATGAAGAAAGTGCCTCTTTCTCTTGAAGTAACCGAATACATTCAGAATTGGATCTGTCTCTTGAGGCTTTAATTTCCTCAAGATGACAAGAGAGACTAGCAAGGGAATCCTTCAACTCCGTATTGTCTTTCATCACTTTCTGAAGTTCTTTCCGTTCAGTCTCGAGTTCTGTTTGCATCTCTTCCGTTCTCACTTTTAATGCCTGGTTTTCGCTAACCGCGTTGTCTAAACTCACATGCAGCTCTTCTATGCTTTTAAGGATCATCTCCTTCTCCGACTGCAGACTCTGTCTGGTCTGCAATAGACTGTTCATTTCATTTTTTAGGGCTATATGTGTATTTTTAAGATCTGAGTGTTTACCTAGGGCTGAATCTCTCTCTGCAGTCAGAGTTGACACTTCTCTGGCCAGGGCCTCACAAGAATTTTCCAGCTTTTGAATAACATAATCTTTGTCTTTAACAACTGCATCTTTCTCTTCCAGAAGTTTCCTCTGACAATTCTCCAGCTCTTCCCATTCCTTGATACGTTTCTGGCACACCGCATCCACGGCATCTTTGCTGGCCTGAAGTTCTTTCAGCTGCTGGCGCAAGGCTGACTCTGAAGACCGGAGGGCATCATTTTCTTGAGTTCTCTTCAGAAGGTCTGCCTGTGCTGCCTCTACTTCAGAGAGTAATTTGCTTTTCTCAGAAATTAGTGCTACCTTTTCTGTGCGTTCCTGCTGGCTTTTGGCCTCAGCTTCTTCCTTCTGCTTTAGGATTTTTTGATTTTCTGAATTAAGTTCTTCATTTGTCATCCGAAGTTCTTCTTGGTCTTGTTGCATTAACAAAATCTTTGATTCCAATTCTAGAAGCTTTGATAACAAGGAACCTCTCTCTAATTTTAAAGTATTTCCCTCCTGTGCCAAAGTCTCTTTTTCTGATATCAAACCCCTCATCTCGTCTGACATTAGTTCAATTTCTTTTCTGGCTGATGCTAACACAGAGCTTAAGGACTAAAGAAATAAAGTCAGGGAAAAGGGAAGACAAAAATGAAGTGAAGCAGACAAATGAGAAATGTGGTTTAAGGGCAAATAGAGCTATTGTAATTCAAGTTTTAAGAAAGTGTATACACTGGCACACAGTCCCTCTGGGAACTCCACTGTTGTTACTTTCTTACAAAGCCACCCACTATCCGCAAGAAAACTTTTCAGGGGTTAAATGATAATAATAATAATAATAATAAAAATAATCATCATCATCATCATCATCACAGTTTGAAGGTTCCTGCATACAAAACTTCATCTTGTTTTTAAAACTACTATCCATAAATTTTCTGAATGAAAATTAATTAGAAGAGCCACAGATTTCATGAGAATCTAAGTGTATTAAAATGCAGGGAGTTATATTAAGACTCTGACTTCCAATTCCCAAATTATCTACTTCTGTAGATCATTCTCCACATGATTTTGTCCAAAATATATTGTCATAACCCATTTGATTCAAAACACCACACCAGCGGTGTATTTAAACTTGTGCGCCAATTTATACACTAAATATTTTGCTAAAGCATAAAACAAAGATTATAGCAAATAACAACTGAGGGATGGAAGCAAGCAGTAATGTCAAAGAAACAGAAGAAAAGAATAAAAAAATCACTAAAGCCAAGCTACATACTAAATAGTTGTGCATAATATGGGATTACTACAGAACAAAATTTCAGGTGTGCAACACTTTTAAATGAAATAGTTCACAGCGTATTTTAAAATTCATGCACTTAATCAGAGAATAACACTTGGCTCCGATTGTGCCGAGCCAGGTATCTATGAACATAAAATGTTAACATAAAAGAACCGTATTTCCTGGGTTCCTGGGTAATCTAGAGAAGAGAACCTTTTAGTCATTTACATTTCTCTTCCCTAACCAATATTAATCTACCCTGGAAAAGTTCAGAAAAGAAACACTGCAAAAATCTTCCTATGAAATGGTGAAGCCAGGCAAAACCCAGCGATTCACTGCAACAGAAAGATTTATACTTTAAATTATTTGCAGAGTAACAATATATACATACTTTGGCCTCTTCTGCTTGCTTCTTCAGCTCCTCAGCCTGTGTTTCTAATTCGTCGTTTTTCTTTTGCGCAATTTTCAGCGCCTCTTCTGCATCCAGCAAGTTCTGCTTAAACCCTTTGATATCTGCATCATGCTTAGAGATCATCTCCGAAGTGTCTTTTTCATACTTTGCCTGAAGATCTTTATACTGATTTTGACTAGTCTCGATTTGCTTTTTCTAGTAGAAGATAAAACAAATGCAACACAGTGAAAGAAGGTACGATATTCTGCACGTAATTAGCTCCTGCTTTTTACAGTTCTTCTTACCATGCCCGTTAGTTGATCCTGCATATTTTTCAGTTCTGCTTGATGAATCTTGAGAGTTTCTTGCTGACTCTGCTCAGCTTTCTGTGTTGTCTGCTCCACATTTTTCTGAAGCTGAACAGCCTTTTCATTTGCTTTTGTAAGCTCAAGCTGTATTTCCTCCAACTGCCTAGAAAGACCAAATAAAAGAGCATTACTTTTTGCTGACAGCACGACAGGCACGGAGATGAAAGACTAAATTATGCTGAAGTTCTATATTCAGTCCAAGCATTTAAAAAGAGAGTTAATTATTTAACATATAGAGGATGTTCTGCTAAATTAAGCATACACAAGTGAGCCTGAGCACTTGCTCGTGTGCAGAGCAACACAGCTGCCACTTCCTTTGCCTCCAGTCCGGGGTTTTGTAAAGGTAAAGAACAACTACACACAAGTTTTCTTTGAAACAAAACACATTTTCTCTTGGTAGACAAAAAGGGGACCCAGTCTCTTATATATCTGAACAAACCAGGCTTATCAGGTCATCAAGTAATTATGAAGCACCATCACAAAACACTCCAGATTATTTAAAAGGTCGTTTCCTCTAGGCAATGAGAAGCACGTTACATAAGAATTTTAGAATTATAAATGTTAAATGCTCTTCAAACCGCTCTAATGAGACTTTGGTTAATGTAGTTTGATAGAATAAGTTCACTCGTCATATCAATGTGACACTGGGGAGCATCTTGCTCGGATATTTACAAAAAGATAAAATGAGAAGCTGGGAGTGCGGGAGCAAAGAATTAGCGTGGAACTGTTCTGACCGTGATGGAATACCTCTCTTTCAAGCGGAGCTCATCGTTCATTTTCGTAAGCTGGGCAGAGCTGTCTCCTGAAGACTTCATGATCTCTGCAATATCATTTTCAAGTTTGGCTTTAGCTTCCATCAGTTGCTGTTCTCTCTCTTCTCGCTCCTTCAATTTCTTCTCCATCGCTGAGCAAGAAAAAAGATTAGCAGTCTAGTAAATTTAAGAGACAGGGTATGCACAGACGAGCCAGAAGATAGGGAAGAACTATAAGCAGAGTAATACTGATGCCACAGAGCTTGAAAATTACGGCTTTAAACTTTATGATTGTTTGACATTTGAGCTGTGACCTGTAGCAGAAAGTGAAGAACTCTTCAGAAACAGTAAAAAAGCAACTAGTCAAGAAATTGTTCTCTCAGAAGTGATTTAGTTAACTTCAGGCCGTGAGAAGCTGATAGGAATTCTACCCATATCAGAGGGTAAGCAAGCAATAGAATAAGAGAGGTGTGAACATCTTACAGGTGAGACAACTCACTGGCTGTTCGTAGAGCAGCAGAAGACAATGCAAGCAGCATGAAGCTACAGTGAAAAGCTGACTCAGCCTGGGCAGGCACTGCCACCAAGGGCAAGAGCAGCCCTTGGCTTCTGCAGTCCCAGCGATGCCTTGAAAGGCTTGCTTACAGGGAACACGGTCGTTCTCCTTTTCTGTCTACAGGGGTTCTAAATTGAGGTGTAAAACTAGAAAGATACAACAAGACTCTCTCCTGTGAGATAGGAAGAAGAAGACAACCAGACTAACGTACAGGCTTTTCGATGTCCTTAAAAAGAAAACACTACTTATGGAAAAGGCTTCTGTGAACTGACTGTCTTACATTTGTAAGGCTTCAGTCCCATCTCCAAACCTTTGTCTGGCATCTTTGTTGCAACGTTGAACAAGAATTTAACTACTGATCTGGAATACCCTCAGCCAGGAAAGCTTCTGCCTTACTGCACCATGTCCTTAACATCACGGTCACCTTGCTGGGTCACGATGCACAGTGCCACAAAAGCTGTTCTCTGCCTGGAGAAAAGGCTTTCTTGGGGAGGCACATGCATTTGTGAAAGCATTCCGTACTACGATGCGGCGAGCTGAGCAGGAGGCAGCATAGGAAAGCACAAAGCTGATGGATTTTTGAAAACATTCCGTTTTATTACTTCCTTACCAGTCAAACTAGACTTCAGCTGTTCCAGTTCTGAGGACATGAGTGCAAACTGCTCTTCTTTTTGGTTTAGTTTTTTTATTGTTTCTATGCAAGTAAAATTTTGAAAACAAAAGTTAGTTAACTACTCGGCCGCAGACAATTCCACCTACTTGCAAAGCATATTACTCTTAAGAGAGGCTGCAAGTAATCCTGTCCTTCCCATAGCTGCTGTACCACCAGGTGGAAATTAGAAAGTACATGGAAAAAAAACCTTTTATTTTGCAGCATTTATTTCCTGCCGCATTTTAGTTCAGTTTAGTTTAGCAGCAGACATACCTTGCATAGTTTGTTGAGCGTTTTCTGCTTCATCAGCCGCACTAGTAAACTTTTCTTTCTGAAAAACGGACACAAACTGAAGGTAAGGTTTGGTAACAGCAGTATAATTCAACCACTGAACTTCTATCAGGTATTTTTCAAGTACAAAATAGAACACTCTTCACTCCTATTGCAAATATATCTGAAGTTTTTGAATTAATTTAGCACAGAGGTGTTCAGCAACATAAAGCAAGATTTTCCCTCGCCTTGGTTGCAAGTCCCTAAACACCCAAAATAACTTCTCTGTCAGGTAGCACAGCTACAGAAGTGTAGCCAGAGTCCAGTGTAGGAGACGTGATTTCTGGGTCTCAGCAAGAGAAGCTATCCGTGCTGCTCCCAGGCTGCACAGTGCACATCTGCAGCCCCGTCATCAACCCCATCCCAACGTCTTCCAGCTTTACCAGCAGGAAGAGATGTCGGATTGTGGGGAAAAAAAAAAAAAGGATATTGAGGAAGATAAGAAGCCAGACTTTTCCACCAATTTCAAATATTTTCTGTGGCCATGGAAAGATTTAATGACAGGGACAGTAAAACCTAAAAGCATGTCTTTTTGTTAGGAACTCCGGTGTGGTTTCTCAGGAAAAATCCCACCCAGCTACGAAATACTTGCAAATTTAATGAAGTTTGCAAAATAAGACATCAGATGAAAAAAGTGTTCAAAACCCATTTGTAAGACACGTGTATCAAGCATTAATTTGTTTCAACAGTTATAATAAAGGGCCACATGTTCCTTAATGAGTAGTCTAAATTTAAACTATGTGCTGCTTTTGATTTGGTTTAATATTTTAACTGAAATCCAAAACCAAGTGAGTTCTACTCAGATGAAACGCCTGAGAACACAGAACTCAGGTGTTCTCTTCCCTTCTTTTCATGAAGAAAATAACTTTGGAAGACTTCGCTCAGATCCACAGATCTCATTTACACTCTCACCATGAAAACAAAAATCCAAAGGATAAAGTCAAAATTCTGGGGTATTACTCACCAAAACTTGAAGTTCCTTTTCCAAAGAATCTTTAACTTGATTTACTGCACTCAAGTTTTTCTCAAGGTCAAGAAGCTTTTGCTCTTTGCCCTGCAGTTCTTTGGCCAGATTACTAGCCTAACAAGGATGATGAAATGGAGTAAAATAAAATTATAAACATGAATGGAAAAACAGGAAAATGAAAAGCTGACGCTTAAAGAAAGAACTATAATATTAAAATCACTGTAAGATGAAAAATAAAAACAAAACTGAAGAAAAATAAAGCAATGCATTAAACGAGTGAGGCTGATGTCCAGTGACGACTACAGACATCACAGTACTAACCACACCTTGAAATCATTAAAATGTAGTTCTTTTGGAAAGAATGGTGAAAACATTATTTAATGGCAGACATTTTTGAGTCCATTCAAAATTTGAAAACAAAGTTACAGCATCAGGTGAACGAGTAGTTCTGGTTCTTTATGGTTTTATTTTTTTTTAAACCGATGAATTTATCCTTTTGGCCTCAAGTGGCTGTTCAGACCACAGGGCTGGGGTTTTGCAAAAGGCTCTGTACCACACCCACCCCGAGATAGAGCAGAAAACCCCTGGGCCCTCAAAAACAGAGTCAAAGGTCCACAGGAATCGAGTACCTTGGAACCATCTGAGAAGGGTTTAGTAAAGCTATTTCCAGTTAATTTCCCACTACTTTCACAATCAGGGCATAGACTGGGGATGTGGGGGAACCCTTAAAATGAAATGATACATTAGCACTTTTATTCCTAGCTGCGGTGGTGAAACAAATTTCAAGTATGGAATGCTGTACTATCAACTTTAAGAGCCACTTCATCCAAACCCAAGAAAGATCTTGGTAAGCTGTATCCCACAGCAGCCTGTGCTGCAGAAATGCTGTGAAACGGTGTCTAACCACGTCGCTGCACATCCTTGTCTTAAAGAAAAGTTCCACCAGGATCTTTTGCTTTCTTTTTAACAGCCTCTTCCGTCATCTTGTCTGATGAGAGCCAAGGTGGTGAAGGTACAGAGGAAACACTGAGCCCCGCATCACTTTTTATCCGAATGCCTCTAACATCAAAGGTATGTGGATTCTTCTCCCCAGTAAGCCAGCTTCCCTAACATGAAAACTTTCAGCAGAGGCATGCCAAAGCTTGCAGCAAGAAAATGCAGAAAGAATTTTTTTATCTCTTTTGCTTAGTGGTGCAGACTGGGCACTAGAAACCTGTTTAGACCCATGACCCAGTTCACACTTTCTCTAAACCTCCTCAGATAGTACTAAGGTATTCAATAAAACTATTTTTTTTTCTGTGATGTATTTGCTGTAGCAGATTAGAACAGTACAAATGTAAAATAAAAGCAAAGTAAAAGTAAAAGGATGGATGTGGATACAAACCTTGCTATTTCCATCAACCTTTTCAGTCTCTAAATTCTGAATTTGTTTCTCAGCTGCCTCAAGCTGCTTGCTAAGTTTCTGGATTTCCAATTTACCTTCAGAATTGGCTTTCTGAAGTGCAGCAAGGTCCAAAAGCTTTTCTTCAGCAGCTTTGATCTGTGGTGTAAGACTATCAATAACTTTGGTTTGTTCATTGTACTTGGCTTGCAGTACCTCTAGCTCCTTTACCTTTATTTCAGCTTCCTGTAATTTGTTTAAAGTGTCTTCCATTTCTACTAGATGCTGATCTTCCACACTTTCCAGTTTGGTCTTCAGGCTTTCCAGGTTCTGATCTTTCTCCTCTGTGACTGCCAACAGTTTTGCTTTCAGTGACTCGATCTCTTTCAAGTGATGAGATTTTTCATTTTCCTGCTTCAGTTTTAAATGTGACATTTCCTTTTCATAGTCTAATTTAATCTTCTCCATCTGAGTCTTTAACTCTGCAAATTCTGCTGTCTCAGCCCCTACACCTTTGCTGAAAGAAACTTTCAGTTCTTCCATTGCTTGCTGGTGGGAGGCAATGGCAGATTCCAGCTTCGACTTCCACAGCTCTATTACATCAGAATTCTCCTTGTTGGCGTGATCGAGTTTGGTTTTCAAGGATTCATTTTCTCTTGCCATTCTCTCATTCGAAGCGGAAAGGGATTTGATCTCTTTCTGCAATGCTTCCTCGCTAATTCCAAACTTCTCTTTCAGTGAATTAATCTCATTCTGGTGTTCTTTGCTAACTGCTGCCATTCTTTCTTGCAAAGAACTAATTTCTTGTAGCAACGAAAGAGAAGTGTCCACATCATCAACGTGTTTACTAGACTCTAATCTCCCTCGAAGCTCGGCTACTTCCTTCACCCGCAATGCTAGATCTCTTTCTAGTTCCATGATGCGAGATTTTTCTGATACCGTGGCCACCTATGATTAACAGTGTTTTAAGAAAAGAAGAAAGAATTAGAAAAGATGTATTAATACAAAAATACTTAGGCCTCACTGCAAAGAAACCACCGAGCGTCGCAAACTAACTCCGTGAGTATATCCTCACCAGCGTTTTGGATTAGAACACCTTTGAGTTTCACTGTCAACTCCTACTTCTACAGAAATTCTAAAGAAACCTTGGAGTAAAAGCAAATGCTGCTTTACACAGTAGGCTGTGAAACAAGAACAACGGTTATTTCCTTTATGTATAAATTACCGTTTTTAAAAAAGGAAAAATGCCCATGTCCTTGTAGTACATGCATACTCTATTCTTCCCAAAGGTGGAATTTAAATTCATTTTTCTGAAGCTACCTAGAAATAACAACTTGCTGAACAACTTCCAAGCTGCGCTTACATATATTATCAATGTCGAAGTAAACATTTCTGAGAACCATTTTAAAACAGACTGAAAAAGAAAGGAGAGCCCTGAGGTCTTTATTTGTCAAAATAATTGCTTCCAAATTCATCTCATGGAGCCGTGAGACTGTGAGAGAAAAATACAAACACATTTTTAGCCCACAAATCTTTTGAAACTTCTTCTGTGTCCATTGTTCTTTCTGAAAAAGTGCCCTCATGTTATCTGAGCTTTGCACGGACTGCGGAAGCAGCCTGTGGTATGGAAAAGCAAATGAAGCTACAGCAATTATTTCTAATTAGGAAGTTAGTGTTTCAACCTCCTTATTGTACCAACATCCTGAAAAAGATATGACTTACCTGCAACTGCTTTTTAAAAGTACATTCTAGAGGACATTCTTGGCTTTATATTATTCATCCTAACCTCAACGTCAAGAAAAGCCACTTATGAGCATGAATAGATGTATCTCCTTAGGAATTAACAGCCGCTGGATTTCTGACTTGAGACAAAGTATATCCAGTAATATTTTGACAGGCAGCAGTATTACTAATGCTACTGGGATATCCATTCACAGATTATGTCATGGGTGGAAAAAAAAAAGAACTAAGAAGCCACTGCAAACCATGATTTACCAAAGCAAGTAGTACAACTATTGTAAGACCTCAGAAACCAAGCCCCAAACACAAAGTGTGTGTTAAAAGCACTGGCCACAGTTGATCTTACTTGTGGGGATTTAATGAACTTTGCTACTTCTAAAAACCAACCACCGAACATTCCTTTATGTCAAGTCACAGTCCCATCTGCTATTTTTGACTTGGATTCTAGTACTAATTTTGCAGCTTTAAGACGTCTTACCTGAATTCTTCTGAAGAAATGAGTATTCATACACGGGCATACACACCCACAAAACACTGAAGCTCAAAATTAATGCTAATTTTTAAAGTGTTCCAGCTATAGCAGGCACTGATCATGGCAGGAGCAAGGATCTGTTTCAGCATGTGTCACACCCAGCAGCCTGTGTCATCAGAAAATCTTCCACAACACAAATCAGTCTCGTTATTTAAATAGTGAAAACCATTACCCTAGTGTCTTCTAACTCCCTCTGGAGTTTGTCAGCTTTGGTCTTTTCAAAGAGCAGGCTCTGTTCAAGCTCCTTAATGCGGGCATGCTCCAGTTTGGTCTGCGTCTGTTAGTAAAAAGGGAAAGGAAGAGAACACAACGGTGCCACCATCACATGCCAGCACAAGAGGAGGGAGCCACATGCAGGCCGTGCTGCCAGGATCTTCTACCAATGATGAGCAGAGAAGATGCAGTGGATAAAATGAACAGGGAAACGCTATGGATGAGAAAGATGGACTGAAAGTGTAAATGGACTGACGTGTGAAAAAAAAATAAAATATGTAAAAAAAAAATAAAGCACAAACGAAGAAATATGAACAAAAAAGTTTCATGCAGCCAAGTAGAAGTTATTTATCAGTACATGAAGTTTTCAGCACAAATTAGAATAGTTATGTAAAAAATATATATGTGTATATATATATACAGCTACACCTGTTCTAACAGGATGATAAGTCCTTTCCCTTGTCATCCCACTAACTTTTTTTCTTTAATATTTGGCTTATTTTATAGATGTTTTAGTTAATAACCAGGGGACAACAATTCACCACTGAAGCTTATGTGACAAATCAAAACTTTTTAATTTTAGGGTTTTTTTTAATAGTAGCTGTAGCTCAAGTTTCAGCCATAAAAATCTTTTCGGCCAAGACCTGGGAACATTAAGGTTCACTTGTCACTATGGTATGAATTACTTGAATTAAAATAGAAAAAGAATGGTTGTCTATAACTGTAGAAACCTCCTAGTTCTTCTCCCTCCTCCTCCTTCAGGAATCAGGCAACAAGTAAGATTCTCCAAAACCAGGTAGAAAAGTGAGTCAGTCTGATTGTTCTATAGTTACTGAAGTCTAAAAACACTGAATAAGATGTGGAAAGAGAAAAAAAAACCACGTTAGAACTGTGTAATTCTAATAGGTTCCTAAAGAGAAGCAAGAAGCAGATGAAACTAAGTGAGCAGGTACCTCCTGCCTTTGCTTACAGAGAGGCAGAATTTTTAGCAAGAACACAGAATATTGGATATTCTGGCTTGATGCCCAGATGCTGCCAGAAGCCCACAAGAGAGCCTGAAGTTTGAGAGATGTGGGTAAAGTCTTGCAGCAAGTTCAAGTCTGACCTGCACCTCTGAAGTGGGGGAAAGGTGATGGTGGAGGGTGTGTCAAGAAGAAAGAAACGTAGCGAGGTAAGAGCCGGGTGCCACGCGTAGTTCTGAAGTGCAGACATCCTTGTGTTCTGTCAGTCTTGACAGGTCACTGTTACATTTACTTAACAACCCACGTGAAAAGGATTTTGAAAGTCTATTGTTGCTTCACAGAGTCTTTTCCAAAAAGAGCAGCTTGTCAGGGCTTGATCCCATTGAGAGAAAGGTGGACGTCCAGAGAAGACTGAACAGTTGAAGATGTGCTTATTAACCGTAGAAGGTGCAACAACAGTCTTGAAAGTTCTGCTCCACGCAGCTCAATTGCTGCAGTTAATTACTGCGGAACAAAGTAACGCTTTAACCCCAAGCCCTGCAAACTGCTACCAACAGGAGAGAGCCCTGCAGCCCCACAGCTGCCCGCTGAACACTGCGTTGAGAGAACCCAACCAGGCGCGTGAACGATTCCAAAGGCACAGCCCAGCGGCGTGTGCACAGCTGGCAGGACACTGCTGCTCCTCTGGTCTCTGTAACGTGATATTGTAAAGTCCCACCAGAACCGTGTTATTTATAGAGTGACAAGCTGATTAGCACTGCCTCCAAACCAGCTGCACCCGTTCAAGATCTTACGTGGTCTCTGCAGAGCAAGTGCGATGGGGACGAGGCTCTTGTTTTGCTTCAGGCCAGTTCTCCCCCAGACACAGTATTCCTGCTGACAGCATCCTTATCTTCTTTCCCAAAAGCCTGAAGACATCTGGCGGGTTAATTTGTTAAACGTTTTTTCCAGCTGAAAACAGTTGGCTTTTTTACCATGGAGTTACTAGGTCTGAAATACTAAAAGCCACAAATGCTAGAAGTTGCATCTTAGATGTATCTGTTTTTTTGGAAATTCGGTAGCAGATTTGTTTCTCTATCCGTGGAGGATCTTCAGTGCACATGAGCAAAAAAAGCTCCACAAGAATTCAGATTATTGCCTCTGCCTCCCACAGCCTTTGAAAATGGAACTAGGTATTCTAAGGGAAATAACAATATTTTAAAACTGACTATAATTCAGTCCCCTCTCTGAGACAGGTTATTATTAGTTCTGATCCACAGCTGAACAGTGAGCCTTGAAAAGTAATCTATTTTAAAAAATGGAATATTCCTACCTTCCTTGCTCTAATCCACCAACAAAATCTGCTAAAAACCAAGAAACCCCAAACCTGATAGTTGCAGAATTCTCTCTGCATGATTGCAAAATATGCTACCTTAACTTTTTCTACGCTACAGAAAACCCCAAACACTTTGATCACTAAAGTTACAGACACTGCTTTACTCCTGCAAAGATCAGATAGACCGTCACTGATTACTGTTTTATTTTTAATTCCATTTCTTGTATATTACTAAAGAAAATAAATCCTACTGAAATGGAAATAAAATATTTTTTTTAAAAAAAATCCACTCCAGACATCTTTGCTGGAGACCTTATTCCCCACTGAGGGCATGAGGAATTATCCTTCAAACAAATCTGATTTCCAAGAGACAGGCTCCAGTTTCCCTGAGGTAAAAATCACCACAACATTTTGAATCACTCAAATCTCTCTCCTGAGCACCTACAGAGAAACGTCTACATGATTTACGCTTCTGTTTGAGGAAACCCAGAGCCCGGTAAAACTTGAGAAGAGCTGAGTACTACAAAAAGAAGAAAAGAATTTGATTGAAAACATTAATTTGGATGGAAAAGAAAAACACCCAACAAATAACAACAACAAAGGAAGACTCTTCACCCTCTCCAAAGCTCTGCAGCGGGATTAAGAGTGATAGGGAAATGGAATGAGCCTCACTCTGCCTTGAACCTTAAAGGATTCTGCTCGAACTTCAGAGACCAGACATCAGCTCTATTCAGCACTCGTGTACTCTAGCTCTCTTTCCCTTCAAAATAAACCTTACTGTT
Source organism: Eurystomus gularis (assembly GCA_013400335.1). Taxonomy (NCBI): domain Eukaryota; kingdom Metazoa; phylum Chordata; class Aves; order Coraciiformes; family Coraciidae; genus Eurystomus; species Eurystomus gularis. The sequence goes on along the minus strand of VZZY01024918.1, from coordinate 399,567 downwards.
AAGTGCTGCATCTACAGGTCAAGCTGAGAAATTGTGCTGAAGCCATAAATGCTGATAATCAGTTCTAGGGTCGGGGCAAGACGACCTTCAGGCCCTTCGTGCTGGGATGGCAATCACAAAACACGGCTGAGATGATGAAGCACTAGCCTAGAAAGGAAGTGATCACCCACTCCTCTCCGTTAGAGAGTGAAGATGTCAACTTTTCATGGGAAAAAATCAGAATAGGGAAATCAGGAGTAAAGATAGGGTTAAACAAGGAGTGCACAAAACAAGAGAGAGGAAGGGGACATGCAGATTTACTACTAACACACCGTGAGCCTGATTGGAAGAATAGAGGAGACCCAGATCGCTGAAGTAGCTTCGCAAAAGGAACACCTAAGAACGCACAGCAGGAAACCAGTTTTAGTCTTGAGAACTTCCTATCTCGGGTGGGGATGCAGCCTGGGATAATTTTCCTAAATCCAATCAAAGAGAGGGCTTTTCAATTCCACTACTCTGAGCTATGGGAGCAAGAGGGCTGCTTAAACATCTTGAAAGGCAACTTCTGTTACCCAGTAGCCTGTATTTTTCCTACATAATTCAAAGAGGAGCTACATGAAGGTACAGCAAAACCAGACAGCTAATTCTTCAGGTATTTTTAATCATCTCTCCCCTTAGAATTTCAAGCCAAAAAATCAAAACAAACAAGGGGAGAGGTGGGGAACATACGGATTTTCTTTTTTGTCAGAAATATTAATCAGCTAACTGCATACTGCATCCATTGAACAGCAGTAGGAGCTCATAGGAAAGCGGGCAGAATTTTGTGAAGAAAGCAACTAAAGTCCTACATTTACATGCAAGACATTTTAAGATCCTAGAGAGTCATTTCCTACAAGCTCCTCTACTCTTCAACACTCACTGCAAAGCTCCTGACCCTACAGAATTCTAAGGACACGTTTGCCCTCTCTTCAGTTAATGGGGATTACAACGTTTAGTCATTACACACATTCTTCTGGAGAAATGTTGTAATTGCTCTGAAAGCAACATGCACACAAAGACTAGAGTCAATGTTTCAATAACAGATTATGCAGTTAGTGAATAAGTATAAGCATTTTCTGCACACAATCTGTTAACATGGGATGTCTCTGCACATTTAAGTGCCCTCTTACATTTTCTGGGTCTTCCGAAATCTGCCTCTTTCGCTATCAGTAAAATTAAAAAACAAACAAACAAAAATATTTCACCTGCAGACTTAGCACTATCATTCCAACACAAACAACAGGATACATTGCATTATCTTGAATTCAGTTTAAACTCTTAAGTTATGCAGCTTGACAAACTGCAAGTTTTAAGACAGTTTGCCGTGACTATTGACTGATTGGACCAAAAAAATAAAAAATTAAAATTTTCCATGGACTAAACAATAAAAAGAGCATTCTATGAAGAGCCTAGATAGGTATCTTAAAATGAATGGAAGACTAAAATAAAAGAAATGTTATATGGAATGAATAATTTCCATAAGGCTAGCACTTTGATCATAAATGCTTCACAGGAACACAAGTTAATTAAGTTTGTATTTTATGCTGTACAAGAAGTTATATTTTTTTTATTAGACAACAACAGAGTAGAACAATTTAAAAGCATCTTGCTTTTTAATTTGAAATTCGGGGTAAAAATTGGCAAGAGTTCAAATATCTGAGAGCAATCTGTCATTAAATGTTTCCTGTTCTGATGGTATAATAACACTGTGTTTCACCCCAATGTTACAGCTATACAAACAATAGAAAGAGAAACTGTACACGTTAATTGCTCTTTAGATTTTTGTGTACAACAGCTCTCAGGAAAAAAACATTCTTTGCTACTCCCTCAGGAAAGTACAGGGATTATTCAACAAATTGACTGGAGACAAGCAGGACAAGTCTTCAATATTAATTTTCAAAGGCATAAATATTAACTTGCCATTTCATGACTTCCAAATGACTTTTGTTGGTGATTACTTTTAAGCGATTTCAGAAACATTAGAAAGATATACTACAAAGTATCAAAAGTGGAGTTTTCTATGAATTAATTTAATTACTCTGAACAACTACAGCCACTGTCCAGGACTACCCTGGCTATGTGTGTGACTAAATGAAGGGTGCAATCCCATCATTTCAGGACCGCTAGCTTACTCCAGGGACTGCAGAACTGGGAATCACTTCCAGCTGCTTTGCAGATGCTTGGACCAGTATTGCATCTACTCATCATTCCTGCCTTTATCTTCTATGGAACCACACGCTTCATCTGAACTGACTCCATTTCCGTGTCCTACTGATACACCCTTGTTTACGAAGCTGGAGGTATTTTACCTCTAGGTCTCCTTTGGTAATGGATTCTTCTTCCACACGGAACTGAAGGTCTTCAACTTTCCTGTGGGGACAAGTCATTAAAAATTCAGAGAACTTTGAAGGAAGCTTTCAAGCTCACTTTTCAGTGGAAATCAGAACTACAGCAACATCATTCTGGTCACACCAGCAAAGTGCAAAAAACATTAAGGAGCAATCTGTCATAGGAAACCTCGGAGAGAAGGAATCTTGCTGTCTTTAAAACACAGCCACCCACAAAGCAAAGAATCTTCCTGCAGCTCTGTAAAGTACTTTGTTGAGTTTGCTGACGAGTTAAAAACCTTTAAGTCATCATTGATTCTCTCATTCTTTCACCCTTCTGCACATCCTCAAAAGAGGTGAGCAGTCTGATCTCACATCCTGTGTATTCTGCCACTCAGAAAGTCAGGACACATCCGAGATACCCATGGGCCTTCTAGAAGTGAGCTGGTCAACTTCCATCAAACCTCTAGCACAGACAAACATGCGAGGTGTCAAGATGAACCGCAGGATGTGGAATGGGAGTGCAAGCAAGAACATGGCCTTGCCTTGCCCATGCAGGAATCCTGAAGTGAGAAGCTAAGATCTGACTTAGAACCTTTTACGAAATACCCCTGACTCTGAGATATCCCAATGAACGTGGGCCCAGATCTCCTCCTCTTCCCCTTGATCCTTTCTACCCTGTAAGATGTTGCAGAGGAAGAGACGAGCCTGTCCTCTTTCCTTTGAATTGCACACGCTGCCGGTGCCCGCAGCATGGCTGACAGATGTAGAAATCATTGCATCAAAGGAAGTTACAAGTTCGGGATGCTTAAATTAGAAGGACGGTAAGAACTTATCACTGGAAGCGGGTCTCACCAGTGTGCTTTGGGAAACGGAGGATTAAAGATTATTTGGCTTCAAGTCGCTGCTGAGACTGACTTGAATACATACGACAGAGAATTTTCAAAGTCAATAAGCCTGGAGCAGATAGGAAGAAGGAGAAATATGACACCGCTGGAGCCGTGAAATGTTTTCCCGGCTGCAGGATGTCACTCCGGTGAACAGGCAGAGGCGCCGAGCAGCACTGCCACGCTGCCTAGCAACGCGCTCAAGGTGAGCTCAAGGCCAGGGAGGATTGCAGTAAAACGGACCCCCACTGACCTGGCACTCAGAGAAAGGAGGTCCGGAGCCAGGCTACCGGAGGTGCTGCAAAGCTGCTTCTTTCTATTTTTTAAATTTTAAACCCCACTGCGTTCTTTTGGAGAGAATATGAAAATAATTCCAGCTCTAACTCTATTGCTTGTTTCAAAAATCCAGTTCGAGGGGGTCCCGTAAAAAGGTGGCATGAAAATTGGAAAGGAATTGCCCAGGGTTTCCTGTTGTACTTTGTCATCTCGGATTTCTGGTTTTAGGGAGGCCTTTCAGAGAGGCTGACATCTGACTCATTTCAGGGCTGCACACAAGGGCAGACCCCCAGCGGGTTTCTAAATATGCTCTTGCTTTTCGAAAGCATTCCAAATCCACCAAAACAATCTCTCGGATTATTTCCTCCCCTAATCTTGTCTCAACAATTTATCAGATTATTTCATTTCCTAACCTCACTTTACCTATCTGACAATCTCAGTTCAGGCGGTTACAAAAGGCAATTAGAAAGGGCATTTGAATTAATGGCTTTGATGATTTTCCTGTAAGAGACCGACCCCACCTAGAAGCACGTGACTAGCAATAATAAATTATTCACAGGAGAACTAAACAGTAAATTCTTTATCCAGCACTGTCAGGAAATGAGATTATCCCCATTTTCATTTGGAAGTGGAAGCACGGTGTTTCCAGAAGATCAGGTAGTATCCACTCATTTCATATGAGTAGGAATAAAATCCTTTATACCAGAAAGCGATAATAAAAGGAATGAGTTGCATGAAATTCAGCTATAAACATTAGTTGCAGCTTCTAAAAAAAGTCCACTTTCTTTGGCTTTCCCTCCCCAAATTTAAGAGAGTTTCTCTTATAGTTGAAACGTTATGAAACTGCAATATGATTTTATACAATAATTACCCCTATCTGCATTATTCAACATTTGTCTCATATTTCTAAGTCACCAGAGCGCTTGCTTTTAATGCAAAGTTAATTTTTAAGAGAGTTCTACTAATAAGGACATTTTTCAGTTACCTTTTCTCTTCCTCAAGCTGATTGAGAAGCTCCACTTTCTCCCTGTCAGCAGCCTCCACCATAGCTCGCAGCTGGTCCATTTTTGCTTCCATCTCCAGCACATGCTAATTAGCAGGAGGAATAAGAAAAAAACCTTGGAAATTTTTCCCCAAGTTACGTGTCTATACCTCAGTAATCACAACTCAGTACAGTGACGGGCCAAGGCACAGGAATGTTACCATATTCAAATATGCACAGAAGAAAAGAAAAACCATTGCTTATTGAGATGTCTAGAGAAGTTCAATCAAAATCAGTTACATTAAACAGATTCGCTGTCTCATCGAGCCAAAGCTCCCACAAGGAAGATCTCACAGGTACGGACTACTTTAGTTTTAGAACACCAGCTCTTACTCTCAGACTTTTTCAACAAGAAAACACCATTTTGGAAATGAAGTCAGTTGCCTTAGAGCTTTAAGAAGAGCAACACCACTCTTACCCGATCGTGTCCATCGCGAACAAGGGCTAATTCCTGCTCTATTTCCCCTACGTGACTGGTCGCTTTTGCAACTTCTGCCCTCTCCAGGTCCCTTTCTGCCAGGAGCTGTTCAATGTGTTGCTGCTTCTCCTTCAGTGCCTCCTGTAGGGCTGTGGTACCAGAAATTTTTCTTGCGTACCGCGAGGATGTTTCTGTCAACTTCACAAAGCAAGCAAGTTAAAAATCATTCTGCATCAGGTGAAAACAAGGGATATCTCCAGACTCCACAAACATCGGGTTAGTAAAGCAAATGCTTTCTGTGGCCTACAGTACCCTCTTCTTTTACATTCCAATTACTTTATTTTCTAGCATTTAACAACAGCCATATAATTGTGCTAAGACTGTTTTGTAGCAATCAGCGGGTAGAGTGTAGGAGACAGAAGGGCTGAAGTAAAAACAACAAGTCTCAATCAAAAGTATGCTTATTAGACTCACACGAAGGCTACCTCATTATGTTTCTAAGCGTCTTTTTGCATCAAAAATAAAAGTAAGGCAGCCTTTCAGCAAGTTAGAAACGCTGTGCCTCTAGTTACGAAGTCATCATCTTGGGTCACCAGCAAGAGTATAAAATTTCCAAATGTTCTATCAAAAGCTTTTGGAACTCCCAACCAGCACTTGGCACCTCCACTACAGCAATAAAACATCCTGGATGAAAAGCAGTTACCTTGACTTAAAAAGCCAGCCTAACAGCTAAAACCTGTGAAGAAGAACAATTGGTCTCTGATTAGAACAGATGTTTCTATCACTTGGAGTTAAACTACTTCTGGAAAAGAAAAAAACCATCTGAAAGATTAAAATTAAAGAGTATAGATAAAAATGAATCAGTCTGGAGAACTACAGCTAAAATGAACCTTAGGCTTTTCCTTGGCCTTGCATGATCTCTGAATGGAAGCAGTGTCAGTGAAAATTTAGTTGGCTCTGTCTTCTACTTTCTTAAGAGATTTTGAGCTAGAAGGGAAAGTAAATAAGCTGAATTTCTGTAGCAAAAGTGAGCAAGAATTGCAAAAACAGCAAAGACTGAACGGGAAAAAAAAATCCAATAGAGTCTATAAAAACTGACTTCAAGCTTAACAGCTTAGAAATTTGCCTAAATATTAAATGAGAACGACATCTTAGTTAAAGGCCTATTTAAACCCTAAACAAATACACAAAGGCTTTCTCTCCTGTTATGTTAACCTTTCGCTCTGTCCAATTGCATTGCCCAAGAACAGGAGCACGTTTCTTCCACGATCCTTTCAGAGATCAAAATGTTGAAGACAAGGTGCCTGGAACGCTGCCGTTGGACAACAGCCCCAACAGAAAGCACAACACGGACGTGTTCTCCTGGCATCACAAAAACACTTCCATTTCTGTTACCAGGATCACTAGATGATCTCCTCACAGCCTTGAACGAGCCATCTACAATCCCTCCTAAATGCCCGATCAAGTGACTCAAGAGGTGTGAGACCATAAACTATCTTCCACTCCAATGCTTAGATTAGCTGTTTCAGATCCTTTCAGTTTCTAGGAGAGATCTCCATCAAGAATATATTGCTTTTTAACAATCCTAGCTCTTTGAATCAAGCTTGACCTAATTCCTGATTCAAAAAAAAAATCTCCAAGAAAGATTTCAGAGAAACATTAACTTCCTTCAGACTCGACAATAAATACAAATTGCATCAGACAGCCCTCTTAAATCATTAGATCACCTACTTTGACAGTTGCTTTTCCTACACAGGAAGAAGAAAACATCAACGGCCCTGAATAATTGAGAAGACTACGTAGGAGCCCAGCAACTTCCAGAGAAGTTACAGTCTTCCTAGAAACTGGAGCAAGAAAAGTCTGCTGTGTCAGAACTGATTTCAGGAAATCCTGTTTCTTCAACAGTTTAACTTTTAAAGAAAAAGGGTTAGAATTATTTTGACAGTCCTTTTAACTTGGATGGTAACTTGAGAAAAAGAGTTGGAGGAAAGCTGGAATTTTAATTCCGGAAATGATGGATTACAGAAGCTTTACATTTTACAGGCCCAAACACGCAGAAGCCCCGGGGCACAACACGGAGGCAAATAAGCAAATACATTGTAGACTTGAGGCAGAACCTGAACCTGTTAGAGCATCGGTTTTGGACTAGAGGGCACTCCAGAGCTAGAAGTGCAACTTCCAGAATGGATTAGGTAATAAAGTCCAACTGTTTGTGCCAAAGAAAAAAAAAAAACCCTTACGCTTTTTGTGATAAGGTATTAACCCTGTTGCCCTGACCAACTGCTGACCTCTGTTCGCTTGTAATCTGCTTCAGTTTTGAAGGTCTATGGTAGGTCACCTCTGGTTCTGCGCCTGCTGGTCAGTGGGACAGTGTGCCAGCTAACCAGTTCCAGAGCAGTGGGAGGGATCTCTTTCTAATTAGAAGTATTTATGTACTTGATTAAAAAAAAAAAAAAAAAGGAAAAATCTAGGGTGACTGTGGAAAAACCCAATTATTTCTATGCTTTTAATTGCCTTGAAAGAGAGAATTTTTAAAATTCAGCTTTCCCAGAAGATTTCTGTTTTACTGCTGCAACCCAAGATTAGGACGTTTATGTAACAGCAACTTTAGAAGAATCCACGGTAAGTGTATTAGGTGGAATTAGTACTGGGTTAGAATTCACCTGAGCCACTGCCTTTATGAATTCATAGGTTTAAAAGCAAATCTAAAAGAAAAGAAAGAGGCTTCTTGTCAGCAAAGACTTGACAATGGCCACTTCAGTATTGCTCAGCTGACTCATCTCTTTGACAATAAAATCTTTTAGACAATTTGAAGCTTCCTGCTTAATAAAGCAAGCTCCATCTATGGAAGCTTTAGTGCACACCAGATCCTCAAACACAAACCCCATATGACAGAGGCAGTGCTAGGAGATGAACAACCAAACGGAGATCCCAGCCAGAGAACACTGGTGCCTTTTCAGTTTGTTGGCATCACAAGCCCCTTTCTTCTCGCAGTAACTCGGTTAGCCTGAATTAACTGTGTAAGCTTAAATATTCAAATACTCAACTATTCTTCAGGGCTAGCTAAGATTTCCTTCCTTCATGCATGCTTTGAGTGGAAAAGAGAGCACAATTAATGTATCTTGTGCTCTGCCCAAGATCTGTTCTAATCTCAATTTATCCAAGGAGACCACAGGCAAGTGCCACGTGGGTTCCCGTTTGGGAACGGAAAGCATGCAATAGAAAAAGAAGCTTACTAGTCCTGTACGGCTTGGCTTGCTGCTTACTGAAGATGCCACAGAACTGAGGGAGCTCAGAGAAGATGCACTTGGGCTACGTTTCAGGGCTGTGGGAGTTGCAATCACTTTTCGCACAGTTGTCTTTGCTTTCGCCGGCGTGGTTGACGGGAATCCAATCTTGGTAACTTTGTGCACTGGAGCAAACAAACCATATTTTGGCTGACACTGAAAATACCTTTAGAAAAAGCAAAGCAGACAGATGAGGGTATTAAGTTAACTTCTGCCTTTTCAGAGGCGTGGTCTGGCTTCACAAAGAATTCTAGATCAATAGTCTAACAAGCATTAAAGGACAGGGTAACAGCTGGTGACAACCTCATCTATATTAGATCGCAGGTTTTTTTAAACACTTGATCTGGAAAGGGGACTTTGAGAGGCTGACACAACAGGATTAGATCAAACTTCAGAAATTCCAGAGGAAACTCTTGTGCTAGATCTTCATTTCCTAAAAATTCCATTCAGATCCAAAGTCTGACAGGCATAGCTTTCCTCTTCGCTACATTCCTCTGAGCTGCCAACAATAAATGTGATAGCAGAGCGTTAAAAATAAAACTCAGATTTTAATTAAATCAAGTAGTTTTATATTTTATTACACACATACCTAGACACGTATGCAGATTTGATTATACAGAACGTGTATCTTTGGTTATATAGAAACAAAAGTCGCTTAAAATTTTAAATTGTGATCACCTATGTTAAGGTGGCACAATCCTCGTAAATCCTTTTTTTAATGAGTTAAAGAACTGTACCCTATAACAAATGAGAAAAATAAGTTAAATTGTGATGTGAATTAATGCTTTCTAAGTGTGACTTACCGAAGGAAGCAGCCATACTGCTCCCCATCTTTACAATGAGGTAACTATCTGTACAGGAGCTCTCTGCTCCTGTGATGCAGGAAGACTTCACTTCAGTTCAGCTATTTGATACCTGGAGATATTTTCTTAACTGAGCATTCACTCCAAGCTGAGAACCCAAGCAGACATTCAAAAGGCAGGAAATTGTGTTTTCCATTACCAGTCTATGAATAAAACCCGCACGGGAGTAGAAGAGAACAACTAATCCAGCGAATGTGGGATTGATGCAGACTTTCAGAGATGTGTAGGTGTCTTAAAATTCAAATCAGTGTCTAACGACCCACCACCACCAGCGGCAGACAGGCAGGTTTACAGCCTAACTACTTCCCTTGATAAAAAGTTTCATGCAAGCTATTAAAAAGCCAAAAGAGACTAGAGATGCAAAATCTTTCAGGCGGCTGCTATCTGATCAGAGACTAACCTTGTTCCAGCAACGGCTCCATCGTTCTTTCCCAGAGGTTCATCCAGTTCTACTCCACACCATTCTCCTTTAGCAAAGTCGGTTTCACCCAAGAAACGCACAACTCCAGCTTTTGTTCCACCAACCTAAAGCAACAGGGCACACAAGTGCATTTAACACATTTCCAAATAGAGCATAACAAGCTTGCAGTATAAGCCACGTTCACAAAGCACTTTAATGACGGGAGCTGTCCTTATTTCAAGCTGCGTATTCTCTTGCCTATGAGTTTATTATGCTGAACAGATCTTCATGATCAAATTGTTTACGGAAAAAATAAATAAATAAATAAATAAATAAAAAAGAAAAACCAAAATAACTTCTATAGCATTTAGTTCCGCCCAATTTGGTATTCAGGGAGTTTGTCATGATTGAAGGGCACAGTTCTGTTAGGTGACTTGATATGGCTGTAAGACTAAAAAGATATTTAACCAGGCTCAGTATAATCAGTGTAGAGGAGAAGAATTTTATATTTTCTTCACTTTAAAGAACCCCCCCAAACCAAAGAACAAACACTTCTAAATGGAAAACCAGAAATCAGTTGTTTTCAAACTTACGACATTAAATATTTACAGCCATTCCAATTACTTGCAATGTCTGCAAGACACAGCTTTTCATAATGCCCAGGGGAGGGTAGAATTAAATTAAGTGAAGAAGCAAAAGGTGTTCAGTGTGGCTGACGCTTGCCAAGAAGGGCCACGAGCCAGAACTGCAGGAGTCTTGCAGGTCAGAATGACAATATGCTGTGCCCTATTTGTGTGAAAATGTGTTCAGCCTGCATCTAGCATTAGGAAAACAAGCAAACGTTAATGAAAATCTCTTAAAGAGGTCCCCTGGATTCAACACGAACAGTTTCAGGGCTATTGTTGCTGTCTTCCCCCCCACACACCTTTTTTCTAACACACATTATACAACAAGGAATATTTTGTAGCCTTGGCAGAGAGCTTGGGTGTAACACAAGCTAACACAAAGACTATAATTTTCCTTTGTATATACTAAAAAGTAAATTAAAATTTCACATAATTTTTACATTAGACATCCCCTTTCTTGGGGGGGAGCTTCCCAGGATAACTGGAGAACAACGAGCTTCTTGTGCCATAAATTAAGGTGCGTGCTCACAGTACACAAAATAATTCATCTTAATTGATTTGGGAAGTGTTCACACAAGAGGTTAATTGTGAGGAATCCAGGAGTGGAGGACATTATCTTGCATGAAAGCACTAAGTGTCCACGAAGTACTGAGTTAGGGCACAGAAGCTGCCACACACATTGATGCTCCAGCTTCTGGCTCATCAGCTTCCCAGAGCTGACAGCTCCAGGCTTCAGCTGATGAGAGGAAAAAAGTCCTAATCCACACAGACCTCAGAGACCCGGGGAAGAATAATTAACCCTTTTTGATATTTCTGAAATGGGAAGGCTGACAGAACTTCTTTAGTCTGTATCACAGTAGCAGTCCTCTTCTCCTCTCTTGTTAGAGGCAGCCTAGAAACAGCGTTTAATCTGCACATCACCTTTGTCTCTTGCTTTAAAGGGCGCTGTAGCCAATTATTACCCTTCACGGAATAAAAATACACAAAGTTTACAGTTATCATGACTCAGCCTAATATAGTAACTAGTAGAAGGTTTGGTATTTGGTGTTCTTGGCAGAGAACAGACAAACTTCCCCTCTCAGAAAACAAGCACGAGTACTGTCTTAGTAAAGAAGAATTGTAACCAGTCAGATGGAATCCAGAGCTCCAGAATATGTAACATTGGTTAAAAGTATTTTCTGGGAAGAACTATCCCTTAACTTGCCACTTTACTCACCCTCAGACATAATCTACTTTTTCTAGAGGATAAATATTGTTAACCTGAGTACAAACGTAAAAAGAAAATGTAATTTAGTTGTGTGAGAGGAAAACATGCATGTTTCTGTGCTACCTGTCCATACTAGGGCTTCCAAGTTGTCCTTCTCCTTTATTCCTTTTCTAGCAAATTTGGGTGGTTTTTTGGTTGTGAGGTTTTTTGTTTGTTTGTTTCTGTTTTCTGGGTTTTTATTTTTTCTTTAAAGATAAATTTGGAAGACATCTTTAGGTAATAAGACCAGTTAGTTCTGAGTGTACTGTTTCCTTACTCAGTTTTGTACCATCGTCTGCCTGAATATACAAGAGTTAAATCAAAAGAGGCTGTAAAACATCCATTAAAGAAATTAGACAGGAAAGCCAGAACAATAGCCTAAGATAAGGAGCATCCCTTCAAAGACAATAGTCAGGTTGCACAGAGAGATTCCTCAGCTCCTTTTACAGAACCGTTCAGCCAGGCCAAGGAATTTTATTTTAGTATGGTGGAATGGTGGTGGTGGGACTGATTTGCGTGGGTTTGGTTTGGTTTTTAAAGCCAATTACCAAAACACACACACATAAACCTTTTCACAGAAAGAAGTGGGGTAAGCAAGGTAAGAGCGATCCGAAGCACAGCAGTGGAAAATGGATAACTACATCCAAAGACTCCCAGAGACAGGAAAAACTGTTGCAGTCTGTTCCCTCCAACTCAAACCGCAAATAAGCCTCTCGATAAATCACGTTGGCTCTGGGATAATACAGATTAAACTGGGATGCAGAATATTCCTTCCTTTCTCTTTCAGGCCTTGGCCCTGCTCATCTTCCACATTTAGGTAAAAAATGTACGGCATTTCTTTAGAAGACACTGCCTCCAAAGCACAAACCGGGAGACATGATCCCGTAGAAAAGCTCTGGCAATGACCAGTGCCCACTGGGCCCGCTCCAGCAATCGCAGTGGGTGCGCTGGGACTGGAACCCCAAGCCCAGCGGGAGCGAGCAAACGGAGGAATTAATATCCCAGGAACATATGGGGATGCACAAGATGAGATCCCCAGGAGAAACGGCAATGTGACTACTCTTGTAACCATGGTACCAGAGTTATTTTAAAACAAGATGCAAGGAAGAATGCCAAAGAATTTTGGGGTTATTTTCCCAAATCTAATCAAGCCTCTTTGAATAACCAGCTACCACATTTCTGCTTTCTGCACATACTGAAAGGTGCATCCTTACCCAGAGGAGGAATCAGGGTACACAGTGACGTGCTCATAGCATTGACGAAGGTCTTGATATGCAGTTTTGCTCTGTCTTTAAAGACAGAGTCGGCGCTGCTCTATAAAGCCTGACTCTACTGGAGACTTCCAATCATTCACAGACATTGCATCCAACAATTTTCAGCTGTAATTAAGTATTCTGCGTATGACAACACCTACCTTTAAAGTATTTAAGAAAAAAAAAACAACTCACTTATTCCCATGGCAGCACAATGTGAGGTGCTACCACACACCACGGTATGGGAAAGGCTTTTCTCTGCATAGAAGTTGCTGCACATACACAGACTTAGTGCTCTAAAGGGGTAAAAAGATTAAGGTGATTACACTAAACTGTATACACAATATGAAAAGAGAATTGCACTTACAGAATTATAGCATTTATTACAGAAACACTGTTATGAAATTGTAAGAATTATAGCAAAAAAATGTAAAAAAACCCAAACCAAACACCCTAGTTGCATTTGCCGGTAGATCTGCCTCCAGTAGTGCATGGAGGACTAAATAAAAAGCCCAGTTTCTAAAAGAAACTGGAAAAAAAAAAAGTTTATTCAAAAGTTTCTAAAAGTTATATGGAAAAATGGGGCATCACTACCACGAAGACAGTTTTCCATGACCTTCATTCGTGCTAAGGCAGGTCACTAAATAATAGAGCAGAGAAAAGAACTGCCAGGCCTTTTTTTAGTCAGTTATGACACTCAATATAGGCAAGCTATTAAATATAAAGCAATAACACGCCAGAGAATCTAGGTTAGGCTACGGGTCATTGTGGGGTGAGGAAAACAGCTTGGAATTCACTAGTGTTATGTCAAACACATGGGAAAAGTGTACAATGGGATGAGCACATCAGAGGTGAGAACCTCTGCAGAGCCACATTTCCAAGAATGAGCAGAAGTACAAACGAATAAACCAGTGTAATCCAGGAAAAAGGGAGATGGTCTAAAAAATGAGACTGCTATTTGAACAGTATGCATTGGAAAATACAGATCTCTCGGAAAAGAGGACAGCCGCTGTCGGAACCTTTGTCTGTGTAACAGTATCACTTACTCAGACCAGCTGAGCAGAGTTACAAGGTGAGGAACAATCGCTCTGTGGCCCCTTCTGCCTGAGCACTTAATTGACCGCGACTCCTGAAAAGCATCGCTTGGATATTGTGACACAGGCTGGGCATTTTCAGAACCATTCCAGTCACAGCACCCATAATATGCAACACCTGAAAATGCACAACACCATCCACGCAAACAAACCCTGCCTTTGAAAAACCTGGGATCTACTCATCAAAACCATCTCCCTCGTTTCTCGGAATTGAGAGGAACCATTTCCAGCTGGCAATAGCAATGGTGTTTAATTGATTTGTTCACCCATCGAAGGGAACCATCAGATCATCTCCTCTGGCTCTCCTGAAACAGGTCTTTACATTTCACCCAGTTACAGCTGTAATTAACCCTGCAGCTGCAGGGAGCTAAGCTGGATGTGTTGATGTTTTTAGATCAGAGCTGATATCCATCAGAAAACATGCTTCCACTGACATTTTATTTTCATAGTTAATCACTCCATTGTTAGAAACATATTTAAATTTGAAATAAAACAAATTTGACTGTGGCTTCTACCCACTGACTCTCATTATGCTTTGATTTGGAAGATTATAGAGCTCTTCAGCAACTGGCATTCACCAGGCGGGAACACACAGGTTTTAAGCAAGACACTTCAATTTTCCCCTTTGTAAATTAAACAGATCGAGTTCTTCAAATCTTTTCTTGCAAGATATTTTCTCCTGCTTGAGTCACTTTGCAGCTGTTATGGATTCTTGCCAACGTTTCCAATGGGCTTTTCAAATAACTGAGAACGTAACTATAGAGTATTTGAGTACTGACCAAAAGCAGGGTCAGCACCGCCTCGAGCACCACGTGCTTTCGTAGCTTCTTCTGCCACATCGGCCAACAAACTCCTCTTCAGTACCTTCAGCTCCTGATCTTCTTTAGTCACTCCTCCAGCAGACAGCTGCCCATGGCTGTTACACAGACATAACAGACAGCCTAGCTTCAGATTATCCTATGTCCTTTTAGAAATACTTGTGTAACAGCCGCCACTTGATCGAGGCATGACTAGAAGAGGGCTACAGAGTATCTACTGAACCTTAAACCTGCCTCCCCAATTCAGAGTTTTCGAACCAGCAATTCTGCGAATCGCAGGATTAATGATGTCGGTTTTCCTGTGGCGTTGGACATGACGCCACAGGTCAAGTGACTTTGCAATCTGAAACGGCAAGAGTGACTGCAGCCATTTCGATTGATCACCCATCGATTTAGACAAGACTATTTAGACAAGACCTTGGATTCTCTGATGTGCACAAATCCGTGAAGTCAAACTGCACGTTCTCCAGAATTGGTGGGTAGAGTCTCTACCTTCTATTGGGCTGTTTCTGTGAAACTTGAAAGAACTTATCTCTGCAACCTCTACATTTCTATCCAAGGTGGCCGCAGTTGACTAGCAAGTTCAAAAGCAAGGCCAAAGAGCTAACATGCAATGAGACAGTCACACACGGTGCTACCACACAGCCCTTCACTTCCAGAAGAAAACAGTTTAGCAATTACAACAAAAAAGGATGTGCTATCGAGGTTAAATTCATTCAGCCAACTCGTTCCGTCACAAAGGAAGCAATACAAAAAGCTAACAGCAATTCCATACTATGAAAGCCACAGGAGCATTTGCCACCACAAAAAAAGCAAAGGCGAGGATTAAAATAAGTAAATAAATAAATTGTTCTTTCGCCCATCCTGTGTTGAAATGAGCAAGGACAACATGTTCCTGGACATCACTCCCCTTGGGAAGGCAGAGGGAGGGGAAGGGAAGCTGGGAGTCCAGACACACACACACAAAGTCTCCTATGAACCAACTACCAAGGCAGCGTGTGCAGAAGTCACCTCTCGCTGCCATTACATCCCAGGAACTCACACGCAATTTTAAATGAAATAAGGAGTTGCCAAAACAAAGTGACTCACAGTTAGACACAACTTGCACCTTGTGCAACAAGATACATTGAACATCTTATTTTTCTGTGAGCAGATCGGTAATAGTGTGTCCTGAAAAATGCTTAAAAGTGACATTAAAAGAAAGCTGTGGTTTGCACAGAGAAAAACCACCCAAATAATAACCCACTATCCTTCAGCTACATTCTCATATTTCATGCTGCAGCAACCGCTTTGCAAACTCATCTACATTATACTTTACGGTATCCGAAATACTATGTCCAAATATACATATATAAATAGAAGAATTACTTTCATCCTTGACTTAACATGACAAAGCCACCAAAATACCTCACAGCCAGCTCAGCATAAGGATAAAGCCAAGGTGTAATTGAGTAGTTAGACACTGTTGTACACTGGCAGTTAGCACAAGTGAGGCTCAGGAGGGGACAGCCCCGGGAGAGCACACAACAATCACATGTTCTCCACTTCCAAATTTTTCTTCCTTTTCTATCCCTCATCTGCATCGCAGCAAGATATTTTCGCATTGCTTCAACTGTAACAGTGCCAATGAATATTTGTTTTTCTAACAGTTAAATACTATTATAGGTTTTTAAACAGACTAAATGCAGAAATGCATTTTCTATTGAGGATCTTAGAAAAGGGAAAACTTAAAAACATCACGTGGTCAACGAGAGATTACTTCTAAAGGGAGAAACTTCTCCCTACATGAGAAGTTTCTTTCCCTCTTTGTTGCTCTTAAGAGTCCTGGAATTTAATCAGTTGACAGACTTACGTCATGTTTATTTGAAGATAGGTTACATGGGTGGAAACAAATCTGACAATAATCTCCTATCAGTCTTTGCCTATTACATCACTGAAGAACTTAGTAAAAAATAACGAAGCAAGAAATAACTTACAGTGAGCAGCGTGAAACAGACAATATAAAGAAATCGGATGCTACTCGTGCAGAGAGAATAACTCTGCGAAAAGGCCACGTCAGCGTATGTCTGTAAATCTAGTTTGTAACCTCTTGTGAACATATGGACGGAGGCCCAAGTTACAGCTTTACAGCTCAGCTCCAGAAGCATCAGATTTGGCAGACGATGATGAAGCTCTAACTGGTTAAATGAATGAAAGCACTTTAATCCCTTGAGAAGGCTAAGGCCCCTTAGGTGGATAAGATTTTTATTTCTTTATTTATTTAAAATACAGCATCTGGTCCCTCCAGGAAAAAGTCCAAGATGCTCTCAAAGCTGCTTTAACTTTTGGTAGGTGCAAAGGTTGTCACACAAAGCAGGGTTCCCTTTTTTATTTCAGCAAGTTGGGTTTGGTTGGTTGGTTAGTTCAGGGGGGTTGCTTTGTTTGTTTGCTTTTTTAAAGCAACTTTGCATTGGGCTCTTAAGAAATCAAAGTGTTTGCGACACCAGAGCAAACAGGTTCTCTGGCTGCAACTCAAACAGGAAACAGAAACTGGCTTTGCCTGAAAGTAGCTCGTTTTCAAACTAGTTTTCAGTTATTTTTCCCCCCCCATTTGGTTTATTACCTGGAAGCACATCCACTGGCACAAGAAGGGATCGCTTTTGGCATTGGAATTCTTATCCATACCAGGTTCCAAATGCTGAGACCATAGCCTAATTTTCAGCATGCAAATCAACTACGGTTGTGTTAAAGGCCTTTCACTGTCATTAACCCAGGAAGCGCTGGACAAGTGCGATGAAGGAAGCGCAAATTTCCACATCAACATTCCCTACTTTACAGCAACCCCCAGACACCAGGCCAGGCTGCCCAGAGTTAATGTCCCCTCTCTTAACAACTAAATCATATCCAGATTCCAGAACATCCTTCAGATGTTAAGAATGGAAATGGTGGTTAGTACTGAGCTGTTTGAACTACTCTTTGTATTAGTAACTTTTTATTTGGTTTCACGATGTTATTTTTTTTTCCAGTAGAAGTTATACATCAATGCAACAAATGAAAAGCTGAATAATAAGGAACTACACATCAGAAACCACAGATCTTTTAAATATGTGCTTTATCTCCCTATATTGTCAACATTTCTACGTATTAACATGAACTATTTCCAGATACTCGCTAGTGAAAGGACAATTACTGCTCAGCTTCAAGTCAAGTAGGCATTTAAGTACACGCTTGCTGAATATGGCTCAGATATACTGGGATTTGAGGGATACAGACTTATCAGAGATTTCCAAGGCAGCAGAGGGCTGGCGTGTTGTTTTAACCTAATCGCCTTTGAGAAGGAATAAACTACAGAAATCTGAAGGGCCTCTCCTTTTGCACTGGAACATCCATTTTGGGGTATAATACTTCAGCTCATGTATTCACTTTACTCCTCCAGAATCTCAAGAGAGTTTCTAAGAAAATAGAACAATGTGAAGCTTCTCCACCATTTATTATATTTCCCTCATGGACATTGATGTCTACCACCAGCTATTCTTCTGACGTTTACAACTCAGTTTAACAGCCTGGAACACGTCATCTTCAAATTGAGAGGAAAAAAAGTTGTAGCTGACTGTTACAGCAAATCCACAAGTATTTTTCTGCAGGCATCCACAACACAACTCAGCTGACATGTCACATACCTTGAAGCACTGTCTGTCTTCTTTGATGCGAGGAAAGCTTTTTGGTTTTTATATACAATGTCTTTCGGAAAAATATGTTTTCTGCCTCCTGAAAAAGCCAGCCTGCCTGCTTTTGCATCCTTCCATCTCCACATCTATTGCATTGTTCAGCACAACCTCACATGAGGTCCTCGAAGCAAGCCTGCATTTCAGAACGCACGGGTGATCCCTCACAACTCTACTTGCTTTTCTCAGTGGAAATTCTTTTCTCTGATAAGCATCTGAAAGAGTGTCTCAAACACTTAGTTTGTATGTAACCGTTATTCTTCTTAACGTTACCTGAATTAAGTTAAAATTCTGTACGGCACCTGCCATTGTATCCAAATAAATCAGGGATACTTACTTTGGAAGCTTCCTTTCTTACTGAATCTATACACTTTTTAAAAGACAACAGTTCTCCCAGAGAAGTTTGGGTGGAGTCTACGTATGGGACCATGTAGCATTAGGTACTTCTAACTTTAAGTGAACAAAAGACCAGTGAAACGACTAGAGAAAACAAAATAAGCTTAAGACGTTTTTTCTACACACACAAAACAAAACAGACCATGAGCTGCAGCTCTGAGCAACTCTTCAAGATTTCTTCATCAGCCTTTAATCAAACTACGTCAGCCCAACACCACTGGCTATGAACATCCGATGCAGCAGCGTGCTGTGACAGAACGCAGAAGCAACTGAAGAGTTTACAGCTTCTTTTCATGTAAGGAACAGGACCTGGAAAATGTTCTAACAAAGCTTGGCTGGTGCGAAATGTCAGTTCGTCAAGCCTGAAACGCTTTGAACCCAACATTTCAGAGTCGACAAACTTCTGTCAAAGTGACATTTGGGGAATGCAAAAAAGCAGCAGAATTGAGATGCGAAGTGGTAAATGCATTTCTCTGGCATTTAAGCAGTTGCCAGAACGGCCTCTTGTTCCTTGGTAACCCAGGTTGGGCAGAAAAAAAGCTGTACGACCCGTCTTTTTCGTTGAAGGTATCATCCGAAACCAGCCACTCGCCAACAACAACAAAATATTGAACAGATCAATTCAAGGTAACTCCTATTCAGTCCTTTTTTAATTCAGAGTTAGAGGAAAACATTCAAGAGATTGAAATACTCCAGTGTAACACTCCACACCCTAAGATCACACACCAAGATCAACAAAGTTGAGCCACATCTGAAGTCCATTCTGGAACATAACCTTAGCTGACGAGCCAGGTTTTACCCCTCTGTGAATCTGCCCTTAAGGACATACTTTTCCAGCTAAGTATTTTAATAAGACTCCCAAATGAGCTTTTGTCTATCATTAATTCATTATTCTGCTGAACTGCAATTCTGCACTGCTGGAGGCTCACCGGTTTCAAGACACTTCTCAGCAGCTGTTTTCCCATATATCCATAATCATCACGGCATCGCTGCTACTAAGAACCTTCACAAACTATTCAGCAGCAGTCAGCCCAAGCTGCAAGAGCTGATGAATGTGGGCAGCACTGAGTCGCTGGAGCTCTGCAATGGTACAGTCAGACTGGAGCACGTCTCATGGCTATGACACTACATTGTCGCTTAGAAGGGAAATTTTGTGCTGAGGTGGGACCTACAAATCCCATCAAGCCTCTCATCCCCTTGTGTAGCGTATTACTGAAGAGTTACTGCTGTCAGTATAAATAAAAACCAGATGACACGGAGTAGTCCAGTTGCATTTGTTCCTCTGATGGAGATGGAATGGCTAAGCCAGCTACCCTATGTGACAGGCAGGTCTTTCACAGGAACCAGGGCTAGCTGCAGGCTCTGAGGACAGTTTCCAGCAATTAGCTCAATTCTACAGCCCATAGTGCTGGACAGGAGTTCAGTGGCAGAGGGAAAAAATATTCACAGATGGATTATTCAGCCGAGTGTACTATTATTTGCACTAACCTGGTGGATTATTCAGCCAAGTTTACTATTATTTGCACTAACCTGGTGATTTAAGATATTTACACGTGAATTATTGTTAGATATGACACGAGCTGAGTCTAGGATCTACTACAAAAAATTAACATGGGACCCAAAAAAACCAGCAGACCAGAATCCTGTCCATTGAACATTCGTATTTCTGTGCACACACTGTGTTATACTGGCATATAAATTACAGATATGCATCACTGACACACTGTGCTAGGAATTGCCCCAAAACCTCAAACTACAATTTGGCGATTCAACAGAACCCTTAAGGCAAACAGAGCAAGTCGGGAGGATAAAAGACTAAGTTTAATCTGTTCTATTTAAACAGAACCTGGGACCTCATTACTATCAATGTGGCAGGACTGAAACGCTGCTTCTGTCATTTGCACTAACAAGATCCAGGAATGTTAGAGCGATGCCTTAGGGATCAGAGTTACAAAGAGGACATCCCAGATCTCATAAAGATCCTTGAGGAAAAGGCAAACAAATGGTTAAAAAACCAACGCTGATTGGAAGCAGAGCTCTAGTCTCTGACAGAAATAGCTAGGGATAAACAGTAAATCTTTGTTTCCATCGCCACTCCAAGAAAACACATCTAAGCCCAACTCTAGCTGTCAGCCAGACCCTGCCCTCACTTCACCTTTGTCTCCTTCACACTTTTTTCAACTTGCTCCTCTGTTCCAAGCCTTCTTTACACAGAAAAAGGAGTCAAATTCTTCCTTAAAAAAAAAAACAAAACAATCCACCTTCACTGCAGGACCATTATCTAGTGGGGCAGTGCAGGACAAACAAAATCCACAAGATTCTTTTCTACACAAGGTTCTTTTGGTAAGCCCAGAAATGCTTTCTATGCCAGGGCATTTGTTCCTGTCCTTGCTTTCACCTAATGGAAATTTTTAAAATTATCTTGTAAATAAGAGGAGATTGTATCAAAACAACAGTAAGCCAATTCTTCAGCCCAATGACACACACAAGTAATTCAAACCTACAGTCATATCTGTTACAGTGATCTGACAAAAATATCATTTTGGTTATATTTGAAGGCTACATATGTAGCCTTTAACTAAAGGATGCAACATAAAGACCGTATCACCAGCTTTCTACTGCTTTTTCAAGCAAAGGCTGGTGTTTCAAGGCAAAGTTTCCCACTGTTTTAGTAGGAGTATGTCAAATGAGTTGTCAAAACTGACCCACGCTACATTGATCCAGATATCAAAGGTAGACAACATAATCATTTGAAAAGAATAAGCTTAAACTAACACAACTCTCCTTTTAAAAGAGTGAAATGATACATCAGCAGAAACATTTACGGGTCCAATTTTAGGAAGGGCAGCCAAGTAACATGGCACATCACCAAGAGAACACGTAATTCCTGGGTGATTGGTGGCATTACGTGACCACTTCTGTTGCTGCCTATCACTGCTCAGGGGGAACAATCGATTATTGAACTGTTCACTTCGTAAAGACACGGCCCAGAACAGTGCAAAGGAGTTGCAAGGAAGTCTCACGAGTTTTTATTTAGCACGACTGTAGCTCTTGAAGTTATGGAAAGATAAGCCAAATACGTTGTTGAAGATGTTACGTGTTTTTTTAAACACTGGAAAAAGATAATAGATTGAAAGTGGCCAATTAACCACGTTATTGTGGTAATGCAACGATCTTTGTACAGAACGCAAAGCTGCATGTGAAGAGCTTGTCTGCAGAAGACAGTCAACGAAAAGAAAGCTAGAGCATAAATTTCCATTACCTTGACCAAGGAAACAGTTGAGAAGTTTTGAATATGAGTAGAAATGACAAACTCTCAATCAACCAAAAGCAGACATGGAGGCTGCAGAGGACTCTTACCAGAACTCGATCTCCAATTTTGAGCTCCCTTTCTCCTTTCTTTAGTGATCCAGCTTCAGAGAGGTTTGATATAGATTCACTGGCAGTTTTTGAAAGATTGCTAATCTGAGAAGGAGTTGAGTGCTCCTTAGCAGCAAGTGGTGAAGTTTTTTGTGGAATTCCTGAAGGCGGAAGTGCGGCAGCGGACGAAGACACCACACTAGCAGCTGATGTGGAAGTTGGTGATGTAGCTCTAGAAGCATGAGCTGTCTGTGTACCATTGGTTTCATCTTCTGTCAGCACTTTTCTTGTCAATTTTGATGGTCTTGTAAATATTCCCCTCATGGGTTCACACTGGAAATAGCGGACTCCAGCCACCGAGCCATCGTTCTTACCGATCGGTTCATCTAGAACAATCCCTGCCCACTGTCCTGGAGCAAACTGTGTTTCACCAAGGAACTGGATGAAGCCGGGTTTATTTCCATTGACCCAAACACGCTCCCCAACTCTGAAATCATCCACAAACTCTTCATGTGCATCTGCAGCGGTTGTGCTTGAGGTCTTTTCACTGGGAGCTGGTTTTTCTGCTGGAGCTGGAATCAAGCACAACGAGAAAGCACCAGGAATCAAACACACGAATGTAGCAGAGAGCATCACTACTTAGTTTCAATGTACCAAGCATCTGGAAAAGCACAATTTCTAAAAGGAAGAGCATAATTCCAAATTTTCTTACTTATGAAAACACTAATCTCTGGAATACAATAATTCAAAATCTAAGGACAGAGATATTGAACATATGTAATGTAGGTTTTGGTAAAAATCTTGTAAAGATTATAAGTCTTACCTCAAAAAACTACCCAATCTTTTTTACCATGACAAATTTTCTTCAAGAAAAACTGCTTGAACGCATCCAATTAATAACTTCAGATTTTTTGCATGTTGCACGCATTTTTTTTTCAGAAACACAAACAAAAATACCTTGATGTAAATAGTAAAAATAGTGTATGCTCATAGCTTTGAAGGTACTTTTTGTTACAAGATGAATAAGGGGAAAGTTCAGAGATTTAGATGCTCCTTACCAGCTGCCACAGATGCAGGTGCTTTCAGCAAGGTACTCCCATGCTTGATGGTCTTTGAAGGAGCCTTAAGTCCACTTGGTTTTAACATACTCATCTTTTTGCAATACCAGTGTTAATTCTCTTCGTCTGTAGCCACTATCTTTTTCCAAACATGGATAAAATATATTATTCTAGTTTTTCCAACTCCGGAATAAACCTGTATATAAAAATATTAGACGTGAAACAAAAATCAGTATTTTAACTCCTGCAGAAGGAATTTCTATATAAACACACAGGCTACGTATGAAATGCACGATAAAAGATGCTTTACGATAACCACTAGCAACTCCCAGGATAGCATTTCTAACACCTCACCTTTTGAAGGCCATCGTCTATTAAAAGACACCAAGTCTGAACCTAAAACATCAAAATAACTCACTTCACTGGACGCTGTTGTATTCATCTTGAGCTTTAAACTAAAGGGCTATTTTAAGAAAGAAAAACAAAGCCCTTACCAGCATTACTAACACTGCACACAGATACAACCACTCTGCACACCCTCCAGTTTTCAGTCACATTCAAGTGTTGCAATATCCCAGCAAAAACAACCCGAGACTAGACAACTAACTGCAAGAGAAATCAAGAGAACCAGGAATTTCAGGATTAAAAGAATAAAGTTTTTGGTTTTTTTTTAAGAGAGATTGGAACTGAGAAACTAAAATCGACCAACAGATTTAGACGATGACAACTAAAAAGTAAACATCCAGCTCAGCTGTATGGGATCTCTGAGATCACAAGATACGCTGGCTCGCAGTCCCCAGCACAGTGCCCCAGCTACACTCCTCTGCAAGGAGGAGGAGGAGGAGGAGGAGGGACTCTTCCCTACGTTGCTAGGATAGAGCCCTGCTCCGACTTGGAAGCCAGCTATAAGCTTTTCAAGGAACTATGTCATGAGGGTTTTGCCACAGAAGGCATCATCCTTCTGATCACAAAAGCTTTAGAAAGACTCTTTTCTCTATCATAAAAAAATATCTTTTTTTTTTTTCCTATAATATGAATTAAAAGCCGAGCTGTAAGGTGACTACTCTCCCTACCATTGTCAAAAGCATAAACTGTTCTGCATGAACACAGCTTGGATATTTGCTACACTTTATGTATAAAGCACTGACAGAACAGCTACGCCCTTTAACAACCAACCAACACACATCTAAGCATACACCTTAAAAAAAAAAAAAAGAAATGTCAACATGTAGCAATAGACTGTTTGCTCAGAACATGACAAGCAAGGACCGTAAAGCACATCTCAGTCCTGCCACTTATTTGGCATTTTGGCACCAAAAAGTCAGCCACTTGCCTTCCCAAACCATTATTAGCAGTGCCCACCTGGGTGTACTGGGCACACGGTACGTTTAAAGGCAACCCAAATGCTACTGAAGGACGTTCTGCACACTACAGGAAGACCAAGGAGAAGCCAACCGTGTCTTTTACCTACCAGTGTTAAGTTTTAACCCTCATGTATTATTAATAGCCAGCACGTTAGTGTTCCTAAAAATCAATTCACTGTGAAAAAAAACAGAGGACAGCATCAGGCACACTGCTTTGTGAGCCTAAATACCAAAGTGAAACATTTCTTCTGCTATTTCAAGATCGGCCATGCCAAATTCGAGGCATTTTCTAAGAAGTCTGCAGAAATGTGATACTTTAAAAAGCATTAATTACCACCTTGGCTGTATGGTGTCTGTCTGCAATTGAAGTTATGCTCCATGAAACCTCTGAACTAGTGCGGCGAAGATTTCTGAACGTTCTTTTCTAGCGTTGCCAGAATTATGTCACCCACCCATCTGCAGAGTTATGACTACTGAAGAGAAAAATTTCTCCATAGTTTTTGCAACGCCTTTACTACTAATTTTTGAGTGGGAGCTTTCACGTTCCTCAACACGAAAGCAGAGTTAGCTCTCTAAAATCAAAGCATGAAACACGACTAAGCCGTGAAAGAACTGGGAGGCACAGTTATACAGAACAACTAGAGGATCACAGAAGATGCCACTCTGGACACAGCAGGAACACTGCGGGGGGTATATTCCTCTCCAGCTATATACCTGCCCTCCCTGCTCAATCTGAATGCAGCATATTTCCTCATATTTTCTTTTAGAAAGCTTTCAAAACTGCACTTGGCTCTTACACACATGCTACCTACCCACTCTTCCTCACGCCGCAGGTCCTGTTTACTCCCCTCCAATGCCAAGATCTCCACACATACCTCCATTCCTTTCCTCCACCCATTAAAATCCATGGAACGGAACAATTGTACATGATAAAAGGAGGGTTTGGTACAAATACAGACATCTGAGAAGTATCAAGCTCAGTTCTTTTTAGTTCACAGTCTTCTCTGTCAGTGCCAAACACCAAATCCATGGAAATTCAACATCAGTTTGGGCAAAGCAAGTCACCCTTAAGAAAGATTGCTTCCAAAAACCAGGAAGTTATTAAAGTATTTTGCCTTTCTGGACAATATACTCCATGTTTTGCCCCCAAAGAGCATTCCAGCATCACCCACGTACTGTGCAAGGATATATCAAAAGAAAACAAACAGTAAGTTACACCCCAAAATTACATTTTGCCAGTTTCAAATAATTATTTATTAATAGATGTTTACCAAACCTCTGCTGAACAGAAAGTTAGAACGTTCTAAAACTGCATTTCTTGGCCCAGGGTACTCATTCATATTTTAATCTTGCTCTCCACAGTCACGGGTTATGTATTTGCTGTGTCATTTGCTTCTCTCAACGCACAGGCCTTCAACGAGGCCAGGAGTAACACAACCCCTGGTGCTTTGGTTTCAGACTTACTAAAATCGTAGCTTAATTCAAAAAACTGCTAAAATAGAGGCTCAACATCTTGGCAAATTACTGCCTTACTGCAATAGCAAAAATGCAACTTTCGGTCTCAGGAGGAGGCAGGATCTTCACAACAGCATTTCCTAATAGAACCCATAAAACCCTGAAAGCACATAATTTTGCATGAAGTGATTTTAAGGATTCCGCACTCCAGCACTTCCTAACAGGCTCCAGATGTCGAGTACCTCATTTCAGTTCTCAGAGCGAGCAGTTAGCTACTTGTCTCCATTTGTGCTCCTTCCTTCCTTGAATCTCTCTCAGCTCTCCTCAAAAAGAATCTTTATAACCAATAGGCAATAAGTTTCTCAAAAGATCACATCAGGAACCTAAGGAAATGCTCAGGAAAAAACTGATCATATATTCTTAACTATTCAGAAAGCCGCAAGTTCTACCAACATCATAACTGAGCATAAAAAGAGAGATTTTAAACACAAGCTTTACATTTGCGTGAAATCATGTATTTCCCAGTCATGGCACAATATGAAAATGTGTTACATTCTTGAACGAATTGCCATTTTTGTGTGTGTGTTGACAACTAGAAGTTTTCAAAAGCAGGCAGGAATCTTTGCATTGGCCCTGTTAGCTGGTTAATAATATCCTTATTCTTATTCACCTGTTACAGACCTCTAAGTAGTGCACAGATCAAAGCAACAAGCTGAGAACTGTTGGTGTAAGAAAACAAATCCCACTAAACAGTAGAAATGAATTCTGTTGGCAAGTTGAGATTAAAAAATAAATTCATAAAATTTAACCACATAACCCTGAATTTAAAAAGCAGATTACCTTCCAACGGTCATAAAAAGGAATTCCATAACAAAATGAAAACAGCTCTCCATCACTGCTTCTTTCAAGACTGTAGTTTCAACAACTAGTACTCCAAAAAGAACTAAACCACAATTAAATAGGAGAAGAGGGAAAAAAGTTAAAGCCTCAGTTCACCCCACTCAAGAACCCCGTAGTCATGACAAGAAATAAGAGTACTGGTAGTTCTTCAAGCTTAGCTGACACCTGACAAGCACTCCCCCACCACTGCGCTCTCCTTCCGCAGGTCAGGCAGTTCCATAACCAAAACTTTCTCTCTGATAAAACACTCGAAACAATGACTTGACAATTTAAGGCAGAAATATTTGCTAACGTCACTCCTCGCGACTCCCGTGGAACAGATGCAGTGTTTCCATGGAGAAAAGCAAGTTGTCTGTCTATTTGGTAGGGGAACAAAGGACACTCTAGAATAGAGCAGCAGAATGTTTGAACTGACTCAAAACAGACGGCACAATCTCCGGCCTCTGCGTGCAGACACGTGCGCCCTGACGCCGGGCAGTGTGCTTCAAAGCTGGAATGCTAGTGCACAAATAAACCATGAGTAAAGTGAAAGAATTATTTCAATTTATGATCATCTGCTATCGGTCATGCACGAGTCCTTCAAAATATTCCCAATTAAAAAGATTAAACCGAGTTAACACTATTAAGAGACTACTTTAAAACACCTTCCAATGCCAACGTATTTCTAAGCTCAAAAAAGAGACCATTTGAATTTTAATTCTGCTAAGCCTACCGCTTCTGTGCAAAATACGTATAAACATTAAAACCAACAGATACAGAGTGAATGTTCTAAAAGGGTTGTGTAGAACAGACAGCTCTGCTGGAAACCTTGCAGGGATCTATGACCAGGGAAGATCACGTGAAATCCCTGAAGCAGTCAGCTAGGAGGTATCTAGAAAACAACCTCTGACCGTACCACGAAGAAGATGGGACATGTACAAAATAGATCAGCAAATTTCTCCTGTAGTAAAGTGATAGAGAAAATCTATTTCAAAGACCACCACAATCCAGTAACTTCGCCTTCCTTAATATTCTTCTTAAATACCTGTTTCGTACTCTTGGTGTTCATACTACTACTGCCAACCTTTCAGAAGCTCATGAATCATTCCTCAAATATCCCAACAATGGTTTAGAGAAAGTAACTTGGAATTTTGAACCTGGGAAGTTTCTTCCTCTGGTCCCCGAGTTCCTCCATAGTTACAAATGCTTACAACTCCTAAAATTATTGCAATCTTAAAACTTTAAGCATATAAGCATCTTCTGTATGACTCAGATCTAATTCTTATTACAGCCTTAAAAGTTGTATTTGCAGTCTCCTGCGCTGGTATTACATTTCTGTAAAAAGTGAGTATATATATTTCCAAAAGCACTGAAAATAATGCTTTTAGTTGAATTTACAGGCTTTTGAAATTCATACACAATTTAAAAATGCAACCACACTTTGGCTTTGAGCAGAATAAATGCCTTCGTATTGCACAGCTATTTGGTTCTTGCCACCCCTTAGAATATTTCTCTCTGTGCAAGAACATCTCAGATCACAGAGACCAACTTCTGGAAGGCTCAGATAGGAATGAGACTAATTCATCCACAGCAGGTCCACAAACTGACCAGGCTGGAACATACCCACCAACATCCCTACTGAAACAACTCTGCGTGAGGTGGACGTAGCAGAGGGATAACCTGTAGAAAGCAAACACTCTCCCTAAGTAGCATTTCCTATCGGCACCATCTTGTTTTGTTTCCAAGGAGGAAAACAAGCTGAGTCCTCCACCGCCACATATTCTGAAGCCAGATTTCCTACATCTTGGAAAATTGCAACACCAGCACATCCAGGGCGCAAGAGATGAGCTGCATCCTGGCAGAGCAGCCTTCCTGATCACGGGGCTTCCTCCACTGCAGTGTGGGTCTACTGGAGACATTTCACGTTGGGCACCCAAAACGACTGACTCACCATGTTGCAGGCGCTGGATTACATTCACAATGAAATCGTTCCAGCACACAATACCCATTGTAGATGTCACGCTAAGCTTCAAAGGCAATTCTGTAACCACTACAAGTAGTTAAACCAAAAAGATGGATTTGGAAGCCCTCACGCATTAACTTTTTAGAACTTCTCTTGCAGGGATGCTGCAGACTTTGCATTCCTAGCCATATTTCACTTAAACACAGCCATTTTGAAGCGATAAATTCACACCAAGGTCTCTTTGCATTCAGCCACTGAAGCCAAGAGCTGAACTTCTCTCTGAACCTAATGCTCATGACTTAGTGCAAATCCAGCACGTTTTGTCAGCTCCAAAGCATTATTGAATGAGTCGCAAGTTCAGACTGAGAGCACTGTAGGCATTTGTTAACAAAGCAGGTCACAAACAGCAAATTATTATGGTACTGATGAAACAGCTTCTGTAGCGGTCTCTGTTAAACCAAATTGATTGTCTGAACGTTGCTCAAGAATTTCACTGTGCTGTTCAGTGATTCCAGACTGTGGGATTAGAGAGGCATCTTCACATATCATTTAGGTTGAAAGGAATAGAATGTAAGTATGTATAGAACAGCAAATACACAGAATTAGGAATTTAAGATTTCTACAAATCAAGGGTTGGCATTTTTGAGTCTCCATTTGATTACTCATTCAACACAGTAATTAGAAGAAAGGGAGTATTTTAAAAAACGACTTCAGCTTTGTCTCCCAGAAAGCATGGATTTTGATGTCAATTAATCAAGTAATTTGATGATCTGAATATGTTCTTCAGGGACACCACTACCATAAGAAAAGATACCAAAATAACAGGCCTCATTTAATTTAACGTTTATCATCCCAGCTGCCATCAGATCATATTTATTTGGCTTACTAGATGCTCTCCTTGCTGCCAGCATCAAAACACATGGGCCTGGATGGGCCTATCAAACCAGTGGTGTTTACCTCACTTTTAGAGGTAGAAAAAATTCTGCATTTAAAACTTAGCTGATCAGGCTGAAAAAACATTAAAAGGAATCCAGACCTTTCTCTCAAATCTGTGGTCTGCAGATACTGGTATAAGAAATAGAAAAAATAAGAAGAAAATAAGCAACAGTGTCCTCTAGTTTCTACAGGATCACTCTTAAGGCACTCTACTTCACTCTACTCATTCCAGCCCAGTCCAATGGAGCAATCACATGAACTCCAGAGAGATACACCCTCCACAAAGGTAACCCTTCCCCCTACGTGAACCACGAGGCTTCAGTTTCTCACACCGTGTTCTTAACAGAAATACGAACTTTATAAAGTGCATCTCTGTTTAATTAGGCATCATTATTAAACTAATGGAACGACAGCAATCCTCTGCTCTTCTGAAGTGCCTTCAAAACCGCTACCAGGATTTTTCCAGGAAATACTGTTGCGTACAAGTTTTAGTAGGACTTTAGTCTAACTCAAAATACAGTTTATATTTGCTATCGTAAAAATACAAACCCCAAAGCTTGTAGTAAGTTGGGAAGTGTGCCCACTGGCATGACACAGCTCTTTTGACAGTGTCACTGATTTGATGAACAGAACCTGAAACAGAAACAGAACCTGACAAATAACTCAAGCTGAATCACATCTATACGATCACTAGCAGAGATCCTGAAATATCTTTCAGCTCTATTCTAGAGGGATTTCTTGGTTTCAACACTACTTAGTCTGCAGCAACCAGTACGTTTGGTGAAAGCGAGTCACCCAGAGGATATTCAGAACAGTCCCAACACTGACGCCAGCACTACACCTTGTCATCACTCATCCCGCTATCGAGCACCATCACACCACAGTGTAAGGATGTCCCCACAAATAGCTACTGGTTTTCTGTAACTTCAAAGAGCGAATCGCTGTTTCCTTAAGAACTCAGGAGACACTCCGGCTTTCCTGTACATTTAGAGGGACCGGGGAAGAACAAAACTTGTTTGGGAATCAAACCAAATGCCCCACGATGCTGTCCCTCATTAAGGACATGCTTAATCTAGAGCTCAGTCAGCAACTTCAGATATGTTTATTAACTGAGATGCAGAAGCTCTATTCCTGAATCATGGAGATAATTGCAACTGTTTTCCCCGTGAGTTCACAGATCCATAGCATATTCAGGACCAAAAACTTTTAAATGATCCTTCAACATCAGGGCTTTTATGGCAGCCAGGCCTGCATACAAATCTGTATTTCTCCTTCAATTTTGAACCTGCTGGGTAATTTCAACGATGTAAAATAAACAGCAGGAGATTTCTAAAAACAAATATTATATTCTTACCAGTTTCACAAGAAGTAGGCCAACCAGCAGGAGAGAGACTCGTGTTCAAATAGTCTTGAGTTTCTCCCTATGACTTTAGACCAGACCAACCAATTCCTGAAGCAAAATGGAAAAGCCAAAGTATTGCCATTGATACACTTGGTAGCAGCAGGTTATCAGTATGTTTGGAGGTGATATAAAATTTAGATATAATATAGTTCAGAAGGGAGTCATGAGATGCAAATCCATTAAAAATTAGAGGGTTCTAGTCACTAAGGTTTATCAACTTGCTAAGTTGGCAAATAAGACACATGGCTGGTTTCCTACCTTGGAAAGCACATGATATTTACTGAAAACTGGATAAACAGGATTTTCTCTGCACAGCTTGGGAAAGGGAAAAGGCAACGTAAATTTCTGTAACTCAGAAACCCTACTAAGAACAAGACGAATCAGATCAAAGAGAGCAAGAGGCTTAGGACCTCAAACCATCAGTCAGATACTACAGCAATGCTATGAGAAAGAGAATTCATTAAAGCTTCTGCTCTGCTTATGGATTTTAATTCTGCATCAAGGACATTTTAAGTCACTTCATCTTCCCATTCTATAATTCACTATGCTCATTCAGATTCCTAAATGCCTTGAGATTCTCACAAAAAAACCAAACCACTGAAACACAAAGAATTAGACTACTGAATATGGAGCACAAATTACAGAGGATTCCTGTAAAAGTAAAAAAAATTATTTTGGTCTAGCAATATTATGAGTACTTCCCTTCCCAATCTACGTTGCTATTTCTAAACACAGTCTGTTCAATTTTTAAAAAAGATTCCCATCTTTGATTAATAAGGAAGAGCTGATAAGTGTCAAAGAGCTTAAAAAAAGAGTCACAGAAAATACGATGCAAATTCTAACACCTCAGGTTGCCACGGTACACATGCATTATAAAAATGGCACTGCTGGAGTCTATTAAAAGATCGGAAAGCACATGATCCTCCTAAGCACACATCATTCTCTACAGAATGAGTCAAGGATTGAGAAGCAGAGAAAAGTTGTCACCCGAGGAAGTAAATAATTGCCACCTCCTCTGGTAAGCCCACTAGCAGTACTTACTACTTTTCCTACCTTTTTCCAAGGAAATTCTTGCCTTTCCCCAAAGCCCTCCATTTTGATAACAAGCAGAGTAATTTGTTTGACTGTTTGCACCGACTTCTGATGACGATGCGCTTCGACCACCTCAGGGAGTGCTTTCAGTCCACAACAGCAATTATGATTTTGGAGTAGTAGAGCATCAAGTTTAAGTTATTGGGGATCTAAAGTTTAAACAAAAGTTGGAGAAGGAAAACAGCATCTCTTGTCAGCCTCAAAACCAAATGCAGATAAAGATAACAGGGCTCCTCTCTGATACAACTACAACTAAAGCTGCTGGAAAAAAAAGATGCTGCTTTTTAGGGCAAGAAGTTAATTCTGATAGACTTGGGTGAAACCCTAATTGTTTCACACTCTTTGAAAACCTCAAGTCAATCACTCCTTTTTAGCTCTCCATATTCTTAGCCTTTTAAATTAGCACCATGACTGTTACACAGCTGGCATATAACAAAGTAGAAGTACAAATACAGAACTTAAATAAATATTGCTGTGACTGAGTAGATGCTGCTGCCAAGCGGAGCAGCAGAATGAGAGTGTCAGATAAGGTAACTCTATCAAACACTGAGTTTTTCTCTTTGCCTTGCAGTTTCCCCTCAAAACAACCTAAGAACATAGTCAGTAAGATTACAAAGATGAGGAAAACTGAGCAGCTTTTAATGGTGTTTCTCCTTGAAACAGGAGAGTGAAGACATGTCTTATAAGTTAAAAGAATGCACAGTGCTATTCACTCACGGGTCTTGTCTTCTACAAACACCCAGTGAGACATTCCAGGTGGAAAACAGCAGGTGCTGAGGCAGAAACTTGTACAATCTGTTCTCAGATACATCTTCTAAATCCTTTCCAGCCTTCTGGAGGCCAGGAGCTTGGCACCAGATCTGTGGATATTTCTAAGGGTCAGCTGTACCACTACAAGCCATGCAAGTGCAACATCACTCTGCAAAAATAAATGCAGGTAGCAGACAGACACCTGGACAAGCACAGACAAGTTAGTAGATGTTTGAAATCACCAGGGACCATGCTGCTGACAGAGCTGGCGTCAGTTCTGCTGGTCAAGAAGAACAAAATGGTTGCTCCAGCAGAAATTGGCATCTAGCTGAGGGCAGCTGAGATTACAGCTAACGCAGTATATAATTGCCTTTCATTAAATAACAAAACACCATCCATCTGAGGCACTTCTAAACATGCTGGTCCAATAAGGATTCCAGCACGTTATTTTTCAGACATGCCAACAGAGCCAGTAGTCCCTAAGGAATGCCAAGAGATTAAACAAGAGCTGCATTCATTCACGATCATCATGTTCAAACATTAGAAAACTTGCATTCAACATACAGAGTTAACATTTGACCCGAATGTTTTAGAGAGAGAAAGAAAAGCAGTTTTGAAAAACCATATTGGCAAGACAGACAGTTCTATTTCTTTTGAGGGAAAACTCATTTTGAAATATTCTCAGTCACTCCCAAGAAAAACTTTAATGGGGCTAAAAGGATAAAGGGAGGGACACTAAAGGAATTATCCAATCTGTCTAAGCTAAGTAAATAAAGGCTGTCCTGGATATTCACGTTCAGAAGATGGTGAACAGCTACAGCCTATCACTCAGCCAGGAAATCCACAGGAGCTCTAGAAAGTCACAGCAAGCAGCATGTACCAGCACTGCTCCTTCCTACAGCTCTGTCACATGAGGAAAGAGGTTGTTCCTTTCCTACAGAACATCTCCGTGATGAGGATGCATGACAGCTGGTTTTCTGCTCCTCACAAGAAAGCTGAGATCTTTCTTCTCTTTAAAAGGAACCATACAAGTTATATAAAACTGATTTTTTTTGCCAAATAAAACCTCCCTCATGATCCCTAAAGGTACAGATGTTTGAGGTCACATCCCCAAGCTTTTCTGCTTCAGCCCTCTCCCCTCAAGACACACAAAGCTTTAGTGCACTTCAGCACAGACACAAAATCTTCCAGCATGTATAAGGACTGGACAGGAAGAGCTCTCTGAAATCTTGTCATTTTGAGCCAAGAACTAATAATCGCCTGCACATTTTTCAGTCATTCTACATTTGGCATGGAAATGAAGAAGTTTTGTACCTGAACAGCATTACATTCCTGAGACATGTTGCTGTTGGGGCAGGAGTTATTTGCTTTTCCTCTGCAGTATCCAGTGTGCTGTCTTGTTACACGCTGTAGCAGGTGCACACAGACACACACCAAGAAAAATCAGTCTCTGACACTGCTCATTTCAGAATTACCCTCATATTTCCGTTCTTTAAATAAAATTATACACAAAGTAGCCAGCACAAAGGCATTTCCTCTTTTGTCTCTCTTTTCTTCCTACGTATTAACACAGATATTACGTTTTAAAATCTTTCTGCTCAAAGATCTGAAAGCAACCTGTGAACTTCCATAAAACTCTGCCCAATTGGCACACTGGGTAAGAAAGCAAAGGGGTGGGGAGGAAACAGTCTTCATTTCACGGTCGTGTTTTTAATCATCAGCACATACAGCCAGGGACTACATTTTCTTCCCCCTGCTACGTTTTGGAAGAGACTTTTTGTGGTGTTGCCTTCTGGTTTTATCTTTTTAAATTATTTAAAACACATACACCAAGATGTTATAATGAAAGGGAAAACCTAACTCCTGATTTCAATGCAGCAGGAGCCACATTAACAGGTGAGTAACAGCAACAATTACATTGTGCCCCATGACAGCTGAGGCACAGAACAGAGAACCCTGCATCGCCTTAGGCAGGAGCACTAGTGAGATAACGGGAAGCAAGAGGGGCTTGGAGCAAAGCCCCTTCCTGGAGATCCCACAGGTCTAACGTTGGCTATAAACACGCCAGTAAACTCTGGCTGAGCCACCTGCAGCCATGAGGTGATCCAAGAGCAGCCCACCTGCAGATCGGTAGCTCTGAAGACAACACAAGCAGACATAAACCCCAAAAAGCCAAGGTAATTGTAAGCCAAGTATCTCAGCATATCAGTGTGGGATGCTGAGAACCGCAGGTCAGCATTTCCCACGATTC
The DNA here is from genome assembly GCA_013400335.1 of Eurystomus gularis. Taxonomy (NCBI): domain Eukaryota; kingdom Metazoa; phylum Chordata; class Aves; order Coraciiformes; family Coraciidae; genus Eurystomus; species Eurystomus gularis. The sequence continues at coordinate 364,402 of VZZY01024918.1, read as the reverse complement.
CACGGTAAGACCCCCCTCAGAATCATCAACTCAAGCCACCAAGAACTAAGGAAACGCTACATCTCCTCGCCGAGACGCGGACAGGCCGTGCACGGCCCTCCTGCCGCTCAGGAACCACGACCTCACCGCCCCAAGGCTCCGCATGGTGGGAGACGAGCCCCCGGGGGGCGGGAGGCTGCTCCCCTCGCCCCGCCGCGGCCCACCCCGCGTCTCCCCCCAGCCTCCGAGCTCACGGAGCGCAGCTGCCCCGGGAGCACGGCGGGCAGCCAGCCCCGTCCAACCGGGAGCACGGCAGCGGGAAGGAAGCCATACCAGAGCGGAATGAGCCCGGCAAGCCCGAGCACACGGCTCGGGAACCAGCCGAACCGGCTGCTGTC
>VZZY01024918.1:343147-363463 GCA_013400335.1 Eurystomus gularis | reverse complement strand
GAGCGCAGGCCCCGGGGGAGCCGCCGCCCGTCCCGGCTCGGGGCACCGGGAGCGGGGACCCCTCGGGGAAGGCGCTGCGGCAGCGGGCGGGGGGAGAGGGAGGGGGAGACAGGGAGGGAGGAAGCTCCTAGCTCTTCTGGATGAACTTCACTGCCTGTTTCTTTTCTCCATTTTCCTTTTGTCCTGATGCCGAGGAATTTATCATTCCTCCTCTAAAGTCGTGAGTGTTTTGGTTTTCAGTGTGTTTGTGAAGCAACACATTGGAACCCGGCCTCAGCCGGTTGCTAAAGTTTAAACAGCTGGAGCAGCAGCTCCAACATCATCACCGACCATTTAATACCCATTTTCAAGGCTGAATCAAACAGCTCTGCTCCGCTGCTTTACCTCTTACAAATAGCCAACTGGCCCATAACCGCTGAATCCATCACAAAGCAAACCTCAGTTTGCAGCCTCATAGATCATTTAGTTTCTGCATGATGCCGTTCGAACAAAAGGGTGATGAGAAAGCAGTTCCATTGCTGGAGACTGACTGCAATTTGCATTTAATTTTGGCTTCATTCTTTGGCATTAATCCAGCATGGTAAAGCACAAAACGGTGTGACGCAGCCCTCCAAATAATAGGTTTCATCTCCATCAGCAGTTCGCAATGTTTGTTAGAATTTCAGTTCCTAAATGTTAAATTGAATTCTCTTACCATGGCCACGAGATGTTGAAACAGATACCAAATCCACGTCCAGCCACCCTTCTTTCTCCCTGCAAAATTTGATAAAAAGTTTCGCTGAATAAGGACTTCAGGATTTAAATATTAGATTGTATTTAGAAGTGCAGAGCCAGCAAACGGTTACTTCAAGCACAAAAAGACCCTACAGCCCCTAGCCGTGGAAATCCCCGACACAAAAACTGCAAACAGGGTAAAAGTGAGAGAGTCAATGTTCACAGAACGCTCGCCCAAAATACCTGCTGGCTTGAGAACTACCGTTGAGAACCTTTCTGCTTGTCTCTGGTGTCACAGATCAGAGCTTTCTCTGTTATGTTCCTCTCTCAGCGTTACTATTTTCCATCATTTTCCTTCATTAGTTTTTTTTCATCTCAGAGTTCATTTGTTACCACATAGGTAACAAATGCTCAGTGCAGAAGATTCCAAGTTTTGAGCAGTGTTAGACTGATGCCATGGAAAGTCAGCTTACTCCTGGAGACAGAAACTAAGAGCTGCAGCTTTGCGCTGTTCCTGCAGAACTTGTAATAACACGCAAGCAGCAAGTAACAGCGATCACGTAACAGAGGAAAAACGCTCAAATGTGTAAGTGGCTTTCTTTGCTCCATCGCAGGGCTAAGCTAAAAACATCCTGTTACTAAAGCAAGATTTGAGAATGATGTCGCAGTGCTCAAAAGCTCCTACCTATGAAGTGAACACGTTATTGGCTTTTCCTGGGATGTCCTCGTGAACGGGATCACAGCTTCAGGATCAAAGTAGTCCTGTAGGGCAGAAGGGAGTTAGTTTTCCATCCTTCAACCAGCATCAGCCTTCATACCATGAAGAAGTAGCTTTAGAGCAACTGTAACTTAAGTTCATCCCCATTAGAAATGGTTGACTCGGCTTCTGTCCCCTGGTCTACGCTTAGATGGAGCTATATGCGGACTGTGGGAACATCTGGCTTGGTCACACTCAATTTGTAGCAATCTTTATAAAAAAAGATGCTGGTACTATAAATCACGCTACTAAAAAGGGCTAAGTAAGATTGAAAGCCAGAATATCTTTGATTGCTGTCCTAGTGGCTCTCTCTTCTGAACTGTGTGATCAGTCAACACGTAATAAAGAGACATTTTCATAACTCTATGAAAACAGGAATTGCTGGATGCTCCAGGGAAATTCAGGATGCTGACGTAACTACTGGCATCCTGACCACAAATATAAGGCCTGCTTTAGAATTAAAATTGTTCTCTTCAATAATGTGGGAACACCAGTTGAAATCGTTGCTGCCCTTTTGCAGATTTGTGAAGGGTCTAAAATTACAGAAGCTTTCAGAAGAGCTACAATGTTGCTCATTAAGAACTGCATTTAGGATAACCTGGCTTAGAGATCAACTTTTATATTCCCTGGGAGATATCCACACAAGTATGAAGGTTTTGAGTACAGGGTTGTTTCTTTGTTTCCTCTGAACAATCTCTTCAATATGTACGTTTGGCAATTCCTCTACAGAGCCGATGGCCACACCAGCTTCAGAAAAAGCAACTAATTCTTCGGGTGTTTTTTTTAATCACGGAAGTGCTGCTTCACAAATCCCAGCACAGAAACTTGCACGGTTATTTTCTGTAGCCATTTCTGGTTTTGCAAAAACACAACAGGATTCCCCGCTCCCCTTTTAACCAGAGTGCTACATTTTACTCATCTATTTACAGCCCTATTGATCCTAAAGATGTTTGGTGACCTGAAGCCTCACCCTTACTCTTACTATTTCGGGCTTATAAATTTATGTCTCTAGAACCAGCAGTCTTTGACTGATAGGTTACACTAGATGAGAAACTGCCCTTTTAGCCTTCGTTATCTATACCACAATTAAAAAAACCCCCAAAACTGCAGCCATAGTAGTTGCTTTCACAACTCAGTGGACTGAAAGGCTGCAAGAAGCCTTTCCGCTCTCGACACACTGTTTTCCTTCCCTCGATCAGCTGTACAGAGCAGTACAAAAACGCCCCGTGAGTCCATGTTCTTTGTTGGTGGACTACACAAGACAAACTTGCATCTAATTTAACGTTATTTGTTCTACCCAACGTGGGTAAAACAACAGAGAATAGTATCTAAACAGACAGCACAGAATCCTTTCTCCATGCTTGTTTAAACAAGGTACTTAATCTAATGTTCATCTTGATGACGAGTGTTTCGTTTCACAGATAACTGAGAAACCAAACTATTAACAAAGATGGACCACGCAAATCACTCCACCCCTTCTGTAAATGCCAACAAGAGCTGAATTCTCACCTCCAGAGAGGCAAAGCAGAAGGTTCTCTGTTCCTGTTGAGAGTGCTGAGTTCTAAAGAAAGGATAAATAAGTTTTCATTAAGTTTTTATCCACTGAATGCTAAATATATGTCATAAAAAAAAACCTTATGTAAAATCTTTGTCACTTGTAGTTAACCGAGGTTTAGGAAGCGTCCAGTTGTCAGGCATTAATTACCACGTTATTAAATCCATCCTGTTTATAAGCTTCTCCAAGGATCGAGACCAATTCCCACCTCTGAGTCATCCCCTCCCACCCCCCAAAATTTAAGTATGACTCTGCAACGTATTCTTAGGAACAGCATCAATCTCCAGTGGTGTTTACTTCCCAGAGGCCATGCAGCCATGTCACAAAACGAAGGTACTACGGAGTTCCATGGCAACTGCCCAGGCACTGGAAACACTTTAATTGTATTTGAGCTTTTTCCTCCTCTTTGTTTTCCTTTTTCCCAGCTATCCTGCCTCACAGTTTGCAGTAAAAATAATTATTCTTAGCAGCTGAAGCGTCTTTCAGGTATCCTCTAGAATCTCAGCTATTTCTTTTTTTTCATGACATTTTAAGCATGGTGAATTAGGTTCTAAAAATTTAAGTTAGACATTCAAATCTTTTAAAGAGACAATCAGCCTCCTGGCTGATACCCTGAATATTTTGCACAAAATAGGTATTTTTAGATGTGTGTAATGGTTTTAAATATTTTTGCTGTTCCAAACGCTGTAAACAAACAGGAGTACTATGCCAACAGGAATCTGTGGGAAAATCTGAGTGCCGCCTGCTCACACTAGACCCACCTCATCCCAAATTACTCATTCATTTTAGTAAGCTCTAATCTAGGTTATTATGCCACACCCATCAGCATGGGAATGTGACACACGAGTCCCAGAAATCTTTTGCTATTCAGCTTTTTCTCAGACCTTGCGGTGTGATCTGATGGCAGTTTCAACAGAGAAAAACCATTTGAGTAGTTACACCTGGCAGATTCAAAAAATTCAGTTATTACAAGAATCTTCAAGTGCAGCAACAGTACATAGCACTTGACAGGAACAGTGCAGTGTAGATAAATAATGGAGAGATCAAGATGAATTCCTTCCCAGCCACGAGGAACAGCAGGAATAACTCCCATCCCGAGTTAACCGTATGTCTTATAGCAGAGGTCCACACAGTAGAGTTTTACTTACTGGTTCTGCTCAATCTTAGAGCATTATCCACCCTGACCACCACAGAAAGGACAATGCCAAAGCTAAAGAAGAGAATGAGCACTGGGAGCAAATGAAACTTAGCTCAGCCCCACAAACGTATTCAAGACACAGAGAATGCCAAGACTCAGAGGAGCAAGTCGAAACATCTGCTAACAGTTCTGCAAACTAAGCACAAAAGCAACATAAAAAATAATTCTGAGCACGCAGGCAGTTCAGTATCTACAGAAGCCTAGAGCCTTTCGTTAGGCTAAAAACCCGGGCTGCCAAAAGGGAACAATGGCAATTGCAGAGATTTTAATTCAAGCGTGAACGCAAGTGTGACAGCACAGGCCACACACGTCCAGTTGTAGCAGGCTGCAGGTGAAGGACAAAAACATTTGCTGACTTGAACAACTGTCAGTCCATTCACCTGGGACAAGAATCCCAGTGGATATAAAAAGTGGACCCAAACACAGTCCATTCCTGGCCCAAGCCCTCTCAGTGAGATTTGCTTTAGATACCCAAACACATCACCCTCCAAAAATGAAAACGATCCGTATCTCAGTAGTTTGTGTGCAGCAAATACAAGAGAGGCCAAAGTGATAAAAAATCCTGCACAATTCAAAATTCAAAGCCTTATAAAATTAAATATTAAACTAGAATTTACTATTAAATTAAAAGCAGTGTTGCTGAAATGATTCATTTTACCCTTACTTTAATACCCTTAGTATAAATCTTGGAAACAGTTACCAGCTACTTTAAGTCTGAGGATTTGTACAAACATTGAAGACTTCTCTATTGCCATTAATTAGGTGGAACCGTGATTTGTTATGAATTTATTGTGAACACGCAGAGCTCTGAAAGGTACTGAGCATATGAAGATGAATTTCATCTTGTGGTTTCTGTAAGCAAGGCAGAAGTACACAAGAACTCCTCTCAAGTTTAGGCTGCACATCCTACTAAAGAAGCAGCATTTCCTAAGGGCTATTGAAAAAAGATCTTCCAAGGTGCGGAGAGAGAACTGCATGTTTAAAATATGAGCGCATCAACACACCCAAAAGGTGTGTGCACTTGGAATCATTACCTCATGCCCTGCATCACATTATCACCCACACGTGACTGGTGCGGCCACGGCACGTCATGGCTTGTGCAAACTGTCATTACTTGCTCTTAACTCCATGGGAGGAGGCACGGAGAAAGTACAAGGTCTCTACGTGCTTCCCAACAGAGACTGCTTTGCAGAGCGTGGAGAACTGCAAGTGCCGTATTATGCTGTTATCTATTCCTGTTGCAAAAAGGAAAATTATTTCTCCTATAAAATAATAATAATAATAATAATAATAATAATAATAATAATAGCCTTCCATTTTGGCACGTAGGAGGAACATTTACCTTGACCACTGCTTTCCAAACGCAGCCAGACTGACCGACCTGGCATATGCTGCAAAAGGTTTCTTCAGCCTCTCAGGAGACAAGCAGTTCATCTATAAAAGTGCTTTGGTTTTCCCTTCCTGTAAAGTTTAGAGAAATAAAAGAAATGTAAAAGCTTTAACTACAAAAAGCCTGAGTTTCTTTTAAGCATTCCGACCAAGTGTGCTGATACCATATATTATGAGCACCTTTGGGAAATACGTACTATCTGCAAAGACAAGAATTTTAAAGAATAAGTTCGGTAGTTGACATTATCTGATCAAAACCACCTTTGAGCATCCCGCCTTTACAAGTCTTTTCTTAGATACTTGAAAATACTTTGTGTACTATGCGTCTCACTTGGCTAAGAAGACTTTTTCCCTGCGTTTGCATGTGGACAAACACTTTACCAGCTCCAGCGAACACTTAAGCCAGTCTAGAACTCCCTCTGCTGGCAGCGCACACAGGGTGCAGTCGTTTCACATACAGGTCCCTCTGAAGGCAAGGAAAAGAAGGACAAAAAGAAGAATTAATCAGCAGATTTATAACACTGAAGCTTTCAGAAGTGGGCGATTCTTCGGCTTATGACAACTGGATGGTATGGCAAGGTTCTGTTTAAGTAGCTAAAATAATTTGAACAACTTCTTGATTACAAAAACCTGAACTCAACCATTGTGACCCTTCCTCAAATATTTAGCTTTATTCATCCTCATATTGATCACCTTGTTTTTCTAATTCCCTTCAGCAGCTAGCTTTCAAAAATCAGCAGTTTGATAGTTTAGGACTCCAATTAAAAGACCTTTATATAAAAGCTTATTTATTAAACCTCTGTACACAACAAAGAACATCTATGTACAGCAAGTTTACATGAAGGATGACGTTACAAAAGATACAGTGGTAATTAAAACTGACCCACATAAATTATTTATAAAAATACTCGAAATGGTGAAGATAATGCTGGTAATCCCTGATTCTTTTCATCCAATTGCCAGGATTTTGATGTGGGACATCTTAATATTAGACCTTTTAAAAAACATTCTGAATATATTAAACTTATCTACAGGATAATTAGCAAAACATATAAAGTATAGATTATTGTACAAAGGACATATAAAAAAAAAAAATCACCAATCCACCTGAAACTCAAGGACAATATAAACCTCAGCCAAATAATGAACAGCAAACCACAAATCCCCCTTTTTAGAGTTTCATGTATTGGCAAGAAAATTGCTCTTAAATCAACAGTCCTGTTATTTCTCAGTGGAAAGCTGCAGTTTGGGAAAATTCTTCTGTATTTTCTAGCCACGTTGGTGGTCCTGATCAATCCGGAAGCTCTGCACTGACTTCAGTCCCAAGGAAGAACGGGGCAGACCTGTATTTGTCAAGATTTCCTCCTTCCCACATCAGGATGAAGGAGGTTATCCAAGTCTGTAAAACGGGAGGAGGAGAGAGAAGGGAGCCGGGACTTGGACATAATGAAACAAAGGAAGACCAGTTAAGACAAAGTCTATTTCTTTTGCTGGTTTCTCGGGGAATTTTTTAACGCGTTTCTTATTCGTAGATAAATACCTGTTGATTCTGCCATATTTTCAAATTCAAAGGGTGTAATGCCTGCAGCGAACTTGCTCATATCAGGAATGAGACTGGAGTTTTTTGCCGAGGATTCGATGCTCGTGACCACTTCGTCGCCGGTATTTTCTCCATCGTTAACCTCGCAGTTGGGAGCAGGCATGGTGTTACCCAGCAAGTCTTCAGAATCTGTGTTATCAGGATTTTCCTTTGAGTTAAGTAAACTATCTCCTGGATTAGGACTAGGTATAGAATGTTCATTTTCTGGTATCTGTTCACTGATGTCAGATAACTCAGTTTCCACTGTAATCACCTTATCAGACGATCTTACTTCTGCAACAAGATCTACTTCGTTCCTAGAGGGTGATGAAGTAACAGAATTTCCAGTTAAAGGCGTATCAAGAGGCATATCAGAGTCACTGTTCGTGCTTTCTGCCTGCTCTAGTGCTGCCCAGATCAATCGCTGCTGTTCCTCTAGCTCCTCCAAGGTCAGGGTATCCTCATCCATGACTGAGTCCACTATTTTTGGCTGAGGAGTATCGGTGGCAGAGTTCAATGGTGGAGTAGTCCTAGGAAGAGGAGGGCAGGTGGGTGTTGAAGGTTGTGGTGGTGTAAGATTTTGTGGAGGTGTTCCTTGTGGTAAAGGAGGAGGAGTTGGCATCGATGGACGCCCAGGTGGCAGCGGAGGTTGGAACTGAAAACTGTTGGGAGTTTGAGATCTTTGTGACGCTTCCAGATCTAGAAAGAGGTGGAAAGACATCTATTAGAACCTGAAATCTGACTAGGACAGGATTCAAAGCGCCGATGTTCTGATCCACTAGCAGACTTCATGTCTTCCCACCCTTGGTTTTCAGCTGAGATAGAACAAACTTTTTGAAGGTTTTAATACCCACTGAAACAATGTTTTGGGGGATTTTAACTCTGCTAGCCATTCAATGAAAAAAAAAAAAAATATAAAATGCTCTTGAAGGTATTGAGAACAAACATACTCTGCACTGAAGGATTTTGTCATAGGAAATCCAAAAGGAAAGCCAGAAGTTTCTCCAGCTATTCTAACATTTCACCAAGTCCTCCTGTGAGTTTCACTAATTAAGAAGACGTGAGCTTGTACCTTCCTACATTATTTCATCTAAATATTTAAGAATTTGGAGGTCTTTGTAACTATAAGTTTCTATAGGATACATCTGAAGTAAAAGGATCAGATTTGTAACCTAACATCCCAATTGCTCTGAGCATACTTGAAGCCTCCTGCTCAGTACTGGAAGACAGGACAATCACAGCCCCAGAGAACGCTTATGGTAGAGGCCCAAATGCAGCTACAGCAGGACACCACTAGCACAGATTAGCAGTTACGTTAATTCCCACCGTAACGAGTACTAACACATTGGTTTCTCTTTACAAACACAGACATTTCAATTCAGAGCATGTTATTTTGAAAATAAAAATTGGAACTAGGAAAAAAAAAATTGCAGAACAACGATACCAGAATCTATGTCCATGTCAGCTGCTGGTACCTCCCAATTGTCTTCTTTTAGTCGTTTAGAACGATGAGACCTTGGCTGAGATGCAACCCTTTTATTGCTGGATTTTGTACTTGGCTGAAGAGAAATTATCCAGGAAAACGAAAAAAGTTATAATTCAATTGTACAGGGTAACATTTCCAGCTGTAACAACATATTCAAAGCATTTTCGTATCTATATGATCATTTGGCAGCCCAGTGTGTAAACCAGACATGGAAGATGGGAAGATTTAATGCAACTGAACAGAACTGTAATCGTGCTTGAGTCGAAGTGGCAAAAGAAAAGACTGTCTGTGTTCCTAACACAGGATTACGCCCAAGTTTCCACCTGGACACCAAGGTCTTACAACTCAAGTATTGCACATCCCTTCCTGGCAGGCTTAGAATTTACCATTTAATTCCATGTAGCATTACACTTTGGGCCTGAGAGCAGAGCATACATCTGCCATCCTTCACTGGAGCGTTCCACGGTAGGTGACACTGGAGAAGACTCCAGAATGACACAGGACAAGGATTACCACACATTTTCTCAAGTCACTACTGTAAATCGTTGCTATAGCAAGTAAGCTTTCCACTTATTAGGCAAGTCTGGAACCAAGAACATTTTTAAGCTGTAAAAGTTTATAGCAAGCTTTTTTCACAGCTGTTTATAAAATATCGCACAACTGGGATGTGCTTGTGTTAACTGAAATAACAAAATTTCTTCTAAACGTGAAGCTCCTTTGTGTTAGAACAGCTACAAGCATCAGCATTTCACACCTGGTAGTGTCAACAAGAAACTCTGTCCTCTTGAGCAAAACAGGACGATAGAAACAAAAGACCATTACTGGCTACACTAATTATAAGACAACTTTTTTTTTGGTAAGTAACAACGAGATACATTTACCGCATGAAAATTAGAAAGGTAGTGAGCAAAAACATCCTTCTGTTGAGACGGCTGCATGGGGATGGAACCAAACATCTGCCATTCCTACAGCAAAAAAGAAAAAAGAAGCGTTGTATATGGTTGGTTAATAACACAACAGTAAAACTGAAACAGTAAGAGATTAATGAACTAAGACAAATTCAGGTTCTCCTCAAAAGCCTCATTTATCACAGTAAATAGATCTTTAGCAGGAACTTCTGGCAAACCAAAGCACTCTCACCTGTGAACGCAAACTGATGCAACGCACTACGACTGGGTATTGGGAATAACCATTTAAAAAAATCATCAGCACCTTCACAAAATAGCTCGTTAACTATTTCATAGCAACTACTCTTCAACATATGTAACACAACGACACACCTCCCTTTCAAACAACTGCTCAGATGAGAAAGGCTTACTTTGAAAAACTTAATTTTTAGTGAAAACGGAAAAAAAAACCTTGGATAGAACTTTGGTTATGAACACTGAATGAAAAAAACACATTTTGAGGCCGCTAAATGGTCAAATGTAAAGCTGTAAAAGAAAATGTTTCTTTTTAATGCACAGGCATTAACATGAGTGATGAGGTTCACTACTAATGGCAGGTTAAAATGCTTTTGAAAACGAAAGTTCAGCAACAGCTGCCACAGGAGATGCCTGGTGTGATCTGTGCTTACGAGGGAACCCACCATGTGGATCTTCAGCTACGACTCATTTTGTTCTAGGTGTTACAAAGCTTCCCCGAGACTGTGCACTGCTCTGATGTAGTTTTCTATGGTTGAAATTCCATTTACAGAAACATCCATAGTAATTTTCATATCCCAAGAACATTCAGACAATTTAGATGTATGGAAGGAATAGGTAAGTGTCAAGTTTTGTGTTTAAAAAAATATTGTACAAAATGGAACTAGCCTTCTAGGCTCCTGTTGGTCTCATAATGGAAACAATCATCACGGAAGCCCTGTCAGACTCTGCCCACAACAGCTGTGACAGGTATCAGGTAGATGGATGTCACGTCAGTCACCTCAACAGCCCCCAGCCCCAAACCAGCTGCTTAAAAGTAAAAGCCTGTTGAAAAAAAAATTGTCAGCTGCAGAATACAAAGCGTTAAAATCAGCTAAAAGCAGTTGCTGTTACTCAGCATGTTGTTCAGAAGGCAGAGAACAGCCACTTACATCTGGGATCCCGCTCGGAGTGGATGTATTAAAGCCTGGATAGTTTATCAACTTAGAGACGTCATAAGTGGTGCGTTTGGGTTGGCAAGACCCTTCATCTTCTGTTCCACCATCCTCTACAATGAAATATAATTATTATTGATGCTAATTAAGAACATTACTGAAAAAATCCACAGGATTTAAGAAGAGGGTGTTGGTTTTTGGAATGTAAGTATAGATAGAAGGCTCTGTAATCAGTTACAGAGAGCAAATCTATCAAATACAGGCACGAAGCTTCGCCAGAAACCTAACGGGGTATTCAGAATAATCCTACTCTTCATACACCGTTTCTGGCCTCAGAATTCAGCATCAGGACTGTTCTGAGATGCAGCATAAATGCTGGTCATTAGTAAAAAGCTGGTAAATTACTTAGTAAGTCGGATTTCAAGAAATGTATTCTTTGCTTGCTGGTGGTCTTCTTACTCCTACTGTGTAAGAGTAAGTTATTGAACTTTAGAAAGTATTGTTTCTTTCATAAAACCTCAGAGAAGCTTATTAAAAAAGGAATGGGAAATTTGACGATAAGCTATTTGCAATACTCACATTACTTATTAATACTTATATAATACAACTCCGTGTTCTAATAGCAAGGGTTCATTAGAGTGAAATCACACTGAAAAAGAGTCTTCAACTACGCAACGCAACCATTGTAGAACTTGTGTCATTGCCACGTCGTAGCTAGATGAAAGCAGAGTATTTTACGTGACTTTAGAAAAGAAAACTTGACTTACAACTTCCTCACTCTTCCAAGAGGAAGGCGAAGGTTGACAAAGTAGGTCCCTGAAGAGGGTGCAGCCAGTAAAGAGCCTGCAGAGGGAAAGCCGCGTTCCTGCAGCACACTCCTCACCTTTTCCATCATAAAGTGCAAGTCCCGAGTGCTCCATTTCAGCTTCCTTGAGCCAACCTGGAGGATAACCCAGCTGACGCATGCGGTATATGAACGGAGGAAGACTCTTATCTGTGACTCCGAGCGCATCTTGAAGTTCCCCGCTAAGTTAAGAAAATAAACAGAAAACAAGACACCCTCCAGTTAAATCCGTAACTCAGTTTTGACAAAAGGAAGTTCTGAACGTTTTGTTGAATTACGAACGGCCAAGTTAAAATAATTTAGTTTTAGCTCAAACTACGTTGCCTGTCAATCCCAGATGGAACAATTTTAGGGCAAAAGCAACTTTTAACACTTTCATTCCTCGTACGTTTGAACATTTTACGAGCATTAATTGCACGCTGAGAACAGCTTACTCCATTTGTTACTTCTGATTCACGGCCTTAACTGTAGCTATCACGACAGGGAGGGTGGAACTTCATGCAACACTGAATTTAATGGTGATTTCTTTGCAGACTGCTACAGTCATATGATTTTTTAAAACATTTTCAAGAGAGAAAAAAGAGAGGAAGGGACATTCAGAGCTCAACATTTTGAGGACTTTGCATGCATTTCTAGTTTATTAGGAGTACAACATATTTGCAATCTGAGTAGCCAAAGAGTAGCATTTATCTCCCTGCATTAGGGAAGTGCCACAGGCAAGGGGAAGAATATTAAGCTGGCAACGAGTTTTCATTTGAAAAAATACCCCTGCAATTTATTAAACAGAATTTTATTTAGCAAACAAATTGGATCATAACACACTCCTAGTTAGGAGTAGCAGATGGACTTAGCAGAACTCTAGACAGTAACATCCGGCACTCCAAAGGTATAAAAAGGTATTCCAGAAAAGCAGTGCAACAGCTAATGGAAAGAAAAGAGTTACCTAATTACTCCTGGTTTAAATTTTCCAAACCTCTCTTCTACTTCTTCTGCATGATAACGCTGCTGAAAATTCTGATTGCTCGTTTCACCGCAAGCTTCCATAAACTCCTTTCTCTTCTCACTTATACGAGCTGCATTTCGGGGCTTAAAGATGAAAAAATTGGGAAGTTTAGATTTTTAGTTTATGCACTCCTCCACCCAACACAAACCTGCTGCTCCCCACCCTCAGCGTGCTTCATTGTTTATCGCATGGCCACGAAAACTACGTAGACTTGACCTATCTGTTCAGACTGAAAGATGTCCCTCCATGAATTAAAGGAGACATTTAAATCATCAGGCTACAAAATTACTGTACATTCTAATTTATTGTATTAGAATTTGTAAGTATGAGCAGTATAATCTAATCAGCAGAGATGAATCGCCATTTGTACATCCTGCCCCAAATGCACAGAATTACTATTAATTTTTTTAATGGTGCATTTACACCAAAATACTTTTTGGACAGCAGCAGTCTTTTGAATACTGACGTAGACTTTACCTTTGGACAGTCTTTCATCTGATGGTCTTCAGAACCACAATTGAAACAATGCGGCTTTGGCCTGCTTTAAAATGCACAAGAAATGACGCGTGAAAATCATTTTGCAATGTTAAATGCACTTAATTATTTTAAACCTGGTTAGATTTTTTGCTTTAGACTTAGAAAAATCTGTAAGCACTGCTTGTTGTTTTCATATGCTTTCTTCTGCTTCTCAAACTGACTGCAAAACCTCGATCTTCAAGATACAGTAATAGAATATTGCTTATTTCACAGTTCTAAGGAGAACATAAGAAATGAGGAAAACAGGCACAACTCAGGGGGTGGGGGTGGAGAATACATGACAGCATGTGGAGAGGAAAGACGGAAAGAAACAAAGAACTAATATTACAGTGGAAAAGTAGTACTTCCAGGCAAAACCGGAGCTTTTACATCTGATATAATAGAGATCTATTCCTTTAAGTGGGAACAGAATTGTGATAGAATAATTCAGGCTGGATTTCAGATCTCTAATCCAGTCCCTCAGTCAAAGCTGGGGCAGCTGTGAGATCACAGCAGGTTGCTCAGGGCTTTATTCAGTTGGGTCTTGACTATCTCTCGGGATGGAGACTCTGGGCACAACCTCTCTGGGCAGCCTGATCCAATAAAGGTGGAACAGCTTTGCCTTGTATCATGCTGCAGACAGAACAGTATTCACTGAAGGATTTTTGCTTCTGATTAAATATGTAAACATCTGCTTAGATAGCGCCAATAAATCAAAACAAAACAAAACTTACATACTAAAGCTTATGCTATGTGCAGAGGAAGGAAAATGAAAATGTTCAAACAATACTTTTAACTCTAGAGTACAGACAAGGAACCTCTAAATTTAAAATGCCTGTCGTACATTAACATCTCTACTTCTCTTTTTATGTATCTTTTTTGTATCATCAGAGGTCTCATCATTTTGATAATACCGAGAATCGACAGAAACAAGCAGGAGAGCCCAACTATTTCTTTGGAAAGTCTCGGTCCACAGTTTGAACAAGTTATGCATATTGTGAAACCGTGCACTGAAACCCTGCAGTGGAACCACAGTTGGCTTCCACTTTCATTTTCCTTGTAAATTCATACCATGGCAGCAAAAATTTTCAGCATTATAGGGGGAAAATCCCAATCTCTTACAAGATTTTAGAAAGATTTCTCTTCTCAATATTCATTTTTACCAAATTAGAACCAGAAGTGGATAGAAGAGTGACCCAAGAATGAGTGCCAAGGGTAACCCCCACATAGTCCCACCTCTCGAAGAGTCTAATGTAAAGGGAAGCGTCTTCTCCTTCATCTCCATATGGTATTCAAACAGAAACCTTCTGTGGTGAGCCAAGTATTTCACCACCACCCCGCATCATGAGCAGAACCCTTCAATCTGCTTTCCACTCAGGTGGTGGTATTTCTGATCCAACCAGTTTAACTGAGCAGACCCTTTAACCTTTGAAACTCCCACTAAATGCTTGCCTGGTCTTCTCTGCATCTGAAATCAGTGACTTGAGATGCCATGAAGACCACACAAGCTGTCAACTGGAAATTTAATTTGCTTTACTTCTTACCTCCCATACAATCAAATCTATAAGACCAGTGTCTTAAAAGTCTATAAAAAAGTCACACAGGAGTTGTTCTACAAAAGAGTAAGGATGATGATAGCACCCCAGTGTGAGGGTGACAAAGCAATCACTAAAACGGCAAGCAACACAAGAACCAAGTATAAACCTCAAAGTTTTTTACACATTGATTTTAGGCCCTCCCTAAAGAAAGTCAATGAACAAGAGAGGTCCACTGACTGCAAAGCTCAGCACTGGTCTACTTAAACTCATTGCTCAAGGGTTTAGTATACTGGGGAATAATCACAGCGTACATCTGAACTTTTCAGCTCAAAACTTTATATTTAAGAGTAATACAAACCTTTTTTGTTTTACTTGTATTTCTTGTCCATCTAGGGAGAGAATCTGGCTGAAAACTTGCTGATATCTTTAGATTTCAATAAGGAACTGCTACTGGATGAAGCAAAATTTCAGTCTTGTTTAAAATACCAGTGAAAACCTAATAGCGCTTTTAATAGAACACTGACTCTTCTGGATTAAGTTACAGATGGGTCCCTGGTAGGAAGTCCATAGTATAAGCTGTAAAACTGTATCTACCATAAACTATTTCCTAAGATGGGCTTATGCTGTTTCCTCCGGTCCAATTTCTATCCAATAACCAATTTTGTTCTTTATCAGCACTCACTAAAATGACAACCCTCTGGTTTATAAACAGAAGTTTCAAGCTAGTGACTTTGATACTCTTCACAGCAACTAACATATTTTGGTAGCGTTTCAAAAGCATAACTCACTTCTCAAGCAGGTGGAGACAGGTCATATCATACACTACTTGTGTTTGGTTTTGGACTGCAGTGTGTCAGCTGCTCTGCCCATCTGTCTAAAAATGTAGGAGAAGACAAGAGGGCCACAGGCAAACGGGCATGGTAAAGACTGAGAGGTTCAGAAGCACAGCACTTTCCAGAATCTGACAGTTGCTTTTAAAAAGAAGAGCAGATGCCAGATACGAGTCAAACTGACGTGCTGAGGGCTGTACTTCAGTCGTTTAGAAGCACGGTACCCGACCCACCATTTCACTCGGCACTAAGTGCTATTACAGGCTTAATGTCATCGATGGGAGCACTAAAGAAAGATGCAGTAAGTACACTTAAAGAACAACATCAAAGCTAAGCTGGCAGACATGACAGTTTTGCCACACTTAACTTGGCATTTTGGGAGAAATTCCCCTGTTAGGCATCTGCTCTCTGCAGCTAGAGGCTGCGAGACAGTACAAGTATCACTTGGAGAACAGGACTGACCTGATGCTCTCCAATAGAGACAGCTTTCCAAATGTCAAACTGCAGCACAGCGCCTGCACAGGCAGAGGCAGGCACAAGAAAACCCAAGGTAGCCAGCTTCTAACTTTGCAATTTTCGTTCCAAGTTATTTTTTAACACTAGGAAATGATCTTTATTGCAAGCTTGATAACCAGGTATTACAGAAGTGAACTGTGAAACTGGTTCTTGCCCTGACTCCTTCTGGGGCTGAAGCGATACTGGAAAATTGGGGAGATGAGATTACTTGTGACATTTCTCCTCCCATTTCTTTTTGTCATGGAGGACTACAATACTAAAAACCACTTCTTCCCTCATTTCCCTCACCTTTCAAATACTGGCTTCAATTATCAGTAAAGAACCAACTTTAAAAGGGATGCAAGTTAAGAGCATTCCGTAATTAAATCTTACTACAAGACTTTCCCTTTGGATCCTGCACTTGGAAAAAAAAAAACCACCCTACAGCATACTCGAGTTTGCCAAGCCCTCTTCTTCTCCCAAAGCACATTTTACAGAGGGAGAACACTTACTACTCTCTGGAATGAGCTGTCATCCCAAACCTGGCTACAGACTGGCCCAGGAAATTCCTAAACTCACAAGATCTATTTCTGGGGAAAAGGCATTCACTCTTCCCAAGCATAAGCCTTCTAAAAATCAGCAAGCCAATCATACTGAAGTATTCGTATACGTTTTGAGGAAAAAAAGCCATTAATGAGTCATTAAAACTTTTCATCTGTAACGACTGATACGGTTTTGATAGACATGTACAATCCACCAAACAGAATTTGAGTTCAATTTACCGACTGGCATTCTTTGGATTTGACAAACGGAAAAGACCCCTTGTTTTAGCAAACAGGATACTTAGGTATTTCCCATCCTTCTGTCAGCTGTGGATTCTCATTTAATATAGGCTGTCCCAGTTTATCGAGACAAAAATTGGTAAAATACAGAACACTTCCTACAACCTGTAGAAAAAAAGTCAGAAAATTGTCAGAAACGTGTCAGTATTTAGGTCAGGCTGGTAGCAATTCTATAAATTTACACTGCTTGAAATACTTCCAGCTTTTTTCCCCCGCTCTGTAAGAATTTACAAATAATACACGCCCACACCTGTACAAATAAGTATTTTTTCCATTGATGTAGCCAAAACATGCTGAACTTAACTGCTACTACACCGATAAATGAAATTTAACAAGCTCTTATTTTAATGGCAGCGTATACTGAATGTGTAGAATGAAGAGTCAGACCTACCATTGAAGAGTACATAGTCAAAAACTTACACTAAAAGCTTCTTTAATTTTTTTAACAGAATTCGAGCTGGCTGATTTACAGTCCTCTTCCAAAAGAACACTGGAGGGCTGACATGAAAAGTAAAAATGCAAACAATTAATTTTAAATAACAGTTAACAGAAGAGCTCCTAAATTACTAGAAGTATGGAAAAGGCACAGAACATGGAATACAGCTTCGATTCCTTCACGGAATGTGAATTAAACAGTAGGATGGAGGTGTCTACATTAGTCATAATGCTTTCCATGGTACCAAGTATGACACGGCTCATTTTGAATGCTTTCTTTGATGAGAATATGCTGCACAAGAACAACATTATTCTTGCCTCAAGAGAAAAATGGAGAAAAATGTGCCATTTCAGGCTTTTGCTCAAAGTCAATGGTAAAAAAATGAATGTTAAGTACAACTGGAAACTCTAAACTAAGAGAAGAAAGTGGAAATTGCCAGATTCTGTTGTTACCTACGCTCTTACATACACTCAAAGTTGGGCCAAATACTATCAGAAGAGGATATGTTAAGTTTATACCTTACAGTCTTTCCTTGATTACTTAAACCAATTTACTACTTTGTTTTTACACATATTTCACTAGGAACAATTTTAAAGAAGCATTTCCATGGGCAGAAAGGATATTTTCTTTGTCCTGGCCCTCTAAATATATACAAATAGTTATATATAAACATATACATATATATATAAAACATATATATATTTAACAAATAGTTACAGGGCATTTGTTTGATAGTTACTTGATTTGCAATTAAGCAGGAAAAAAACCATCTAGAACCCAACTATTTAGCAGTGGATTATTTCTATATTCCCACTACAAAGATGCAAGGAAAGGAGCACCAAATAACAATTTGAGTTTTAAAGTACCTGTGGCTTAACATTGAAGTGTGTTTTTTCATGTTCCACTCTCTTCTGCTCTTCGTATTTCTGAACTAAACTAAAAACAAAATCTTCAATTTCTTGATGATACTGCCTGCAATGAAGAAGTTGACAGCGACAAGACATGAGCAAGACTGAAACAGACTAGATGTTTGTTTGTTTTTTAAAAACAGCATCTACCATTTACTAAAGAACTTAGAAAAGGGACAGTCAACTTCTTTCCTGTCCTCCTCCCAACCCCCACCAACATGAATGCAATCTAATGTTAGAAAGCACCCTTATATTAGTGTGGCAACAAATCAGCTGAGAGGCTGGAAAAATTTAATTTCCTATATTTACCCACGACACTCATGAAACTCAAACTGCTGTTCAGACTCACTCCAAGTTCCTGGAAGTCACACTTCATTTCATGATAAAAACAAGGATTATAAGTGAAAGCAACAGACACCCCATCATGTTGCTCATCATCCTTCCTCCCCTTCAAGCTTAACGAGCTTACGTTACCAAATAAAACATCCATCCATCCTTTGGGCAAACACTAACAAATCCAAACAAACACACAAGTCCCATTTCCCATCAGGATTGCTTCTTCCCAGAAAGTACTTACTTAGAAATTACATTGTTCATAAATAAAATCTGTAACAGAGGTCCATCAACTTTGGGGTTCTCCACTGAAATTCCACTGGAAGAACAGAACAGAACCACAAACCAACAGTTACTGTATTGGTTTTGCTCTCAACATTCCCTCCCTGTTTTATCACAGCAAAGAGTCTGTAGTCCACAGAGAGGAAAGTTTGGTCAAGACATATTCTGTTAGTTTAATAAGTTCCTATTCACTTAAAAACCATCCTCTTCAAGCAAAGCAGGTTGCCTGATGCGGAACGAAAACAAAACATCATCACACTAGAGATCTTTTCTTCTAACTGCAGTAAACTTATAAAGTCTTATTTCTGAGATCACTTATTTATCCAACCATTTTAATGGCTTGTTTTCACTGCTGAACTTTACAAAAAACCCTGTTTCCCTAAAGGCCACATAAATTTCGTAAACAGACAGATGCGCACAAATAAATAAACGTTACAGCAATACCAACAAACTTCTCAACACTCAGTGTCTTAAGGACTTTAAGAGCATTTTAGAAACCAAACATCTGAGCAGGGACAGGGACGCGGAAACAAGTTTTCTAAAAGATGTGGCAGAGGACGTTACCTCAGGCAGCTGTTACCTCACAGAAACTCTATTTCAAACACAGACACAGCATTTTAAGTCAGGATTAACGTACCTAGGACGGGTCAGAATATTCAGCTTCCTTTTCAGTTCCTGATGTTAATTTTTTGTTAAGGAACATTACTTTCTTCAGAAGACACAGACCAACACCTTTGTTATTAATTAAAGGATCAAAACAAGCAAGAAAACACCTAACAAAAATCCTACAGAACAGTTGGGGTTTCAGAAATTCCTTTTTTGCTGCACAGAGGATAATTGACAAATCCACATGTTGCTAAAGAAACACAAAATTAAAAATTAAAAAAAAAAGAGGACTAGCTTTGACAATCCAAATAGCGTAATTCATTACATGTGCCATGGTTGAACTGTCAGATTTGGAGTATTTTATTTTTAAAATATCAACAATCATCACCAAAAAGAAGTCTGCAGTAAGACAAACGTACTTGTAAATAAAAAATAAACCATAAAAAACATCTCAGATCCCACTCTGGTGCAGTAACGAAGCCCCGAACCCTTCAGGGAACCAGTCACAATTTAACAGTTCACAACTATTTCTGGCTGTGTTAAAAATGGATTTTCAGAGTGAATGTACAGCTATTTCATCTCCTTCGAAAGACAGAAAGGGGGGAGTCCAGCGTGAAGTGTTTTAACAGTCCCCCCAGCGCTCCAGAACTCCGCGACCACCTCCGCCAGCTGAAGCGCGGCTGGGGCGGGCCTGGGCGTTCAGAGAAGAGAAGTTTTGAAAGAAAACTTCCTCTGAAGTGACGGAAGCAGAAGCCAGGGTAAAACAGCGGCTATTTACTGGGGGGAGGCCGCCCGCTCCCCGCCAAGCTCGGCTCTCATCGTGCTTCAGGACGCGCCAGGGCCCCGGCTGCCGGGCGGACACCGAGCGGGGCCTTCCACGAGCCAAGGGCCCGGCCTCGGGCAGGGCCCCGGGAGGCGGGAACAGCCG
>VZZY01024918.1:251140-342471 GCA_013400335.1 Eurystomus gularis | reverse complement strand
TAACACAGTTCCCAGTGCTTTTAAGTACTGGGGGTATTACCAACATCTTAACCTTTCCCATCCATGGTTCGGTTATAGCTCGCTCTACTAAAATTTTCAAGTATCAAGTTGACCAAAGGGGGGGGAAAAAAAAAAACACCAACAACAAGAGTTCAGGATTCTTCACCCTGAGTTGTGCTTCATGCTACAAACCTCCTTATTTTAGGAAAACCCTACTTCAAAATAAGCAAAGCAAAACAAACACTATCTCTGCTCAAGTCTTCCTGCCATCTCTTAACCAGCCTCCTTAGAGCCTGGCTCAAAACAAAATTTAATTAACATAAAATAAGACCTTAGAGAAAAAAATGTCTTTATTATTAACCAGGTATTTTTGCACTGGATTATGTGCCTATTGGCCCAGAACGCTAAATAACA
Organism: Eurystomus gularis; assembly: GCA_013400335.1. NCBI lineage: Eukaryota > Metazoa > Chordata > Aves > Coraciiformes > Coraciidae > Eurystomus > Eurystomus gularis. The sequence goes on along the minus strand of VZZY01024918.1, from coordinate 342,057 downwards.
TCTACACAATGCTTCTTTCATGTTTCAAGAATTGGAAATAACTGTACAAGGTTAAAGTACAAAAGTACACAAGACAGTGGACACGAAATATCCATGTATGAGTTCATCCCATCTGCTGCTTGGTTGGAAAAGTAGAACTTTTAACTAAAAAATACTGTCCTTCTATAGTTCTGTCAAGTTTAATGGAAGTGGGTATAACCTGATTACAACACTAACACCAGTATCACTGATCTGATATTTACAAAAAAATTGTATTTTTTAATAAATTAAAGTCAATGCAACACCCATGCAAGCTAGAATGCTAGCTTTTTGGTGAACAAGGACCCAACATTTGAACAAGAACCTTCCGTAGTCCCAAACTTTTAAATTGCCTTTTTTGTTTGTTTTCAAACTGTATCCATTCCTCGCATGGAAGATGTAAACCCCAATCCCATTCCTCTTTGCGTATGAGTCTGTGATCTTGCCATTTCGTACTGTGCATCTAGATTTCTGAAAACCTCTTCCTGCTGTTTCAGCGTTTTGTAACTCTCTTCATCCACAGAACTACAGCCAGCTTCGTCCTCGCTCTAGAGACCAGACAGAAGAAAGCAAACATCAGCTGTGTAGGAAGTGTTTTCATGCACTACAGGTCTCCTAAACATTCATCATTCTGCTTTGTTTTCAATAGCCAGTAAGAATTCAAGCATTTGGTTTTACTACTGGAACATTCTAATGTATCTTTCCTCTCACTGTCATGAAACACGTGGAGGCTTAATCCAGTTCCTTAGAATTTCTGACTCGTTCAAATACACGCCTCCAATTAAGCAGCTATACAAAATAACACTGTTTGTCGTGTCGGGAATACAGGTTACAGTGACCGCTGTTGTTACAGATCACAGCAGTTGCCCCGTTAGCCAGAAACATAATGAAATGCTAGAATTTTAACTGAATTCAGATTTAGATGCTGCTTGTGAACTTTAATGACAAATACTGAAGTTCTTAACTACATCAGGTAGGTAGTGTCAGGTTAATTTAACGTCTTTACTAGTTAATATACACTTTAAAATAGAAAAAGAATCACTACCCTACAATTAGTAATAAGCTTAATTATACATTCAGAACTCCTTACCTTAATGCCCATGAGTTTTCTGAACTTGACATTTTGGTCCTTGTTTCCAAAATTTAATTTTTCCCATATTTCTGCAGACTGCGATTTATCCTGTACAAGTTAAAAAAAAAATATGTATCACCTTTTGACGTAATTTTCCATTAATATCACAATACAGTAGCAAGCATATTAAAATGGAGCCCATTGTGTGGCACTGGGACAGCCGAAGTAAAGGGTTCCCAGGTCAAGGCTGACATTCCTGCAGCACCTTCCCAAAACCTCACTGCGGGAAGTCTGCTTAACCACAAGTTTCAGATCCTTTACTTGGGTACATTGCATTTATTTCCACTAAGCTTGGAAACCTCGTCAAAATGCATGTTTAAAGTGAATTATGGAATAAAACATTTGCTTATTGTAATTAATATAGAGCACAATTTGGGGAGAACCGCTCAGACAGCGTTCAGGTTTCTTCTTCCCTCCCTTGTGCCTCAGATCAAGGCCATGTGAACCAGTTCAGGTTTTTCACATCTTCTGAAACAGTCTGTGAAAAGCTAAGTGAGCCTGTTAGGTAACAGACACGTGATGATCATTCATCTAAGGTAACAAACACTTCCTTATGAGCAGGAAGTGTCAAAAGACAAAAATACAAATATTAAAGCAGCAATTTTTCCATAGGCAGGAGGCAAAACCTGTAACTCAAATCCAGCGAACAAGCAACTGCCCCAGGAGCCTTTTTTTGCTGGGTTGCCTGTTCTACACTAATGGCAAGAGCTTTATTTGACAGAGCATAAGTCAGAAGGCTTATTTGTATTTATAATTCGTTACTGGCAGTCATGCATTAGTCTGCTCCTGAAAAGTTACTAGCAAGGTTTGAAGACTTGTTTTTAAGTCTGGAATTGGACAGGACACAACAATCAAATGAAAAATCTCTACAGTCACCAAAAGGAGCAGTCAGTTACTGTTTCTACAGCTTAGCCATCACTTTTCAGTAAGAGGAGACCATCTGGATTTGGCATTTACTTGCAAGTTGTAGGAAAACGGACAAAGGTAATATTAAGAGCCAATTTTACCTCTTTAAGTTTTATGACATCAGGGGTTTTCCTGAGGCTTGTACCACAAACATTTGTCATTGAAAGTTTAGTTACCTCAGTCCTTTCACTCCTAAAGTTTTATCTTGGGCTGCTGTTAACATGGAAACTTCTCAGCAGGTATGAAAGTAATTTTGCTGTAAAATAACTCTAATAAGCATCCTTAAACTGAGCACAAGCTGCTTCCAAACAGGTTTTATCAAAGTAAGAAAGGACGTTACCCCTTCCTTTTTGCCTTGCCAAAGCATCTTCCGCTTTTTCTCTTGCTCAGCAAACTTCATTGGATTCACTGCTGCAGGGTTATAATAGCTCGGAACAGCGATCCCGGTCTCCGCCAGCGCCTTTGCTTGTAGCGCTGCCATCTGCGCTGCCATTGCTATTTGAGGAGTGACTTGTGTTCCCGACGCCAGAAGAGCAGCGACATTAATCACGGAACCTCCAGTGGCTGCAGCCGCTGAAGAAGAAAGGTAACTTGCTATCAGACAGTAGGTTTGGATTTTTGGGGGAAAAACACACCCCCAACAAAGCTAAGAAACAGCAACAACAATCCAACTCCGCCCCCCAAACAACAACAAAAACACACAACTACTTCTCTTTGTCAGAAGCAAGCTGAAAGCGTTCAAATAAATGCATGAAAAAATACGTGTTACCTGTAAATTAAGAAACAAGTCTCCAGCAGTTTTAGTAAATCAGAACCACAAGTGAAACTAATCTACTTCCTGCTTCTAAACAGCCCTGAGCTGGTAGAGCTTTCAAACTCTCACGTAATGATGCATAAAGGGTCCAACGACCACCACAAAACCATTTACCAGCCTAACATAAAACATTTTGTTGTGTATTTGGTAAGGGGTAAGAAATCGTGATTGCTTTTGTCAAGGTTCTACGTTTGTTGGCAATTTTTCTGGTTTTGTTTCAAACATTTCCTAGTTCAAGTTGTGGTTCTTCTACATGGCCCAAGTTAAGCATTCCACAAAGACAGACAACCTGCACTTCTGTTGCACAGGACTGTGCAACACAAACCCACACCATGTTCCACTCACATTATTGTTTCGGAAATAATATAGTAAACGTGAATACCTGCAGCCATTTCCTGTTGCTTCTGTTTTTCAACCATTTCTTTCTCTCTCTGTTCCTGCAGTTTCTTTGCTCTTTCCAGTCTAGAAGAAAGTATATGAGAATAAAAATATTTAGACGTGCAAAATCAAGAGCAGCAGCCTATTTATGTCACATATCATTAACGTTTTAACAGTTTCTGACCTTCTGGCTAATGCTTCCTGGGCATCCATAGCTGTATTTCGTCCCCGAAAAGGCGGTGGACTCGGGCTCCGGCTGTGACTCCTGCTGAACCTTCGGGGCTTTTCAATTCTTTTCTTTCGCTCTCTGTAACCAAACATAACAGAGTTGCTAAAACAATGAAGGTGCATACACACCTTAACATTTCAGAAAGTATTTGATCACGACAGTGAGAAGTGGCTCAGTGGTTAATTTGGAGAGCTCTCAAGAACATCTTTCACAGAGATTATACTAAAACAATGTAACAATCACACTTTGCCTTGCAATAAGATCGAGCTACAACTGAAGACTTCCAACTGCAAGATGCAGCAGAATGTGTAATTTTGGGTATTCATTTACCCTCTTACACTTAGCGATTCGAACAAACAGATCTGCTCTAGGCATTTTCATTCTATAACCTGGCAAGAAAAAACATGGTGCAACTTTCAGTAAAGTCAACTGCAAGAAAACCGTAAAATAGATCAAGTCACAAGAAGGCTTTAAAGCCACAGAAGACCTCAGTCCTGTAACTATGCTAAGATTGAGCATTCTGAAGAGGCCTGATTTAAAAACTGGAATAGAGCTCAGGGAAATGACTATCTGCCCTCTGCATATTCTTTGCTAAATGTGCTTTTGGGATCCGTTTGAGGGACACTCTCAAGCTAAATGGGAGAGCTGCTGTAAACACGTGGGATTTGTCTGGGGTTTGCTCTTGAGGACAGTACCGTGCAGAAAACTACGAAGCATGCATTATCTGGAGCCTGACAATCTGAAAAGAACTCAGTTATAGTAATTTTTAAGCAAAATACCAATATATTCCGTTCAATTCTCCTTTATAAACCTTCTCCCGACCTCCTCCCCAGCAGATGGCATTTTTGTGACATACATATCTAGTCCCATCTATGCAAGAGCCACTCAAAAGACACATATAAAGTACTATTAGCAGTGTTTCTTTGCCAGGACCATTCATATCTACGTTACAAGAGGTAAGGGTTTATCCCTGTTTAAGCCTCTGACTGACATTTTAAATAAAGAAGTCACAGATACTGGAAGTGTCCAATAAAGCTTAGATTACAGGCACTACCACTCACATTTTTCCCAGATTTGCCATACACAGTAAGTTGAGATGCGCAAAGATGTTTCTGAAATTTTATACTTCAATGCTATTATCAACCATTGGAGATAATAGCTAACTTGGCAACAGCCCCTCTACATGGCATTCAGATATTCTGCTGCTTCTGTCTGCAACTTGGGCAGCATCTACAGACACCATGAAGTGTAGACTGAAGTTACAAAAAGAGATCCTTGTTTACATGACAAATCTGGTAGAATACAAAGGAGGCGAGACTTATCTTTTCATAGAAGATGACAAGATGCAGATTCAGGCACTGGGAAGTGACAGATCTGCATTCCTGAGATAAGATGTAATGCATGTTTCAAAGATACCTTCATTTTTCCCGTGCTGACTATTGTAGTTTGGTCTTGTCTTTGGTCTGATGCTTTATTGCACTGGTAAACATCAAGGAAATAAATATTTGAGCTTTTGTATTGAAGTATTTCCATTTGAAACAAGCAGATGGTGTCACGTTTTCCACCCAGCATTTAATCAGAGCAATGCCACAAAAGAACTGCCACGAAGGTCTACATGCTCAGCAAACAAAAAGATTAAATGCCAGTGAGGACAGACCACTTGAAAATGAGTTTGAGATTATGCAAAGAACCATCAAGAGAAGGTTAAGCTCTGCTATTCACAAACGCTTCTGTCATAGCCTGTGAACTGTAACACAACAAATACTCCCATCTCGTGAGTGAGGGAATTCATTTCACAGTTGAGTTTTGACTATGTTTATCCGGCTTGTGAAGAGGCTTGCCCCATAATTCTTTTTCCAAAGGCTTCACCTCAATCCAGAACTCAATGAAGCGTTCTAGCTACTGTCAGAGAAGACTTATGCCTCACTTTCCTTCTCTAGTCTTTGCAAGACAAAAAACAAGACTTAAAAAGAAACGGATTCTTGCAGCATGTTCATCGCTAGCCACTAAAGCATGTTTCCAGTTGAAGAACTTCCTAAGCTCCCTTCCTCTTTTTCTTCCCACATTTGCTGTTCTGTTCTAGGTAATTCAAATTCTACTGCAGAAGCAATAAACACTACTCTGGGACATGAAGTTTTCATAGAGCAGTTAAAACACAAAATGTCTAAAGTGAGTTTTTTAAAACAGTAAGTGCACATCATCTATAAAAACTAGAAATAATGGGAACCGAAGCCTTACACATCATGCTGAAGGTGGCTTAAATACCATTAAATGCAAGTAATGTGGATACCAACTGAAGACCCAGCTCTACTCACCCCAGCTGAAAGTTTGGTAGAATGTGCGTGCCAAAATAAAATATGACACAAACCATGAAATTCAACTAGTTCTTCAGAAAGAAGTCTTCTTAACAGTTTCACAAGTGATGTTGTAGCATTACACGACTGTGCTATATTCTTAAGTCTCCAATGATCCACCGTAATGTTGAGGAGTCATAAGCAACTTCTACAGCCTTTAAACATGCAATTTAAAATACTCCAGTGAAAATACTACTAAAACGACCTGGAACACTGGAAACACTTTCTTGGGAGCTCTGAAGGGACACCAATTGGCATTCAAGCTACTTGTTTTAAACAAGTAAGAGGGGAAAAAACACAACCGTAGTAGTCATTAAGTCATATTTCAGTTCACTCATTCAGAAAATCCTACAGAGCATTAAGAATGCAAAAGTGACATAATTATAGACTCAGAATCCTACACCAAAATACTGAATGATTCATCAGTATTGGAGAACATTAGCTTCCATACAGCAATGAAAATCTCAACTCTAGTAAATTCCAGGGAAGACAAAGATCTCAACTCTGTCCAACAGACCCAAGATAAACCAGTATGTGTCTAGTCAGAATGTTTAAAATCTGTGCTTCTAGATTTTACATTTAAGGAACAAATGGAAGCATCCAAGATAAGGAGAAAAATTAACATGACAAATATTCTCACGTTGCACTCGACAAAGGAGTTGGCAATCACTAACACACTGATTTTCAGATCAGAAACACTCCATCTGACCCAAAATTCACTTTAACACTACACTAACTGTGCCAGTTCACAGACAAGACAAATTTAAATGCACTTTATGGAGCTGATCAGGATTAGATTCTGAACAGCTAGGGATATGCAGTTAAACTTCCATGAAACATACACAGAGACCAATATAATAGTACTTTTAAAGTAGTGCTTTGCCAGCCACGCTACTCTTAGTATCAAACACATGAAAGGGTTAGTTGTATCTTAGTCTTCAGGTTTTCCCACTTAAATAGCCTACTTAAGATAGTAAATTCAGCTATGGTATAAGAAACCATAAAGAGCTTGAACGGTGGTAATCATTATTACTCAAAATACTAAGTTACTTGCTTTCCTTCATCAGTCAAAAGTTCTAAAATGCTAGTTTTATAAAGATGCCCACAAGATAACTAGTTAAGCCTTTCTAACTGCTAACAAGAAATCATGCAAAAAGCCAAGAATCTGAGACACTTCAGCTGTCTGTTTCTCTACATGTATGCAAGCTACCCAGTCCTTAGCCCACTGCATCACCACAGCTGAGGAAAAAACCTTTCAGTTACACTGAACAGACGCTAACTGGCAACCCCATCACTCTAGACATCAGCCCGCCACGGAATGTTCAACCAAACACCACCACTACGCGTATACAGAAGTTAACACTTACCTGCTTCTACTCCTAGTTCTGCTTTTACTTCTACTTCTATGTCTGTGTCTAGATCTTGATCTAGAGCGGGATCTTATACGTCGTTTTCTCTCTCTGCTGCGAGATCGGGATTTTTTCCTATCACGACTTCTACTACGATGACGTCTGAAACACACGTCCCAAATTCTTACATATATTCTCATGTTAAATTCAACTTCTACTTAAGGACTTACACACAGGTTTGTCACCACAGGGCAAAATGCATCAGGCGGGGTGGGGAGATTGCAAACTACACACTGAAGATTTCATGCCTGGAACAGTTTAAGTTTTAAGACTAGGAGATGAAATGGGAAACAAACATTACTACCAGCCACAACAGACAAGTGTTAGAAAAATACACGGCCAAACTAATTAGATGCAGGAGTCTTAAAATCAAGAAACACTCTCCTCCTCCTCCCCATGGTATTCTAGTACCTCAGGGAAGAGATGCCCAAATTTCAGCCTGTGAGTCACACACAGTCCCTCAGTGTATCATTAGCTGAAGCTTGTTCCTTGCTATCATGTTTGCTAAAGATCCCCCAGCCTTGAGCAGAGCTGGCTGGAAAGTTCTCTTAGCAGCAACCTGTTTGTCCCAAGCAATCCCCCTACCATGCAAGTCTGCTAGGTGCCCTACCATGCCAGGAGGCTTAGACAGCGTTGCCTCCAGGTAAGCTCTTGATTTAGGATGTAAAAAGCCATGACGTGGCTACCGTGTCTTTTCTTCCCCATCACTAACAGCAGGGAACATGTAATACACTCCATTTATAGATCTTCTCTACTCTGTATACTAATTATAAACATGACACAGATCACCTATATAAAGCCTTAGAGATATTTTGTATTTTTACTCAGAACTAATCTGAACTAAAAAAAAAACAAACAACCCCAACCAAGTAGCAGCAAATGCACTATCCAACAAAAACTAAAATATGCAATATAAACTGATGCTTTAGAATTTAATTAGGTTAGTAATATAATGGAAATGTACTTCAGAAGTCTACCCAAATTCCAAATGCTGCTTATGGAAATGCACTTAAATCACACAAAACAACTCACCTTTCGCGAGACCGGGATCTTGAATGACTCCTCCCTCTGGATGATTTTCTCTCTTTGCGTTTATGTCTATCCTCACCATTTTCAGATGAATTTAGACTATCTCTTCCCTTGTCAGAAGAATGTTCTTTGTCATTGTGGTCTTCAGATTTGTGCTTCTTGGAGGACTTCTCTTTGGATTCATGTCTTCTTGCCTGTTTTAAGAAGAAGTTGGTTCTTTCAGGAAAATAGTGCAACAAAGAGAGTTAGTATGGGTATCAGAAGATAAAAAATGATAAGTTGTGATGCAACATTAGTAACCTTAGGAGTGCGACTCAATCATGAGCAATGGCTATTTTACCTAACGCCACCAACTTCCCAAAGTTGCAAATGCACACTATCAGTTTCCCCCCTTTTCCCTCCCCCCACTGGTTTCTAAAGGTTCCACCAAGGTATCTTTACAGTCTTTCCTTACAAGGGTTCACAGCATTGTAACAGAATAACTGTCATTCTCAGGTACTGTCTCCATTCCAAACACATTAAGTACCTATCTTTAAGTACCTGAGAGTTTATGAACATGCATATACATAAATATTCACTATGTGCATGTCTAATATTTGCCTAAGTCTACCATGTAGAAAGTTACTAAAATCAAGAAGTAGTTGCAGACATACACTATTTTGCTTTTCACTAAAACAATTTTCTATCCGTCATTAGATAATTTTTAGAGCAAAACTCCTCATTCAGCAACTTCCAATAGTTTTTTTAAAAGCAAAGTAGTAAGTTACATGGTTTTAGTATTTAAAACTAACACCTATCACTGAGACCCCCCACAGTAGTTTAAATTAAAGATACGTTGCTCCACTATACTGCAACTTCTTCCTGCAGCACCTCTTAAAAAAAAAAAAAGATTCCTTTTTATAGCTGCAATGCCAAAAATACTTAGCAAGGTCAGGGCTGATTTTTGCCAGCGTTTTCCTTAGAGACTAAGTCATGACATCAACACCTTTGCTTAATATATCCAGTTTATTTTGAAATCTTTCTAGCCCAAAAGCATAGATCACTCAAGTCTTATGTTTAAACAATGATTTGTTTCAAGTCATAATTTAAGCACAATATAATCATTTTAAACTAAAGCCCAATTCTTCAGAGGTTTGGTTTTTTTCTTATCTAAACCTGTAACTACTCACAAAACCTTTCTTATAATTCTCAAAAGAAACAAGTCTGGAAAAGATGCTATAATTAGCTTATATCCAGCTATCCAGGCCTAACTCCTTATTAAGAACTATCCATTTCTAACTATATTTGACTACAGTTCTTCAAGTGTAAAATAATGTTACATATATTTTCCTGCTTTTACAGTATTTTACTCTTAACTCCTTGAATGAAGAAAAATGAAGGAAACCAGTTGTCTCAAAAATCACATCTGAAGTTTGAGATGTTACCTGTACATTAAATTTTAACTATGTATTTAGATAAGTAGCTGTTCTGATATTCATATTAAAAAGAATTATTGATATTCAGTATTCAGTCTACAAAGAGTTTAATCTTGCACATGAATGAAAACAGTAAGTCTACTGTGGGACATTATTCCGCATCTGTTCAGTCTGTGAAACTTGGGAATTGCTAAATAAATTGTGTAAGGTTAGATCCAACAGCATGGCAAAACACTTGACAATTTTAAGCAAGGACTTTTTAAAAACATTAAATATTTTTTTTTTAATATCACGTCTTCCAGGCACACACTTAGTAATAAACCACCACTATATCCCATAACGGATTTAAGATATTTTTAAGGGAAATAGGAGTTTGAATGACTAATAGTTACCTTATCATGAAGTAGGCTTATAATTTTGCTATCTGAGTCTGCAGCGTCTTCAGTTCAGTCTCTTCGCGCATTAGCACGCTGAGTATGATTTATTATAGAAATGTTATCATGTGAGCTAAACAATATATTCAATTTCACAAAAACTCTCCTAGATTATTTTTCTTTTCCTCTGTTTTTTTTTCCTCTCCTCCTGTTTTAAACAGAGCTTCCATTGGAAATGGGGGAAAGGAGAAGTTCAAAAGTCCCTCATCTGACCCAGCCTGCTATTGCCCCACAAGGCTTAAGCTTCTTTGTGACTGTTTTGATGCTCCTGGTTTGCTCATTTCATCTCTTTTCTGGTGTGTAAACCAGTTATTTTCAAGGCATAACTGATGCTGTCTCTTCTCACTCCATAATATAGACACACATATATTTATATATTTAAAAAAAGAGACAGCCCTCTGAAATTTTTACTGCTACTGTCAAGTTTCCAGCTGACTCAGCTTGTTTGTCAAGCTATGGCAGTATTTACAATTAAAGGATGCAATAAACAGAGCTCAGTCAGGTGGGGAATTGTTTTTAATATACTTAAGTAGATGGGTACATATCACTGAAAGTCCTGAACATTGGCCAGGAACAAAGCCACCCAAGGCTTTCGGTTAATGGAAGCTCTGTGAAAGTCATCAAGAACACCACTCTACTTCTCCACAAGAATTCTCTCTTTTGGCTGTTTCCACAAAAAAAAAAAGAAATTAAGTTACTAGTTTCTGAAAGCATTTTTCTATAAAACTATTACCTTGTCAACATGATGGCTGCAATCATGCTTCACTATGAAAGGATCTCCATATCCATTTTTAAGCTTAAAGTTTCCAATTTATTGTACTTACCATAATGTAATTTATATAGGTTTACACATGTGCATAACTATAAGATACTTTTTAAGATGTATTGTACAATTACCTAAACGCTACAAAGTGTTAATTACCTCTTTGCTTCTGCTCCGGCTTCTGTGTTTTCTTCCTTCAGTATCTGGAGAAAAAAAAAAAAACATTTATTGTTATTTACCAAGTTAAAGAACAGTTGCCTAGAATCTTTCTAGTTCCTTTCAGTTATCCCACCCTTCAATGTCAAAAATACATATTTCAAAACCAAGCAGCACTATTCCAGTATCTACTGCAGAAAGTGAACTCTAGCTGTTATTCCCCATTCTTTGCACTTATTAAAGCTCTGACAGTGAAAAACCAGCCCATGTCATGCTCCAGTCACATTCTTCAGCCAGGTAACCTTATTTTTGTTACAAATTTGCAGAAGTACCCTACTCTAAGCATGTTCGATTGAAATGATGAGAAAGTAGTAGGATTTTCTGCTTGGTGCTATTGTCCTCCCCTCCCCAATCCCCTGAGCATTGACAAGACCTTTTTCCTTAGAACTTCTACCATTACAATTGAAAAGTTTCAATATACACATTAAAGATACAAACCAAAAATCAGTAGCTTCATTTTTTCCCAATTCTAACAAGTGACTAGAGCTAAGTTTATATATTTTTTTCCAAAACAGCTTTGAAGAGGTTTCAGTTCTACAAGCATACAGCAGAACATTACTAAGCAGCTTTGCTCATAAGAAGAGCATACCTGACTTCCGTCGTCTTTCCCTTGACCGTGAGCGTGATCTTGAATAATGATGCTTTGATGTTCTGGGAGAACTAGAGGCATCTGATTGTTCCTTTTTCTTCTCTCTTTCCGGAGAGGACTTTTCTGGGGCTACTCCATCTCGTTCTGTATCGCTACCCTACAAAATAAGACAGAATATTTAAAAAAAAACACCAAAAACTTGGGACTGAAAACCAAGAAAAACATTTACTTAGTACTTCCCCTAAAGACACACTTAAAATTGTTTTGTATAAAGACAATCTCCCGAGTAGCCATCCCATTATTAGGCAACAGCTTGAGAGACTTGCAGTGAACTGTGTCTACAGATTGATTTTTCAAGATTTAATGAAGACAACTAATATATAGTAACATTTTGTTCTCCCACTACATTAGACTGTGCTTTGTTTTTTCCATGTGCTTTTGAGAATATCAGTAAGACAAAACTCTGATCCCCAGTTTTCTCTAAATGGGGTTGTTTGTAGGTCAATTAACATTACTAAGATTATTTAAGGTCAATACTGTCCCAACAGATCCAAGTCACCTTACAAGTCAGGGCACTACTGAGGCACAGCACAAAATCCCCCCAGAATTTTGAAGTACAGCATGAACTTTGAAGAAAAATGAAAAGAGGTGTATTGTATTAGACAGCTCACTTTGAATAAGGAAAAACTTCAAACATCTCTGTGCAAAAAATGTGTATTTGTGTGAGAGTACATACAGGTCACATCCACCTATGCCAACAATTTAGATATCACATTTTTCTTCAGTGACAAAGCCTAAGATGTTCCCTCCATCCCGTCTAAACCATGACCTGGGAGGACTAAACCCAGAAACTTATTCTGTGTAAAGCAGTCAAGACTGCTCCGTGATTCAGTGCCGGGAGAAGTAAATGTGTACAACCTCTGTCCAATGCAATGAAAGGAACAGAATGGAAGAAGTACACGCTGGAAAGGTGAATGCGCTTTCATTACCCCTTACAGAGTCACGGGTCTCTCTTGGTCTGATCGTGTAAATCAATAACCGTCATAACCAATCCTTCTGGACATTGTGTGGCTGCAGAAGAGCTCACTAAGGACATAATTTGGCCCAAAAATGCTATTCACTGTGATAATTTAGCATAGCAGCACTCAAACTTGCATGATTTCCTATCAGCTTCAGTTTTATTTGCAAATTGAACAAGATGTGAAAACTTCTCAAATGCTGATTTATACTCATTACTTTGAAAACAAAGCAGTTTTTCTTAATGCATAACAGATATTGCAGATTGTCATCAATCTATTGTGTACGAATGGTAGACTATCTTCATAATGTGCTACACGTAAATATTTGGATTTGTATTTCAGTTACTACTGTTTAGTCTCCCCACTTCTTTATTAAATTGCATTTCTACAAAGATACATCTAAAGAGTGAGAGACAAAGCAGCTGTTTACTTCTCCATTTGCATGGTATACTGGTATCTAGTTCAAGACACACCAGCATATGGACAACAGCACTGACTACTTCAAATTAAATCTGCGGCAGAGCTTTAACTACAGTCCCAGTGACACTTCTCAGTACTATTAATACACCACCCACTGTCCTGAAAACTTCAAACTAGATAAAGAGTAGGAGGAACCGACTTCCCTATTCTCGATCTTCACCACGAATCCTTAGCATTCCACGCTTATCTATCACCTGCTTATCTATACTTCCCCCTTCTACTCAGTCCCTCCCTTCCTCATCTCAGGTTTCCGAAGGACTCAGCCAGCAGTTTCAAAAGAATTTTGAGATTTCTATAAACTTACATTTCGAACTTACTTGATAAGAATACCAGCTAACAGTCTAAGTTAACTGGGTTTTTTAAACATAGCACCCAACTGAAATTCAGCCCCCTGCCACATTTTCCAAGGCTCCCAGTCTCTTTATTTAATCACACATGTTCATTGAACAAGCCCCTCATCTACTACTTTACAGGAACCTCAAAAATAGTGCCTGTGGTCTAGGTGCAAAACTACAAGTCCATAATTCTTCAAGTCTTTTTACAGAAAAATTTAACTATTCTTAACAGGTTAACTTATAGGAACTGAAAAAAAAAAAATTCTCCAGAAGTTTATGGTCCTCTTGTTGTTTCACCACTAATCAAACTTTGAAGACAGGAACTTTCAATACCAGATTAAACAGCACAAAGTACTTAAAGTTAACTTTGGAGAGTTTTATTACTTTAGAGTCTGGGGGTTTTTTTGCACTCAAGACAAGTGGGTAACTTTTGAAAAAAAATTAACCACATCTAGTTTGATAACTACTGTTACTGGTTCATAACTCAACTACGGGACAAATGCTTTTGTATGTTACCAAGCCACATAAATTTTGAAGAATAAAGCTACGCTCTTAGGCCGTGTATAAACATAAAGAACAGTGATAACTGCAGCAGAGGTGTACCTATCGATATTAGCCATGCAAACAGGAGGATGGGGGCAATAATTCATCACTGAGTGCAAGAAGACACTGAAAATACCAGGCCTGGGAGCAAACACAAATAACAGGACAGGGAAAGTTACATGAGCGCAAACTAAGCATGGCCCCATGGCCAAATCGATGCCCTCCCAGGGAACCTGCGCCCCACAGCCCCTCCGAGCCACAATACTTCTCTCCCCAGCCAGGAAACCGTAGGACCACGGCCACAAGGCCTATTCACTTCTCTCCAGGCCCAGAGAGATGGAACAGAAACTTCTGGAAACGGGGAGAAAAGTAATGGGTGAAAAGCGGCCACCTCCTCCCCGAGGCCTATCATGGCGCCTGCAGCCGAAAGAGCGGCGGGCGCCATTTTGTCTCTCCGCGCACACGGCTTCCCGACCCAGCCCTCCCCATCTCACACGCTCTTCCCTCCCTCCCCGCGGCACCCCCCTCCCCAATTCCACTCCTTCCAAAAACCCCGGCGGCCGAACACCGCTTACCGCCATGACCGAGCGCCCGGGACGTCGCTCCCCCCTCAACGACTCCTCACAAGGGGCTCAACCGCCCTCAGCAGCCGCGGCCGTAGCGCTCGCGAACCGCGGCGACACGCCCCACCCTCCCTCTCCCTCCGGGCGCCCGGATGTAGCCAAGGGGCGGGGGCAGGCGGCGGGGAGCGAGGGAGCCGCGGTGCATTCTGGGGGCGGAGAAGGATTAGGCGGTGTCTTAGCAACGGCGCCGTTCGCGTTCGGAGGAGGCTTGGCCCACGCTGCGACCCGTAGCGCTCACAGCGCTCCCGCCAATTTGAAAGCCTGAGGGAGGGCGGAGCAGCTTGTCACAGGACTCCGGGGTCGCGGTGAGGACAGGGGAGGGCGGCTGTCGGTCCCGGTGGGCAGAGGGCCTGCTGTGGGGTGAGGAGGGCTCTCTGATACTGATTTTGTTCAGCCTCGGGCGCGAAACTCGTCTCCGCCAAGCTGCGGTGGATCGGGCCCGCTGGGGACATCAGCTGGGAGCCACATTGCTATTGCGACTTCGCTTTGTCTTGTTAAAACCACAATTTTCCTTTAAGAGATTTATTGTACTATCCTTACCTAGACTCAGAATCACGATTGAATAACGACATCAATAGTTTTTGTGTGCTCAGGTAACTTTTAAAGAGATCTCTGCTCTAAAGCATGTTCCTTAAACGTTTGTCACAGGTAAACATGTGGAACGATATTGAACTTCTTACAAGTGATGACACAGGGAGTGCACGGCTGCCTGTAGGTTTAGGACACGAATGTGGAACTGCATTGTACCAAGTGGATACGCTACTGCAAATCACATCTTCAGAAAAGGTAGAATTCATCAAAGCTGTGGTGTTCTTTTTCTTAACAATTACCAGGGCTTCTTTGTCGTATTTTCTAAAGTGTCTCAGTTATATATACAACAACCTTTTTCTTCTAGGTCTCCATTAACCCGCAGTTGTACGCATGCAACTCAAGGGATGGCAGTATTATTGTTGTTGACAGATCAGTGGCACTTCTTGACAGTACCGGGCAATCTCTTCAGATGCACGTTCAGTTTGGTAAGTTGGTTCCTTTGGAATTCCACTGGAAATTAAAACTGAGTTTTGAAATGTATCCGTTAGCTTTGTATAGAAAAGTACAGCAAGTGTCTTGCATATCTAACTAGCCTGTAACAGGAAGTATTATAACAAATACCTAAGTAATAGAAAGTAATTGATGATTCTGTCTACAGTTAACTAAGTATTTTTGTATAATTAATTAGAATGCTCGCTACCTTCTCACTGAAATGGGAGTAATGGACACCAAAACCTCTCCCTTTGTGCTCTTTCCTGTACTTTCTTTAATCAAATCGTTTTGAAGAAATCTGGGACACTGTATTGGCCAATTCCTGTGTTTCAAATATGAATGTCTGTTAATAAAAATCAAATCTTAATATCTGACATTTTGCCATGGAACTTTTCAGATACTAACGTAGATGTAGTTGGCATGTGTCAAGAAAAAAAATTTCTTGTGGTCGGTGAGAGAAGTGGCAATTTCCATCTTATTCACATACCATCAAAACAAACCTTGCTAACTAAGGTACAGTAATTTTTCTATTATAATTTTGCTGTAAAACATTTTGTTGAGTTGGTTTTTCTTCCAGGTATCAAAATATGAACATTTTTGTGTTTTGAATACATCTTGTTTGAACAAACAAACAGCTTAAAGGGACACTTTTGTTCCCGTAATAAATGGGAATAAAGAAAATATATTTAGGAATGTCATGTATAAACAAGAACCAGTTCTTCATGAGAGACAAAAGTTTAAAGTTTGAACTGATAATAAGTATTTCCAATATGTTTTTATTTTTTTCAAATAAAATACAGAACAATAGTCTAATAGTCTTTATGTTGATTCTATTTTAGATTTTGGTTGAAAAATCTTCAAGTGAAAAGACTTACTTAAATCTCTTTATTGAAAAAGATAATGCAGGTGCAGGTAAGAATTAGGTTTTTGGGTTTTTTTTTCTCCCCTTGTCTCAATTTTTGTGATTTTTTTTGTTCCCCTTTAATATCTCTTTGGGAAAGAGACTACAAAGTAAATACTCAGATACAGCTCTGCTTTGCATTGTACACGTTACATGCACTTTTCTTAATGCGCTCCTATAAACATATTTAATTCTGATTAATTATTTTACAAATGTCACAGAAAACAGGAAACATTCAGAACTCAATAACTCTTTCTTTTGAGACTGCGCTAAATGAAATGCTCAAGAAGAAAGGATTCCTTCTCTCTCCTTCTGCTAGCTGACTTGAGTAGTTCCTGTTCTTCTGTAAGCTCCCAGACTTGTTCTGTCACAATATAATGTATTAGATGTAGTTTTGTCATGAAAACAGAACTTGCAGTCTGACGGATGCATACAAAAAGCTTAATTTCAAACAGAACTCTAAGAAGTACAAACTTACTCTACTCTTCCTTGAAGGTGACAACATTAAAAATAATCTGATCTATTGGTCAGATGTTAGGGGGTTTTTTTGTTAGTTATTTCCCTGCCCTATTCATAAGCAACTAGTCTCTTTACTTACCCTTGAATACTTAAGTTTGAAATATTTGTATCGGGTTTTTTTTAGGTGTTTATCACATGTTCGTTCTCACAAGCAATGGATTCTTCTGCATTACGCGTCTCCCGCTCACTCAGATGCAGGAAGGTAGGATGATCTACAAACCACTCGGGATTTCCACCTGATCAGGAAAAGCTGTATTTAAAAAGTTTTTCTGTCCATCTTTTGATTGGGAATAAGATGATGAGTTGGGATTTGCTATGTAATCTTGGTTTGTTTTTGAAGGGAAACTGATCTACAACTAGTTCTGTAATAAAGTTATTTTTTTATTCTTCCAGTAATTCCTTTAGCTTATGTTTCTCTGAGTCACTGATTTAGAGAGAGTACTGAATATTCTGGAAGCAGGATTTTAAGCCATAATCAGTCTTAGCTGTACTGAAGAATATTGGGAATAATTTAAATTTTAAATGCTGTTTAAGTATAGTTATTAGGTAATTTTCTGTAACTCAGTGATCAATAGAAATGGACCCTGTCAACAATCCTGGCTAAAGCGTTTTTCAGCGTAGTTGGGTTGGGATTAAACAATCCTTTGTTACTTTTAGTGGCCTTTTTTCAATTTTGAAAAAGTTTATTTAACACTCTTTTTTTTTTTTTTCTTTTTAATGTAGCAATTGACAAGATGGACATGATTACAGCAAAGAAAGTAAGAAATACCCTCTAATTTCTAACATTTGTCTTAATTGCAGAGTTTGTAAGAAAACTTTGCTCTGTACATTTCATTGACTCCTTACCCATTCATTATTACAACTCACAATTCTGATTATTACTGTATCTGTATGGTGGAGAAGTGAGCAGCTCAAGGATTTATCCAGTGCTTGTATAAACATTTTTTTCTTCCCCTTGTGTTTGTTTTCCCTTCATCTTCCACCCCACAAGTTACAAGGCCAGATAAAGACAGCTTTCATTTCCACAGAAGAGTATCACAGCCTTGGCTGTCAGGATTTTGTGATCAGTAACTTGGGGAACAAAATCCACTTGATAATTGGGGTAAGTACTAACAACGTGTTCGTAACAATTATGTGATCAGTGGTGGTGGGTTTTGATCTGCAAGAAAATGTATCACTAGCTGGTTGAAAAAGAAGATGATAAACTTTTTACACTAAGACTTTTTGTCTTTAATTTCCTTCACTGTAAATTTAAAGGCTGTCATTGTGCTGTCTCGCCGTATTTTTTTCTTGTAAGAAAATAACTTGTCATTTCAAAACTTGCTCTGTTATGATGGATGGAAAAATATTGAGGGAATATGCAGGGAGAAATATTTTCACCGTGGTGGTATGACCTGAGTGGTTCCTGGCCTGTACAAGCGAGTCTATTTATAATCTCGTCCTTGAGCTCAGAGACAAAGCCAAAGTTGGCAAAAGTCTTCCAATCAGATTCACATTCAACAAAGGCTGGCAACAATTAAGGTCCCAATTCAGCATGAATTAAGTACAGGAACTTAATAAATTAAAATATAGACATATTTTGAAATTCTTTTTTCTTCTAGAAACATGTTCTCTGAGTTCATTGACCGAAGCCTGTTGAATTCAGTGCAGTTTTTCTCAGGAGGTTCAGTGTACATTTCATTCCGACATTATGTTCTATGAGAGTGGAAAGTGAATGTTTTGAAGCATGGCGTGTTTTTAGAAAAGCCAAAGATGTTTGGGGATGTTGACTGTAACAATTCCTGCAGTAAAGGCCAGTCTTGGGAGGAGAAAGGAAACAGGCTGAATTAAAAATAAATAAATAAACGTATTTTCTGAACATCAGCATTCACCAGAAATAAATTTTAAGCTGTTTTGCAGCTTTCCAAGTTGAAGAACAATTGTAGAAGCACACCTTTCACATTTCTAGTCTCCAACCCCCTTTTCCTTTGCCTTTACTACCAGGGTAAAGGCGAGCATGTACTCTCCAAATGGGAGGTGGACACCACCACCAACCTGGTGTCTGTTCGAAGTTCTGCTGATTCAAGTCTGATCAAAGGTAAAGAAGAGGTTTCTTTACTATCTGTAGACAAGTGTAGAATTTATATTTAATTCCAGAAAATACAACATTTTCAGTTCTTTCATTATTTCTGGTAAATACGCAGAAACCAAAGGGAGCACATCATGTAAAGGTACGGCCAAAATGTGCCCTTCAAAACTGTTGAGTTTAACTTTGATACATAAAGCACAATTCTGTTATAAGCTAAACTTTTCACAGTGCTGGGAAGTTCCGTGCAGTTAAACATCTGTATCTTTCCAGTGCTTGGTTGTACATTTATAAAATGACTTTGCTTTAAATACATTTCTCAAGAAAAATACTAATTTTATGTGACTGGATATTTTTTAGACGCAGTGAAAGTTCAAGTTCTCGGCAATCTGCTGTTTGTTTTAGATACAGAGGTATGTGTCATGATTTGCTTTTGTCTTCATTGAACCAGCTTATGAAAGTATTTAAGTAATAGCTTTAAAATATGTTTCTATAAAGTAAAGATGCTTATTTAGAGGTGACCTTGATCTTGCTGTCTTTTTTTTATTCTATTCCTAGTCATTATTTAACCTATGGAATGCATTAATACGCTTCTCAACAAAGATTTAAAATGTCTTCTCTGAAGAAAATACAAAATCCATATCTGATTTTTTGTTTTTCTTTCTAGAATATTTTAAGCATGTGGGATGTTTATTCTCTTACCCTAGTTTGGGATTGGCCTTTAATACATATTGAAGAATTTCTTCTAAGTACAGAGTCAGATTCTTCTCCAGTCATATGGTAAGTAAAGTATTATAGCACCAGTTCTGACGAGTGAAAGGTTGTCTGTCGTTACAGCAGATGTGCCACAAACACTTGATTTTCTGTGGTAGTGGATTTTTAGAAATATTTGTTGAAATCTTGCTAGTCAGTGGGACAAAATAATGGGACTGTAGATGTTGTGGAGAAGAAAACCTTGGTGCTTTCTGCTTTTTCTTGGTTTATCTGTTGTTACTGGTGTGTAACCTGTATCACATACAAAATGCTTGTCTCAAATAAGGTGGGTAATATGGCTCAGAAGTCTGATATTATAAAAAAGCTAGTCTGTCCTTCAGATAGATGAAGAATATCTTCATTCTGCAGATGGAGAAGCCAAAATCTGGACATGTGTATATTGGCTAAAATGCGAACAAGTTTTAATGGTCCTCAAAGCAGGACAAAAGGCAATTAAGATGACAAGACAAGACTCTTGACTCTTTCCAAAGCTCTGCAGCAGTTTACAAAAATAAGAATCAGATCCGTTTGAAAAGCTTAAAAATGTCAGAAGTTAAATGTATGTTCTCTACATGCTAAAACACTGTTATTTTTGGGTGCACTGTAGGGTGTTAAAGCGTACCAGTTTCCATGGAAAACTGAATTTTCTAAAACTCAGAAGCAAGAACATTTCGGAGTTTTAACGTGAGATTTATACAGTATATTTTGCTTTCTTTTTTCTCTTCCTTGTTCCGTAGGCAAGGGCTTGCCAATGTTAAACTGGTAGTCATGACAGTACCGGATAACAAGCAGGTATCATCTCTTCACCTCTGTTCTATTCCTCAACTGTTAGACAGTCACAGAGAAAAGAGCGGGGTGGGGGAGAAAAGGAGATGGTGAAATAGTTGGAGCAAACAGAATTCTCAAGAGCCCAAAGTCAAAACTGAAATGTGACCATCTATATGTTAAGATATAGTGAGTGATGGATGATTGTGATGTCTTATGGTGGCGACCCTGCTCTTTGGGGTCTTTATGGGTTGCCTGGGGGAGAAATGATTCTGCAAACATCACTCTCACCACAGAAAAAAAAAAATCTGACTTGATTGTTTGTTTTGTTTTCCCCTCTTTTTTTTACAGATGAGAAGTCTAATGGTTTTTGCATTGCCCTCTATGCAACAGCTCTATTCTTTGGAAGTATCGATGGTTTCTTCACTTGTTCAAAGTGGGATTGGCACAGTACGTTTACATGATTTTATTGTTGTTGTTCTTTGAAGAAATGTAGTTGTCTTAATGCAAATAATTGTTAAAGAGGGTATTGTGTTAGATTAGAGCCAATTTGTGTTAGAAACTGTGCAGGAACTATACGAAGAGAAATGACACTATGTCCCCAAAGGATGGAGAAAAAGATACAACATGTAGCAGACTGACCAGGTCAATTCTAGGCCCAGGTCTAACACAGTGCTTAATACTACTGCCAGTTGTTCTTGCTGCTGTTACAGCTAAAAGCCGTATGAAGTTTTAAGCTCTCTTAGCAGAGAAGAATTCTCTGGACTTATTTAAGTTTAGATGAGAGAACTATTTCTTTTACTGTTTGAACTGCTTCCTTATCACAACTTTAACGGAAGGGCAAAAAAGAGTGCGTTTAGTCGGTTCAGTTAAGGCCCTTAGACATTTCAGGCAGAAACTATCCAGGAAATACCGTGATGAGCATTAAAAAAAAAAGAAAAAACACAAGCTTAACTGAGAGAAAAGCAGTAGATTGAGAGAAAAGCAGTTGTTTGTTTCTAGATTAAAAAAACTCTTCAGGCATTACAGTTGTGCTTTCTTATGACTGTTCTCCCATACCACCTAACGATGTCTGTTACTGCTACAGGATACAATATACTTCTTGGAAGGAATTCATGAAAACCACCAGATGTAAGATAATGTTTTGTTTCTTACTAGATTGTTATTCTATTAAAATGACAGATTACTTCTACATACAGTTGTTTCACAGTTGATAAACTCACACAGTTCCCTCTCCCCCTCAGACCCTCTGAAGGCCCAGTTTCCATTGTTGTGATGAGAAGTTTAACTGAAGCCTTGCCAGAAAATAGGTACTAGTTTCCGTGAAACACTATTTTATTTTGGCTTTTTATCTGTGGCTTGGCACTTCTATTGAACCAGCATACTTTTATTTCACCCCTAGGCTAAGTCGCTTACTTCACAAACACAAATTCACTGAAGCAGAGAATTTTGCTCTTCAGTTTGGACTAGATGTTGAGGTAAGTCGTTCGTTCTTGATGAATACATTTGGACATAAATAAGTATAACTGAACTTATGAGTAACGTTCTTGTTCTCTAGTCCAACAGGAAGTATGAAAAATATTACAAATATGGTGGAATATTATCTTACAAAGCAACTCGATATACTTGAAAGCTGATTCAAAATTAGACAACTACATGATGAACTGTGTTCTCATTTGCAGTAACTAACAAGCCTTGCAGTGAGAAGTGCTCCCAATGAGAACGTCTTCGGATCCAAATAAGTGCTGCCGGATCAGGAGAAGGCACATTTGTCCCTTTAAGTGGCAGGAAACTGTTGCTAAAAAAACCCAGTAACTTCCACATGCATTTATTAACCCATAGTCTGGCTTCATTAACTGATTGGTTCAAATAATGCAATTTGACAGTTGCCTCTCCTTTTTGTTTTAGTTTGTTTCTTTAAATAAAGGAAACAGGTTTAACTGGTGAGATAAAAAGATACCACCAACTAATTGTCTGTAATGAAATTATTCGATGTACATAGACACACTTTATCTCAAAAACATTGTGAACAAAACTGTAGAGTTTTCAGTTGAAGACTATCTGCTTAAAACTTAATCGCATCAAACAAAAACGGTTTCTCTTTTCTTTTAACAGCTTGTATACAAAGTGAAAGCAAACACGATTTTAGAGAAACTGGCTTCAGCCTCTGTTGGGAGTTACGGTCACGAAGTCTGGCTGGATCTCGTGAATGAAGCCAAGGAAAATTTGCAAAAAATTCAGGTGTGTTTGTATTTCTACACTCTTGCAGTAAAGTTACACAAGTTATAAAGGAGCTTGAATTAATTTCAGCTGTTTCCTTGTGCAACAGGACAGCCAGTTTGTTGTGGATTACTGCATAAATGCTCCGTGGCCACTGTATGAAACCACTCAAGAAATGCTGAACTACGCTAAAGTCAGAGTAAGGGGGTTTGTTTGTTTAAATTGCTTGTACTAATCCGTTCCTACTACACCCTTCTGTACAACTTGAGAGGGGAGACATCTTCAAACCAGCTTCAATCATTCAAACAGTAAATGCATTATAAATTGTGTCTTACTAAACACAAAGAAGCAGCACAGCTTGTTCCAACCTTGCTCTTGCTATTGCTTCAGGGCAAGAAAGAACTTACAGTTTTATTTTCAAACCAGAAAGCAGGTTTTAAAGTACCTTTTAAATATTAACTTCAGGACTAAGAGCTCAAAATATGTCACCTCTTTTGTTTTCATTATTTTAGTCTTTCCTGCCTTATCAAACAGAATCAGAGAGATATTATCTGTCTGATCCTGCGTATGTGTAGCAATCCAATCAGAGTCTAACATGGTAAAATAGAGACTCCCGTTTACAGAGGTACTAAGTTTTTGCTCGTCTCTTTACTAAACTCTTAGTGCTGTCAGCATGTTCTGCATGTACTGAGTTGTCAGCAAACCATTTCATCTGTTTCAGATCTTGAAGAAAGAGGATAGAACCATTGCTCCATCATCTGATGGGGCCCCAGTGTCCATATCTGAGGTGAGGACAAACTTCTTGGCCTTGCAGTATCATATGATAAACAAGTCCAATGTAGAGTTCTACAAACTGTACTACTGTTGAACTTTTAAGTCTTAACAAGATTATATTTTATGCTATGAAGGAGAACCACGGTAATTACAGGTTTCAGAAAGAAATTATTCCTTCAGTCAT
This sequence comes from Eurystomus gularis, assembly GCA_013400335.1. Taxonomy (NCBI): domain Eukaryota; kingdom Metazoa; phylum Chordata; class Aves; order Coraciiformes; family Coraciidae; genus Eurystomus; species Eurystomus gularis. The sequence continues at coordinate 318,167 of VZZY01024918.1, read as the reverse complement.
AGAAAGGTTCGTTTTCAAATGCTCCAGAAATTGAAGGAAGAAGCTTTTTAAGTGCTTTTATGTATTTATTTTTGCTTCTTAGTCCTATTGTATACTGGACAGGCCTCATCCACCTTCAAGGAGAGTCAGTGTGAAGTGTTTACATGGTTGAAATTAATGCTTTCTTAAACAACCGATTAACTGAAATTCTTGAAAAGTCTTTAATGTCCTCCATTCTTCCTCTTTGTGATGGTTATTCTAACCCCGTAACATGACTGTTTGGTAAGCCAGATACTGACTTTAAAATCTCTTGTCTGCATTCAGGTATTGAGAGCTCAGGCAAGGCTTACAACCTTCTATGGAGCTTTTGGACTAGAGAAATTCAGGTTTGTTCATTTAAGACTTTAAAAAAAAAATCGTAATAGTTAAGTATGTGCCATTGGAATTAGGATTTTTTATTATTGTTCTTCATTTTTTTAAATTTGAGTTCATTAAACTTCAAACTCTTCCTTTTCTGAAGTTTCCCATCCTCTACTGTGGAGAAGGGAGTGTAAGGAGAGGTTGAGTCATCCTATATATTGAAAAGATGTATTATCTATCTTGTATAGATGGGAGTTGTTGGGATGAAGGTTGGACTTGATTATCCTAGAGATCTTTTCCAACCTACGTGATTCTATGATTCTGATTTTTTTTTTTAATTTTATTTTTATTCTCTCACTTCTAGTGGTATTGCTTGGACAGAGTTCTTGAATAACGAAGACATTTTCAAAAATATCCTTTTTCAGCTAGAAGAAGGACATTTGTCTTGTGCACAGTACCTCTGGCTGAGGCATCAGGTGAGACTGCATAGATATCTTTGGTATTTGTGGGGGATGTTAAGTCTTTTACATTTTCCAGCCGTATTTAACAGAATCAGAGCAATGTGGTTATGAAACAGCTCCTCAAAGAAGCAAAGGTCTGTGGCAGAGTCCCATCTATTACCTGTTCACCTAGCTCCTTAGAAGGCTGGGCTTCTTATTGATTTAAGAATAAACTGGAATTTCTGATGTCAGAACACATATTTCTAGGTCTGAAGGATGACAACACTTTGATTTATTCTGTGGTGGTTATAATCTTCCGTTCATTTTCTTCCGAGCGCAGCTCTCAGAATTAAGTGGATATTTACCAGCTGCCTTAAAATCCTTTAGAAAGAATCATATAGATGTCTTACTTGGAATGACAGATTCATAATAGTGGCTATGAGCTATTATATTCTTAGTGCAGGACTTTCAGGTTGTTTTCTTAATAAGACACGACTACAGAGTGAGCCCTAAGGTAATAGGACATGATCCTGCCACCATAATTTGCAAAGAAATTGCTTCAGTTAGGTCTTGTCTAAGAAGACCAAGCTCTAGTTTTTCTGAACAGGGCTATATTTTATTCAAATTCCTGTCTACCACTACTGAGATTTTCCCTTTGTGTTGGTGAAATCTGTTTCTTCTTCTTCTTAGCGAAACAGCTTTAGAAAGTATCAGATCAACGTATACTCCGTATATCTGTGGTTGTTCTGTTTTAATATTTTAGGCAGATTTCGAAAGCAGCTTTGATGAGAAAATGCTGGAGAACTTGCTTAATGCCATCCCTTCCACCGTTCCTTTGAAGGAACTGTGCTTGTGGCTTAAAAATGTAGTGATCCCTTTCTTAAGAAGAGTGGTGCCAAAGGGACAGGTAAGACCGACTTAAGGAGTGCAAAATGTCATTTTCTTAGGCTAAGATAATTTTATACTCAGCCCTACAGACTTCTGTTTTTGAATGTCTTTTAAAGGGATTCTTTTCCCTACAGTTTATATTCAAAATGATTTATTTTAAAACAAATTTCTAATGGCAAATTTTGCCTTGAGAGGTAGCGTCACTCTACTTATAACTGTATTTTCTTTCAGAAAATACTAGCAAAATGGCTGGAACAAGGTGCGCGAAACCTTGAGTTAACTGATAAGGTAAATCATACTGCAGAAACTTTGTGTGTCTTTTATTTCTACATGTAAAATATAGTTTGCTAATATATGTTATTTCTGAACAGGCAAATTGGCCAGAAAATGGACTCCAAACGGCAGAGGTTTTTTTTACAAGTAAAAATCAAGGTGAAATGGGACTGACAGCTTTTGGCCAGTGGACTCCTTTGGTAAGAATTGTAGCAAATATAAACATTTGCGTTTTAAAAATGAAAAAAATTGAATTTTCTAATCAGATCTCCTGTCTTAAAAGTTCCTCTTCATGACAGAACTTAATGGCCTTGAAGATTCTAATACATTTCACTTCTAAACACTCTTTCAGAGATACGGTGACTGTGAAGAGGTGCAGAGGTTAAAGAAGCTGGTAAATAATTTACAAGAGCTGATAAAGCTGTACAGAAAATACAACTGCAGGCTGGCCCTCTGTGATTTTGAAAAGGTAATTCTGCAGACACTTCAGAAAGTGCTTTTGAGTCGTGGGTTGTTCTGAGAAGGAGAAAAGTCAGGTAGCATGCAATTTAAAGACAGACAAAAGAGGAATCCTGGTGGATTGGCTGGTTAAACTTGTGTTCATAAGCTGCTAAGACAGTTCTGTATGTTGTGTTGGTTATAAATTTTGTTTCAGTTGTGGATATAAATATAAGTATATATATAACGTGACAAGATGCCATAAGAAGGTGTGGCTTAAACTCCATCATTTGCAGTTCCTTACACATCATATACTGTGGAGCAAGTGTCAGCAACAGAAATTACAAGTACAACTGAACAATAAGGGGCTTCGTAAAATAAAGTTTTTATTTGAGCTAAAGAATGATCGAGCTCTTGATATCATTTAATTGATTTCAATGGACACAGGATGTAGAATTATTTCTTAGAGATGAAAAGGATCATGTACTAACATGGGATGTTCTAACATGGCCTTGTTCTACTTGCTGGCCAGGAAAATGCAACTACTATTGTGTTCCGCATGTTTGATAAAATTTTGGCACCAGAGCTTGTCCCATCCATTTTGGAGAAGTTTATAAAACCCTACCTGTGTGAACATCGTCTACAAAAGGATGAACTTCTTCTACAGTATATCAAGGTATCCATATTGACTTTCTTTTCAAGAAAGCTATTTCAACATGAGTAAGCAGCAAACAAATCTAATGACCATGTTTATTTACACTTGAATTTTAGGCCCAGCTTTCAGATTAGTTTACTCCTGTCAATGAACTTACTGACAGTTGCTATGTCAGTAATGAGCCATTGACAAGGGCAGATTACCAAATCTGTCCCTTCATGTCCAAAAACCTTTTCATTTTTGTTCATATTCTAAGACATTCCTATCTCTTCTGAATTCAAATCTCCTAATAATCTTTCTCAAAACACACAGGATTTGCTAGAACGTTGTCGCACACGCTCTACTTCGGTATTTGAAACAGCATGGGAGGCAAAGGCAATAGCTGTCATTGGCTGTATCTCTGATACAGATGTAAGTATATTTTATGAAGTAGGCATCAAGTGGCTCTAACAGAGCAACCGAGAATGAAAGACGTAGTTTTTACACAAGCATTTGAGTACATTTTTATGTGAGTGGCATGAGGAGGAATAAATAATAATCTTCTCCCCTGTGATGTTCTTTGCTTGAGAAATTAATTGTAGTTTTGATGTCATCACATGGAAAACTCGCTGGTTTTAATATGTGTGAAACTCAAGCCTACACTGTCATAAATAACTATAAGCATTTTGCAATCTAACTTGACACATCATACTGTGAAAATGAGTGCCCTTCATGCAAGTGGAAATTGGGCCAGGAAAGAAAACGCTTGCCTAAATGAATTGATCAATGTGAACAATACTTCAAGAGATTACCTTGTAACTTATTTTGAAAAGTAAGCTCTTTATGTTCCTTTGATAGCTGAAATTTGATGCAGTTCTACAGATCATGCATGGTGCTATGGTACCGTGGAGTGCAGCAGTGGAGCAGCTGGTAAAACAGCATTTGGAAATGAATCATGTCAAGTAAGTCAACATCCACAGTCTACACTACAAGAGGGGCCTACAAGAAAGCTGGGAAGGGACTTTTTACAAGAGCTTGTAGTGATAGGACAAGAGGTGATGGCTTCAAACTGGAGAAGGGGAGGTTTAGATTAGATGCAAGGAAGAAGTTTTTCACTCTGAGGGTGGTGAGACCCTGACACAGGTTGCCCAGAGAAGCTGTGGAGGCTCCATCCCCAGATGTGTTCAAGCCCAGGTTGGATGGGGACCTGAGCAACCTGCTCTAGTGGGAGGTGTCCCTGCCACGGCAGGGGGTTGGAACTGGATGATCTTTAAGGTCCCTTCCAACCCAAACCATTCTATGATTCTACACCTCAGTTTTATGTGTACTTTCAATTAGAATTCTGGCTTTGGGGGGAAATACTGTGTATCTGATGTAGTATGATGATTAAAGTACATAGCTATAGGTAGCAAATAAATTAATAATTGTCTGATTTGTCCATAGAGTAAAGTTACTGCAGGAAAGTTACCGACTCATGGAGATGAAGAAGCTTCTGCGAGCCTATGGCATAAGAGATACTAATCTTTTAAAGGACAAGCAGATGATAATGGTAAGTGATCAGCATTGCTCTTATTTCTACTAAACAAAAATCCCTATGCTTACCTGCATGTATTTTTTAATGGGGTATTAGAAGCCAGACTTTTCAAAAAATCTTAGCAGCTGGTAGCTCCCACCCATTATCAAGATCCATTTTTCTTTTCCTGTTGGGACACGTTTTTTTGCTTGAAAGCTCTCTCTTTTTTTTAAGAACCGGTGGGTTAGCTTAGCCCAAGCTAATCAGCACAGCATTGATAATATAATGCTTTCTGTGTGGGAGGTGGGAAAGGAAAGAGGAAACTAACAAAATAGAAGGCAAAGTCCTCAAGAGTTAAGACCTGATTTCTCCTAAGGTCATAGTGAACAATACTTGCCAATTTTTAGTATATTTTTAATCTATATTTAGCATCTCTCTTTTATTAGGGGAAAAAAACCATGAGTATTTCTGTAAAAATTCCTTGCCATCCTGTGGAAGCAGCTAAGTCCCCTGAATCTTGAGAGTTCCCCGGATAATTCTCTTCCCCAAGCCCCGTCTTCTCCCAGTTATGTTTTAATCAAGTTTTCCCTAGACAGAAGTCTTGAATTTCTAGGTAACTTGCTTGGCACAATGCAGGAATAGTGTCTATAAATGACTTCCTTTGTTACCACATACATCAACAAGGTCCCTCTCTGGTTTCTTCTTACAGAGGCTAGTGAAATACATTCTTAAACAAGACACCCCTACTTCTTTGGAGGACGCTTTGAAAATTGCAGCAGCATATATGTTGCCCACTGTGGAAGTCTACATTCTGAGGATGATCGATCTGATTGACAAAGAAAGGGTACTAAGCCACTTCATGTCAGTTGACCTCCGAATTTCAAGACACTGAGGCCTATTTGCAAAACTTGCTGAACTCTTATACACAGTTTACATGTAACTTTTATGTTTCTACTGCACACATAACACAGAAACCGAGACTTCTGTCAGTTTTAGACATCACGAGCCACCTTTCACTTGTGGCAAAAAAAGGATGAAAATTGTGACACACAATATAGAAGCTAAGTTTGGAATGAAGTTTCTTGTATTTTCACTTACTGTGTTTGCTAGAGTTGTTTCTGGGCAAGCTGCTTTCTTGCAAACAACAACAACAGAGATTCTTCTGAGAAATGCCGCCTTCTAATGCAACAAGATCCCACCTGAGTACAGACCTGCCCCATTAGTATAGAGAGTACCTGAATGTTTGTCTTGTTGAATGTTTATTAGCATGAAATTTTCTTCCAAGTTAATTTCAAGTCTCAGTCTAGCAAAAAAACTCTGAAGTTGCCTTTAAAATACATTGAATCCTAACTAGAAACATCATAGTAAGAGTGATTACCTTTTTATACTCTGTGATTGTCCCTGGTTATATTATTGGGATCTCTTTGACCTGAGGTAAAGGAGGCTTTTTGATTAAAAGAATCAAATTAACTTCCCTGCAAAATAGTGTTTCTCATGTTAACATTAGTTCTGCCTTATTAGCACACGGTAGTCTTGGTAATCACGGTAGTTTAAAAATCCTGCTTAATTGCCAATGAGCAAAAGTGCATTTTAATTTGCCTATTATAACCCTGAGTGAGTGAGCACACAGATTTTACTGAAAGCCTCATAGATTTAGTAAAAACTATTCAGGGAGTTTAAGGAAGTCATGTCATAGTAAATGTATTTTTTAAAGAGGTTTTGAAGTTCAGCAGAAGATTAATTTTACCCAATTGGCCATCATGTAACCATCAAAGTAAGGACATACACATAACTTAGCTTTTCCAAAAGCAAGGGCCTTTTTCTTTTGATTGTTTCTGATGTAATTTGTTTTTTCTCTCCAGGGAGAGGAATCTCTGACTTTGTTAAAATCTCTGACTCTTGCTGAAGCTGAGAAAGTTGCAGAGAGATTGACTATATGGGGAACTCTGGTATTACAGAATAAAGCAGAGAATTCTGAAGAGGTACCAAGCAATTTCACATCATAAAGCACGCACACAAATTATTCTAAATACTGTTCTCACCCATTTGCTTAAAAAAAAAAAAGTAGGGGATGCAAATATGAAAACTGTGTCTCCCAGCAAAAAGGGATGAGGAACTGGCCCTGCTTTGGGCACGAGGTTGGACAAGGTAACCTCTTGAATCCTCTTCCAGCTTGAGTTTATTCTGATTCTGTACGCCATACAATTATTTTGTGTAATTTTAAAGGCATCTCCACACAGCGGCCTGGCTGAATAATTCATAAATCCTGCATTATTATACCTCTGGTCCTACGTGTTTTCCAATTCTTTCTTTAGCTGCTTGGAAAACATCTGTTTAAAAACTGTAGGTGTGGCTTTGCCATGCACCAAAGTGGGTTGAAGCTTCACAGTTGACAGTACCTGTTACTGTCTTGCAACCACAGAAGCAAATTTGTGTTAACACTTGTTTTAGGGAGTTATTCTGGACAAGGGGAGGAAGAACAAAGGGAGAAGGGTGGATGTTTTCAGAAGTCCTGTGAGACCTACCAGACCGTGTGGAGCACACGCGTATTCCAGCTATAAAATACTTACTATTTCTATAAAGGATGCGTATTTACAATAACTTCTTGTTACTTACTAACTCTTCCTGTCCTTGCAGCAGAAAACACAAATGTTTATGACTAAGATGCTCGTGGAAGTCCTTAAATTCCTGTTCAGCATTCAGAAAGGTAAGCTACAACTTCAAAGTCTTACCGTTTGCTCACAAATGGAGCCAGGATGTAATTGTTTTTCTCCTCCAACAGACAATCCTCTGAAGAAGGATGAATGTGAAGCAAACCTAAAAATGTTTGAGATACTTGCTGCCCTGCAGGTGGGTATCTTTATTGTTTCAAACCGCGTTTGATTTACCAAAGTTATTCCACTTGTTCTTATAACATGGATGATATTAAAAATTAATTGTGTTTACAACTTAAGTGCAAACATTGTTTTTATTATTGACTTCAAAGAGATACTAAGGCTAATCTAGCAATTTAAATAGGGCCTGGGAACGTTCCAAATTACTAGAACTTAGTTCAAAAAATTAGATGCTCTCCCCAAACTCTTAATTGCTAACACTTCAAAGATTTTATGATGGAGTACTGTAGTATTTTACTAGGATCTTATTAGGGTTTGTAAACTTAAATTATTTCATATGGCATTTGGGTAGGCAGTATCCTTCAGGGTTTTTTTGTTTTGCTTACCTAATGCCTAGCAAAATTCTCTAATTTATTACATAAATCAGTAATTGGTAGAAACTAGTAAAGTCAACTTTAGTGGAAGTATTTCTTAAAGAATGAAACAGGAAATACAAAGAGTTTTCCAAAAAAAACCCCAAAGATTTTTAAAGGAAGCTATATGAATACAAATATATAATCTTATTTTTTTGTTGCAGGAAGGTTTTGATATCTTTCTCTCAGTTGAAGAATTTAGGAATCCTTCACTGATGTCCAAGCTTCTTGAGAATCACATAAAAGCTTATGAAACTGCCAGATCTCTGTCAAAGTCTAGAAAAGTACAAGCCATGAGTTGTCATTCTGAAGATGGTAAAACCAAGAACCGTTCTACTGAATCAAGGTTGTACAGACTGGCTTTGCTCCTGCAAAGGTCAGAGCAAGAACTGGGAGAAAAACTGGCCTTGAGAGCACTAGATGCTGGAAAAGTTGAAGATGCTGTAAAAATATGCAGGTAAAACTGCAGAGGTTTTCAAGACGAGAACTTGTAGTAGGCTTTTCTGTACTATTTTTGATACTTTGCAGAAGTAAGTAGATGTAGAGCGAAGGAAAGGGGTTTATTTTTTCTAAAAATCAACGTTTAAGCACTATTCTTATATTGTTTGTATGCAATATGAGTGTAGAGTTAAGCTGTCTCTGAAAATTGGTACTGGTTTTTTGTCATAATACGATTACCAAGTATGAAGATTCCCTACCCTTTTATAAAGGAAAGTCTATGGGGACTGTAGTCCCCTGTTTATAGCGACTATAAAGTCCCTTACACTTTTTTATAGTGAGAATAAAGCAAGGCACAGTATTAAATAACCATTATGAGAGTGTCTTGGTTGACACAGATAGAAGAAAACTATTGCACACTGACTGTACCTGCCATGGCTTCTTGCTGGTCTCTGCCTCACTCTTAGGTTGTCAGATAATTTAAACTTCCTATCACCTCCTCCGAAAAGAGATCAGATGAAAATGTTAAATGTATTTTTTTCTTATTAGCATGTTCTGTGTGCTTCCGTGTAGATCTCTAAGGTAAGCTCCATTGTATTTTTTTCACTGCAGTCACAGCTTTAGTTGCAGTGAGTCATAGGTGAAAGAAGTAAAAGGGAATTAAATAAATAGAAGAGAATGTGGCCTTAAATAAGTGTCCTAAGGAGTTTTAATTATTACTATTACCATCCTTTTTTTTTTTTTAAAGGGAGTTCTATGAAAATCACTGTAATGAAGAAACAGGGAAGCTGCTGTTTTCCACATGTCAAAGGCTTTGCCACATGTTGGGAGCTGATGTTCCAATGATCACTCCTAATGATATTAATCTTCCAGCAGTGATCTATGACATGGCTTGCCAAGCAGCTACAGTGTGTAGTCCAGGTAATTACTATTACAACTGATTTGTGTTCATGTTGGGAACCCAACTTTCCAAAAGAAAAATGTTAATAAACATGAAAACCAAGATAATTTCTATATAAGCCTCTGAAAAAATAAGTGCTGCAAAAAATTTGTTCCCTTTTAACAGAACACATGAACTGTCCATTGCTTGTATGCTCATGATCTCAATATTTTTGCAGATTTACTATTAGATTCTCTGGAACTATGTAAATATACTTTGGCTGCCAAGGAAATTTACAGACAGTGCCAAATAGAAAACTATGGATTTACAGCAAAGGTATTTTATGCTAACTTAAATATCTATTTTTTTAACGTATATAATGTCTTATTTGACTGAACAGTGTTCACTGTACCTACAGGGTTTTTTCCTTCAGCAATATTTAATCAGCTTGTTTAAAAAGCAAACCACCACAACAAAATTACACGCAGCTCTACAAATAAACCTTTCCCTGAGTATGCCTGTACTTCGGTGTAAAGATTAAACCAATTTGAGCACTACAAGAAGTGCAGCTGTGGCACAAGCACAAGTAGCATTCTGCACTTAGGTTTCAGTATAATAAATCCTGAAAATATTAGTGATTTTATTGAATAGCTGCTGCCAGAGCTGACTTCAAAAAAAGTTTTTTCTTTTTAAGTAGGTAAAATAAAGCAGAGAGGGTTTGGTTTTTAAATGCCTGGATTACGTGAAGGCATCTCCAACAGCGTTGCAGAACTTTAAGATGGATCAAATACTTGAATAGCGTCTTTGTTTTTTGTTCAGGTCAAGCAGCGCTTTAGGCTACTCGAAATGAATGAGCTCTTACACTTTGACTAGATCAAAGGCACTAAGCAAGCATCTTTATGCACTGAATGTTGTTTTTCTAAAAAAGTATCCATTTGAAAAACATTTCTTTCTAGTATTTGGCCGAGAATATTGATGAAAGCCTTCATTAAATTAATTAAGAATGCATTTTGGCTGTACAACTAAAGAAATGCAACATTAAAGGGAAACGTGGCCACTCTGAGAAGGAAATTGTTTAATGCTACTGGGCATTTAACAAAAAAAAAAATCAATAGAATGATTGTTTTCTAGTCCTGTATTTGAAAACTGGAATCGCTTAGTTTGTTAGTAGACTTCTTAGCTGTTCTTTTTGTTATATATACTTTTGACAATGTTCTTATTTAGACAACATCATTTGGAGGAGATAAAGATCCTTATGAAGAATGGACTTACGATGACTTCTTTAATGAAGATGGGATAGTTCTCGATCCACAGATAGCTCTTCCAGTTGCATATGAAACTATTTCTTCTCTTCTGCCTGTTAATGGTAAACTTGCTTTCCTGAACATGGATTCTATGCAAAAATATCTGTATTTCATATTCATTTTTGTCTAGGAATATAAATAATTCGGCACGTGTGGAACTTACCACCTCAGAAATCTCAATTAGACAAATTCATGGAAGAAATATCCATTGAGGGGTACAGAATGTAAAGGTGGTTCAGAAAGAAACCGAATGACAAATACCTGAGATCATGGAGAATGCTCTGGGGAAGCGTTACTATAAACTCTGCCCCCTTCCTACAATTTCTCTCTAGACATCTTCTGGTAGCCGCTAACGGAGGCAGGATTTTATCAAGATTAATTTCAGCTTATTCTAAAATGATTGTGCTTTTATTCTGTACCATTGTAGATACGTGCAACCTTTTGAATATTTCAAGTATTATAAAACAGACCACTACAATGCTGTAGGTGCTGAGAAAAGACACTTTCAGCTCGCTAAAGAAACACTGGATAGTTTAGAATTTATTTTTTTTTAATACTTCTTGATGTAAAGGCTTTCGTCCCTAATGTGCCATTGGTGTGTTAAAAACCATATAATTGCAAATACTGTTGTACAGTGCTAAATCTACCTATAAAGGATATGCTTCTTGGATCGATTTGATTCAACCCCTTCACAGGTGAAGTCTTTATGTGGACTGTCTCATCAAGACAGGGATTTACACACAAAGTAGTCACTGAAAACTTGGGTTGTATTCCTTTGCGTGTTGGAAAAGATATTCCCTCCTAGAAAAGAACTTCTGATTAGGCTCAGTTACAAATAGCAGTCCTGGCTCTTAGAGTTCACGTGTCTGTAAATTAGGCACTGTCCTTTAAGTATAGTATTTTTAAGGTACTTCCAAGCTTCATAGCGTTGCTGAGCTCTTGGCACACTGCTGACGTGTGGCTGTCTGTCTTGCAGAGAACAAGCTGTATCCTTTGGACTCCACCAGCCTGGCAAACTGTGCGTTTATTGAAGGTATCGTGATGGCAGATTCACTGTGCTAAAAGAATAGAAAACATGAGGTTTAAATTAAACCTGCACAAGCATGACTAACTCATAGGTTTTTAAATAGGTGCCTAGATGTTCCACTTCAAGCTGTATTCTGGGGGATAGCTTGGTTCTGCACAGCAAACACCCGTTTGGATGGTAATTGCTGCTGTAGTAATTGCTGTTGTTCAGCCATGTGAGTCTGAGCCTGTGCTTCAGTACAGAAGTTCTACCCCTGTGAGCTAGGATCTGTTAGAGCCTTTCCAAGAAGATGACCAGCTTCTGCTTTTTTGAACTAAAATGGGAGGCTGTATTAAACTAAAAGCCCTGAAAATTTAAGGTTTCAGAGGGAACTAAGGCTGATCTTGCATCATAAATTCAATGAAGACAGAGAGAAGCTACCCTGATACTCATTCCAAGACCAGTATGCTTAATATAAACCCACTAATTGTTTTCTGGGGTTGTTTGTTTTCAAAATATACCACAGGACAGAACCTTCTGCTGCCAGCTAGAACTCCCATCAGCGCAGTGCTGCAGAACCTCATGGAGTGCAGTCAGTGTGAGTTAGCTTTGCGGCTCATAGTCTCTTCGTTTGGGTCCTGCCTCCAGCACGGCGTGTCAAATAACATGGATTTGTCCCTGAGTGAAAAGGTATGGCAAGGATGATGCTGGATTTTGCTGAGATTAAATCTTAGAAGTATGCCAACTATTAAGTTTAGAGTAGTTACGTAAGAATTTGATAGCTATAGGAGAGGCTGTCGCCAAGACCTTTCAAAACTTACCACCACTTGATCAGATGTCAAGTCATTTTGTGAAAGGAGCTGGTAGTTTCTTCCCAATTTCTCATAGTCCTCTGTTTCCCTTTACAAAATACGTTCAGAACTAAAATTGTAGTCTCTGCAGGGAGGCCAGGAATAAAATGAATGTTAATAATGGTTTGTTTTGTCCTTTCACTTTGTTTTATCATTGCTTAGCAGAAAAGTTGCCGGTAAAATATTCAAGAAATCTCCTCAGTTCAAATGCACTGGGAAACAAGTTCTTCTTCTAGATAGAAGACATCTTTATAAAACCTTAATTAAATCTGAAAATAGAATTACTCTGGTGCCTCCTATTGTGCTATAAATGACAAGAGAAGTCAAAGGCTTGGAATTTATTTTTAACTGTGTGCTTTCTTTTCTTGTCATAGCTACATGATGGCAGCGTGCTCACTGAAACCAAAAGCTTTCTCATTGCCATGAAACAGAAGTGTACTTCAGTAATTATGACCACTATCCTGACCTTGCTACACAAGGTAAGAACGCTCTGAGAAGGGTAAGAGTGACCCTCTTCTGCTTCATCACGAAAGGGGCTGCCCTTCCTATTGCAGAAGCCCATTCTGAAATTGTTGTGTGGCCAAATGCCACAAAACCCCACACATTCTGGGAAAAAAAAACCAAAACACACACCTTGGAAAACCACAGAGAATGGGATGGGCAATGCTGTTGGTATCGCAGCAGTGGGAAGGGACTGGGCTCCGCAGCCTCATGTCTCAGTCCCAGACTGGGGCAAGGGTGGGCTGGATGGCCTGGCAGCGTTGGCTTCTGCAGTCCCAGCTGCCTTGCTTCCTCCTGGAGCCAGACCACGTGCTGCTGAAGAGACTTGGAACTGACCCCACCTTCCTGGTGTATCTGGGCCTCTTATGGACTGTGGCTCTTTGATGATACACTGGTTGCTCCACATGAAGGGTCATGTGCAGCGGGAGCTCCATCTTTGTGGGATCCTTTAAGGACTCCTCAATCATCATTATGGTCTTTATGATCCGTAGGTTTTCTCCACCTCATTTTCAATCCTGGTTTCATTTTAGATTTGTAGACTTCTCGCTGAGGGGAGTTTTTAAAAAAAGCTGTCTGCAAAACCTACAATATACCATCTAAGGCAGTTTAGACTAAGGGAAGTTACTTCTAGACTGGCTTCGGTATGTTTAGATTTTTTAGTTCTAAAACCTGAAATGCTTCTTTTTTTATTTCTCTCTAACTTTAAGGCCCAATCCCCCCTCTAAATTACAGAGTACTTTTCATGTGTTATACTTTATACAGAGAGAACTATTAAATAAATTCCTAAAGCTTCTAACTTGTTCTTTTTTTATTGTTTTCCCTAAAACACAGCTGTTCAACTGTCGTCTCATAGATCAGAACCTGGCATTGGGATATTGCACCATCTTGCCCAAGGAAGATATGTTCAATAAGCTGTGGGATGTCATAAACAACACATGGCAAAATTACAGAAAAGTTCTGGTAAAGTTGTGAAGAATGGAATGAATAAATAAATATGTCTATTAAAATATAAAGGAAGACGGGAATTAAAGCATAACAAAGAAATGAGGAGGGAGAGTGATAAAAATTCGGAGAAAACATCATGTTTAAAAGATACCTTTTGTATTACTTTCACCAGCACAATACTAACAAAATATTTTCAAGTGAGAAACTCAATTTTAAAGTAGCTTTCAACTGCCAGCTCAGGAGGTGCAGTAACCCCGAAACTGCCTTCTGTGAGGTTTTCATTTTACACAGTTGTGTGATCACGTGGGAATGGTTTTATGTTCCTCTAAGGATTCGGACCTTAGGATTCCCAATTTTCACATTATTTATTACACGTGTATTCTCCTCTCTCTCCTTTCAGGCTGTAGCGCTGGTTGGAGCTCAGCTCGCTAAGCAATGTGGGGAAGCAGAAGAACAAAAAAAATTCCAAGAATTGGTTACTGATGCAGAATGGGGTATCCAGCTTGGTAAACTTGGTGTAAGTTTCGTTTAATTATGTTAGGGTATTATTAACTGATTAAATGTCAGTATGTTCTGAGATGTATTGTGATTTTTAGACAGATTTCCCATTCAAGTGTAAGGCAAGTTGGGGTTTTGTTTTGGTTTTAATTTTTCTTTCTGCTTGACTGCTTAAATAAACCTCAGAAACCGAGAAATGCAATAATTGAGGGTGCTATAAAGGAAGTTTTAAGTGCTTAAGTATTATTTGGCACGGGGCATAGCCAGCAAACGCACTGCTTTTTCCAGCTCTAAAAGAGCCTAGATTGACACTAAAGAAAACATGAAAGTTTAAATATACAAGGAATTAGTTTGGATATTGTCTAAAAGACTTCTTTGGGAAGAAGATAAAATGTTTCTGTATCTGCAGATTTCTTTCGAGACTGTATTTAGAGAACCACCGATAAGGAAGAAGGAACTCATAAGAACACTGGTGCAAAATCCAAGAGTAGACACAGATCTCATTTTGAATTACTGCAGGTAATAATTGAAGCAGATCAATTGTGTTTGCTTGTTGCTGTAATAATAACCCTACCTACTGAAATCTATTTGAAATAGACCCTAATTAATGTAATATGCAAATATTTTTCTTTAAGTATTAATCGGAATACATCCTGGTCTCTGGTGAATTTATTCCTAAGGAAATAAGCACCTGAAGGACACCCAAAGTCACAGAGAAAATAATATTCTGTCCTCTTCTAGTACTTTCATGCTGGACAGTGATGCCGCACTGCAGCTTTGCATCGAAACACTTCTTCTCCAGAATGCTAATACAAATCATGGTGAAGGTGACTCTGCAGAATACAGCGAGAAGCAGCCTCACTCCACATTACTAGCTAAAGCACTAGAAATAATTCCTCTGCTGAAAAGCACAAAAGACCTGGTCACTAGCCTCAGTGGAATATTGTACAAGGTAAAATAAAAAAAAAAAAAAAAAAGAATTAACAAAGACAAAACAAAATAACGCCACACTAAAACAAGCAAAAAGAATCCCTAGTCTCAAATGTCACTTGAATGACAGATGAAGAATTCCACAGGAATTTGAAAAGGGGTTTTTTTTCCGATTTTACGCAAGAATATAAATGTTAAGATTTTCTTTCTAGAAAAAAGGACTAGAACAACATCCCTAATTTTCTTTAAAGACAGGCTGAGACTTTCTTCCCTTCAAAAACAGCCAGAAAAGAATCAAACAAGGAAGTCATTTCTAAAGATCCTAGCACACTGGGAACATTTGGAATATGGGGTTGGGGGTTCTTTGTTTGGCTGGTTTTTGGTTTGGGGGGATTTGGGAGTTCAGATTTTTAGCTTTTTTTTTTTTTTCTCCTTTTCATCACTTCATGTTTGAACATGGTTTAGTGGTGACCTGGCAGTGCTGGGTTCCCAGTCGAATTCCATGATCTGAAAGGTCTTTTCCAACCTAAATGATTCTAAGATGTTATGTTTGGTCTTTCTGCAACATCCTGGCATTTTTTTTTAGGATATAGGACTATGAAGTGGAAGCCTTGTGTTTTATAGATGTCATGCTACTTATACTGTTTCTTCAGCGTTATGTGAATATAGTTGGTATGAAAATTGGAAAAAGTTAACTCATTTGTACGTTTTTATAAGACAAATCACATAAGATCTGATAAAATACATTGTTATTTTGAACAGCTTGATCCTTACGACTATGAAAGTATTGAAATTGTCCTGAAAGTGATGCAAAATGCTGATGAAAAGAACACCAGCATCCACCTGAGTCAGGTACGTCCACGTCTGTGGCTGCACCTTCCTGATGGCATCTGTGTTCTTCTTTGGCTGTTTATCAGTGTAGCTATTAGAGTCTGTTGAAATTAATTTCATTATTCTGCCTACACAGCTCTCATTCAGAAAAGGGCCTCCAAGAAATAGCGATCTCTTGCTTTTTCTCAGCAGTGACTCGTAGCAGGGATAAAAACTCTACAGATAGGCACCAACTCTGCCAAAAAAATAACCCCAAACCCAAACCACACTTTCAGGACTTAGGTGTGTTTATGGGGGGGTGGGGAGAAATACAGTAGTCTTGTGGCTTTCTTGCTTTCTCCTTATTTTCTTATTTCTTTTTCTTAGGCTTTGAGCCTCCTCAAGCATCTGGAATCTTATAAAAGAATTTCTCCACCTGTGGACCTAGAGCACCAGTATGTTTTAGAGCATGTGATTCCCTTATCTCCAGCTGCGCAGGCCAGGCTGCCCTTTCATCTCATATTCTTTAGAACTGCACAGTGTTTCTGGAACATTATATGTACGTTCGGTATTTTTCATGGCTAACTAGATGTCTTATTCCCTTTCTCTGCTATTTATGAACTTTCAAGTTCTGCAGTATATATTTTACATTGATTGTATTTCTTCATCAATGCAGTTTTCAGCCCAAGTACTTCTGAAAGCACTTGTGCTTCCAAAAATTGCTCCTGGTGAGGTAACTGGCTTTCAGCAGAGCTAAGATGATGCATTCAATGCAGAATTCTGGCCTCAGATTCTTTTCTTAGGCCCTCTCAAAGACCAAACGGATCCATTTCCCAGGATAATTAAGGTTATATTCTTTCTCTCCCAATGGAGGTCTGCATCTAACAATAAACTGAAAGTGCTTGATTTCATGGAGAAGGCTGCAAGCAGACTGTGGCACTGTCATTAGCAGCTGTCTTTATTTTCTTTCAGCTGCAGAGCTCAGTGAGGAATCCTTCCCGACACTTCTGTTGATTTCCAAACTCATGAAGGTGAAGTAGCATCTTGAAAGAATTTAATTCAAAATTATTCTTTCCACACATAAAGTTTTCATCTTTCTTTTGGGTGATTTTGGCCTCGCTATAGAACTTCTGACAACTCTTAATCAACTCGAGTATTTTTCTAGGTGTCCCTGGATACCTTACACATGTCTGCAGTTCGACACGTCTTTGAAAAGAAATTGAAACCAAAAATATTTGAAATGAGAAACAGTGGATACACATCAGTAATTAACAAGGAAACAGCTAAAACTGTGCAGACGATTCAGTCTTATCTGCTGTCCATAATTAATCCAGAGTGGGCTGCAGCTATTGCTCACAAGATTGCACAAGAATTTCCAACAGGTAAGTGCAGAGGTGATGACTTGAGGGGTGAAGTCATGGGAGGAGGAGAATTGGTTCGAGAAAAGAAAAGCTAGCCTGTGGCCAAACTTTTGTTCAGTGTTCTTGGATAAAACCTGGGGAAGCTTGAGAATAAAAATGCATTTGTCTCCTACAGCTGATTTTGAACAGAGGTCTTTAACAAGAGCCATTTTGTAACACAGCATCCCTAATTAATCCTTTTTTTTCCCCTTCTCTTTTTAAAGCCATGTTGCCTTGGTTAAAGTTTCTGTACGTTCGTATCACCTTCAGACAAGTTTTCCAGCAAAAACAAATATTTCAGCCAAATTTAGGCTAGCTTCTCTATTATCTGAATCCAAATGGATAATATTTTTTGCTTTTTAGACACAAGAATTTCTAATTATTTAATCCTTTGAAGCAAAATACTTTGAAAGACTATATACTGTAGAAAAGGTTAATGAAAACTTAGGTTATTTACTTCCTTCCCCCTCTTTTAATTTTTTTTTTTTCTTTATAAAAAGGTCCCGACCAGATTCAGGCATTGAAATTCTGTCTCTATCTAGCTGAGAAATGGCTGAAAAACACTACAGCTAAGGTAATGGTAAACTGCTGGCAAAAGTTTTGTATAGTTAAGTACTTATGTTAGTGTTCTGTGTTTTGCACAGTGGTGTGTGAATTGTACCACACAAGTACTTTCTTGTGGAGAAGTGACTCTGTGAGTGACCCCTCAGAAAGATCCTCTCTGTCCAGTAACATTCTCCTCTCCTCCTACCAAAATTTAACCTTACAGTTTGGGGAGGTTAGACAGAAAATACAGTTTTAAGGAAGAGTAATTTGTTCTTTCTCCTGTGTTACACATTTTTCCTTGCTGCAGGACAGCAAGTTGCAATCTGTTCCAGCTTTTAGATCTATAGCATTATTAACTTCTGCTCTGAGTTCCAAGATTCTTTGGTAGTAGCATATATAAAGAAAGTCTGCTTTGACTTGATTCTCTCATTTTTACATGGTTTGGAGGGAAGACATCTCAGCCTTGCTTATAAACATCAAACTTGCTATGGAGCTGTTGAGACACAGTGAACACTAAATAGTTCTCTCATACTCAGTCACACCCTTGAATAGAATTGTGCCCAAATTAAACAGTAATTCTAGCACCCAATGTTTAATAAGAAACCTTTTTTCTTCTCCATCTCCCCTCAAAATGCCTGAATTTTACATACTGCTGCATGGTACATATTTGATTTGAGAAACACACCTTTGTTTCCAATTTTTTTTCAAAATATGTTTTCTTGCTAGAGCAGCGTGGTTAATACTGTCTGTTTATAATACCTGTAGAGACAGGGATGGGGACATCTGAAGAGCAGATCTTGCTACCCTTTCACTGTTTCAGACTACAAAACGTTCGGATTATTTTCTTCTAGTGCTTTTGAGTAAAAGGACGTTGTTTTATATAAACCTGTGGTGTTTTGCTAAAGGACGAGTCACACGTAAAAGCAGAAGTCCTACAGAAGAAATTATATATGCAGTACAAGCGATCAGCAACAGAAAATGTTCTAATAACACATAACTTGAACACGGGAGAGCATTTAAAGTCTGTTGGGAAACCAGCAAATCTTATCATCTTACTCTACGAACACCACAGTATAGACCAGAGAATCCAAAATCCAACCGGCAGGGATTATCCAGGTGAGGATCCATTAGCTAGTTTCAAAGGAGCAAAGAGATGCTCTTTAAAGGATGCTAAGCAAGATAATAGTTTGTAAATCCATTGTCTCTCCCCGTTGATGTAGATATCCACACGGCAGCTAAGGAGATAGCAGAAATTAACAACTTGGATATGAACAAAATTTGGGATAAACTGCTGGATAAATGGCTGTGCCCAAGTACACTGCCCTCAGAAGTAAGTCATCACTGGAGATTTTTGTTGCTTGTTCAAAAAACTAAGGTTATTTTGCACAATTTGTCTCTAGTACTTACGAATCTATTGAAGATGCATCTGAGTTCAGGCCACTAACAATTTCAATACCTTTCTAGTATTGCACACCACTGTCTCTAGTGAGAGTGACTTGAAATGCTTTCCCTCTCTTTGTATAGAGATTGAAATCTCCTCTTTGGTGCTGCACAAAGGTTGTGTAGCCAGCCTAAAGGAGTTGCACGTATATTAGCCTCATCAAACCCTGATTCTGGAATCGGAAAGAGCCCGAATCCTTTTCCTGTTGCAGCTTAGCTAAGAGAGAGTTAACTGCTGGCTGGGTGGGAAGGGGCAGGGAGCAGGCACTGCCTCTGCTTCAAAATACCGGCTGAGGAGTGGTGCTGCCTGCCAAGCACACAGGTAAAGAAAGAAAGGACTGATAAAACCAGGATTCCTTTCCTTGGCTGCTTTAGCAGGGGTGCCCCGCTTTTAAGATGGGGTTTAAGACAGGCTCTGACCCAGCTATTTATCAAAACAACTTAGAAAAGTCTCACAACGAGATTTTCATGTCTTTTTAAAAGAAAACTCCAGAAATCTTTGGAGGTGTACAGGAAGATGAAGAACTCCGAAGGTACGTGTGTTGTCTTACATATAACATGGCGAGTCATTGTTAACTTGCAAGTTTATCTTGTATGATTTAATAAACTTAATGAGTACGATTCAGAACTCGCTCTTCCAGCGGAAAGTGAAAAGAACGCATCAGTTTTGCATTGTCAAATACTTATGCAATGAAATGCCATTTACAATAACTTAACAGATAAGTAAGAGTACCTGTTTGGAGGTTTTCACCTCCTTTTCTATATCCTTGGAACCTCTTCATCTTTTTGACAGTGAAATATTTACATTTGAATGGATGTTGTTGCGTTATGCCAGACTTGTGTTAAAAACAAATGCACTTTTGCAGAGTTATATATCTACTGCAGTCCCGCCCACTGGATTATAGTTCAAGAATGCTTTTTGCAATTACAACATCTACCACGTCTGTAAGTGTCTAAATTCTTATTTTTAGCTTGCTACTTACAACATTTTTTACCTCTTATTAAAATCAAGTGTTGTGCTTAACTGGATGGGTTTCAACCCAAGGCTTTTGTATCTGTGTTTTGGATAGTTTGTGTATCTGTATGAGCTCTATGTTTCTCCCCCCACACCTTTGGAATAAAACTGCTATTGCTCATTGAATTTTGCTGTTAACTGTCAAGAGCAGCCCTTGAACTCTAGGTTTTCTAAATTTATTGGTGATACCTGAAAAGAACTTCATTACAGGTTTTCTAAAACGTGCTTTAAACTGGTGTGATATCTTGGCTCACTTTGAGTGCAATTAAAGCAGAGTGGTAAAATGTTGTCAGAACCTTCACCTTTAGTGTTTCACACTTACTAAATGTATTTGTGTTACTACGCACCACAAGTATGTTTTCTTTTGCCTGCATTAATAGTATTAAATCTAGAAAACGACCTGGTTTAGCAACATTCTTTGAAGTTGACAAATATTTCAGCTTGGTGTAAGAGCTGAATGTGAACCAGTCTGTTACTTAGTATATATTTTCACAAAATTAATCCAAAAATCTTGGAAAGGAACATACTATATACAACCCACTTTCTAGTTGTTCAGACAATTGTAACTTTTCTCTGCGTTGGTTTTCTCCCCCCTCTCAGCCCATCGGTGTTACTCAGCTGACATTTGCTCACAGGAGCAGAGCACTGAAGTGTCTGCTCTACCTGGCAGATACCAACACTGTGGAATCACTCTTCAAGAAACCCATTGAGAAAGTAAGGTAAGATGAATTTTCCTTAAGGTGTTCCTTAATAATGATGTCTTGGGGGTCTTTATCAGCCATTGGAAAAGAACAGATGATAATTGAATGCTTGAGATTCTAAAAAAACTGTTTCTGAAGAGCATAACTAGACCTTTTAACGTCACTGTAAGGCTTTCGAATACATCAGTCTTAACTTGTAAACCTGAAAGTAATGTGACATTATGTGGAAAAGATTGAGTTGCCTTTTGCATAGCTTGCAGTTACTCCTCTAGTAAATGAAGCATTTTCTTCCACCCATTATAGTGTTCTGTTCAGTAGAGTTCAGAACTGGTCATCTTGCAAGACAGAGTCCTCTGCAAAAAGGAGCCAAAGCCCCAGCAGAGTAGCGTTGTTTCTCTGGAAAAGCGTAGAAATAACCTCCTCAGAAAAAGATCTAGAATAGGGTTTCTATGCTGGCAATCTGGAACTGGGGCCTTTTATTAAAACGACAATGTTTTCAGAGGACATCACGCCAAAGAGCTCCGTCTGGGTTTCTGTACACGCAGAGTCTCTGTGTGTGAATGGAATTTTAATTTTAAGAGTTACAGTAACTGGTTTATCTTTAGGGATGATCCGAGTGTTCAGGTAAATGAGGTTTCCCTAAGCAATTACCAGAAAGTGTTTTACTTCATTGAGATCCCCTTCAAAAGTACAAATACAGTCTATTATTTCTTCGTTAAAAACAACTTTTCCAATATTATCCTGAACTTCTGTGAGGTATGATATAATAACCACCATAAACATCATTAACTCCTATTTGGGGGGGGGACTTTATTTTTACAGATACTTTCTAAAATGCTGCATTTATCTGGCAGAATTTGAAATCTTGAACATTCCATATACTTATGAATCATTTCATAAGAGCCCGAAGGAAGGAATGATTAAGGGGCTATGGAAGAATCACAGCCATGAACCCACGGTATGATTTTTAAATCCTTTGCCATTTTTTGTTTGTTTATTACACCTCATGGGAAACATGCACCTTTCTGCATAGCAGAGGCATTTCCAAACAGGTGTTGCTCCAATGCAACCTGTCCTGTTCATACACTACTGGTGATATGCTACTCACAATTATATTTAAAAACACAGGTGAATATGCAGTTACCCCAAAAACTCTCCTCTTTCAGAGTGAGCAAAAAAAAGCCCTGGGGATGTGCTGACTGCTGCTCATCGCATCATTATTCCTAGTACTTGCCCACCTTTGTGTGCCCCATTCCTTGTCACTGCTTGGACTCACACCTCAGACGATAATATAAATTAAATATTAACAGGATACACCTTTAGAGTAGCTGTTAGTTACTTATTGATTATGCCAGGGATAGTTCTATAGTTATACATAAGTTTATACATAAACTATACTTAGATAAGCTATATATATATAGTTGTATATAAGGAATGCTCTGCTTTGACAATTACTTTGTGTTACCAAGTAAGTTTTGTAAACAGGGAAGGTAAGGGCGGGTAAATGAGATTTCCAGGTAGACAATAGCATACGACAAAAAAAGTACATTATTCTATTAAGGCTTCACCAGTAATAATTCTGATTTATAGCCATAAAAACAGCAGTGATCTGTTCTTTAGTTGAAATACACCCGCTAGTCTAAAATTTTAAAATGACAGATTAAAAAAGTTTTAGCCTTCCTACAATTGAAAATAAAATGATACCACATATAGGTGGGTTGGTTTTTTTTTTTTCAAATCTCCTCACGTGGAAAATAATGTTGAAAGTGTCTTGGTTGTGGCCTTTCAGGAGTTAAAGTCCTGGTAACGATCTAAAAATCGAAAGTCATGCTGGCAAGCAGTAAAGGTTTGACTGTCATGAATGTATATTAAAATCCAGTGTGTCCTTGCTCTCCTTTAGGCTGTTCGACTGGTGACAGAACTTAGCCTAGAATACAAAGTATACGATTCCCAGCTGTGGAATGGCCTACTACAGAAACTCCTCGGTTTCAACATGGTGAGGAATTTTTAACTATTAATTTCTGCAGCTAGGTGAGAAAAAGGCTTTTTTTAATCCATGGATTTCGAAAGAATGGAATGGACACAAACTATAAACTTACTGTGAACAATTATTGATAATTTGCATGGTTACTTCAGGCTCTGAGATAATGAACTGATGTAGCTTTGACAAATTCGTATTTTAGTGGTGCTGCTTGAGAATTTTGCTCTTAACTTGTTCTAGTTTTATTTTTTTTAAAAGGCACAAAGCTTCTCAGATGGCAAGAGTAAGCCCAATGATAATAAAATGAAAAATTTATTATTATAACCCTACAACAATACGCATTTGTGTGTGCAAATGTACATGCATGTGCACAAACCGTGTATATATGTATATACATATACACACACACAAATATTACCCCTAAAATGTATTTATTAGGATTGTCATGCTGATTTTTGTCTTTCAGAATCTTAATTACCTCTGATTGTTAAACTTTGTATAATGTTGCTACAGCCTTAGGAGGTGACAGATGCACCTGGCAACGTGGCTGCATCAGGAGCTGGGACTGAAGCGAGTTTTAATCCAATGAGATTTAGGTACTAATGGCAAAGGAGGAGGGATCATAAACTCTGCATCAGCATTTCTGTTAAGACTACAGAAACCTTGAGTATCGACTGAGACAACTTATGCTGCTACTGCTTCTGATAGTTTAATTTACTAAACTATAAATCTTATTTCCATACGCCTCAGTTACTCCTCCCAAAGGAACAGGGATACCTTGAGAAACTAAGTTTACATCCTGCAGGCCAGACAGCAGGCATCACACAGCTCCGTAAATGATCACCAAATCTTCACAAACACTGTAGCATTTTATCATGGTCCTTTTTTTTTCCCCCAGATTCAATATCTAAGAAGAGTTTTGATAGCAATTACTGGGATTCATTCATTGTGGGAGGTAAGCAAATATTCTGACTCCTTATCTTTTTCCTCACTTAACAGGAATTTAGCATCCTGTTTGTGTGTGGGGGGTATGAATGACAGCCAACTACACCACAAAGTGTTACACATGAAAAGATTTGGTTTGAATTATTATTTTTATGACAAGGCAATGTGCAGACAAGTATTTTATTCATCACTGAATAAAAAAAAAGCATATTTTGCACTTGTGCTTCCTTCACTAAACGCTTACTTTGAAGGTTTTATAAAGTGGGGACAGAATAATTTTGCCATCGGTCAAAATATGCTTAAATAGCAGACTATGAGATAAGGAAAACAACGTTAGGGAATAATTAATCCAAGATAGAAAGAAAAATATTGCCAGGCATCTTCCACTACAGCAGGTCAGGATGTCTGTGCTTACAGGAACACTTTAGTTACAACCGTATTCAACTATTACTTTAAAACTTTGTTGTCAACAGGTTCCCAACTTCAGTCGAGCTTGGCGAAGTGTCATTCTGTCACCCTTTCTCACAGGTAGGGTTGTTACCAGCTCTATTAGCTCTCAGGCTTCTATAGTAACTCAGTTAATATATTTACTTCATCATCTTTTTTCTTTATTTCTTAGCTTCGTGTCCACCGAGTCCTAAACAGTTAGAGGAATGTTGTGAGTGTTTTGTGATTCTGCTCAAGTAAGTAGACAGTCCATCCCGCAGCTGTATTGGATTGAGTGGGAATGCCTGTTTATAATTTCTCATCCAACAACCTGCTTGGAACATGTGAAAAAACTGGAACTGAGGAACCTGAGGCACGAGGAAGAACATTTTTTGCCTCTTGTGGCAAGGACAGGATCAGGGCACATACCCAAACAAACACTCTGCTTGCCCGCAGACCACATGTTCTGGAACTCAGTACCACAGCTGTCTGAACTGTACTGGGAACTGCTCTCTGAACTGGGACTTAGAATCAGCAGCACAGACTGCTGAAAACCAGTTTATCTGCCCAGTTGCTGCCCCATGAGGAGTAGCCGTTCTTGTCCTGACATTTTTAAAGGACTCATCATCAACCCTAAAAGCCTAGTAAACACCTTTCTTCGCCCAAAATACAGCACATGTCCTAAAACATTAGCAAGAGTATGAGAGAGCAAGAATTCATTTTCCTACAAAGATTAAGTCTGACATGACAGCAATCTAATACCTATGGTATTAATGTTCCAAAACATTCTGTACATAAACCAGTTTTGCATTGCCTTTACAATGTGGAAAAGCACAATAAATTCACTATGCTCTGACTTGCTCAAGAGAAGAGCCAGCACTCAGAGAGCCTGTCTTGAACCAAAGGGTAGTTAGGAAATACTGGAATAGGATCCAGCCAAAGAACACCCCTGCACATGTGCATATAAATAGGCACCAAAGCATCACTCTGGGCATTTCCACTCAAAATAAGGCCTTGGGTGTCTAGAAAGAGAAACTGGAGTGGGAGGGGTTTTTTCAAGCTAGGAAATCTTCTTGCATTTGTATTCTGTGAAACTTAACTCACATAGTTGGCCATTTCTGAATATAAGGTGAGGTAAAAACGTATTGTTCTATCTGGCTTAAAAATCTCAGTGCAGTTTTGTTGACAGTACTAAGCCATCCAGTCACATCAAAGCTGAGAACTTCACTCCTAATCTTCTGCAGGTGCCCAGTTCTGGCTGACTTGGATCTCATTGGAATAGCCAAACAATATGCACAGTTGGACCTGCCAGCTTTTGCTTTGGGCTGCCTGTTACTGATTCCTCAGACTGAGAAGCGAGAGCAGCAAATTCAGGTAACTAATAAGTTCCGTGTCCTATCTGTGCAAGAGTGTTCAAGCATATTACGTTCACCAGAAAGTGTGAAAGATGGTCATTTATAATTCCAGTTTATTTAACTGCTGACAGCTGCTTGGCATTCCCGAACCACAAAGGCTATTGCTCTGAGTTTGTCCTTCTGAGAGAGGTCATGTGAACACTTCCTCTTTTTGTTTCTTTTTTTTTAAAGCTAAACCACTTCGCTTCAAATTATGCTTTGTCATACGACTTTGCCTTTTGTGGATTGGAGGGTATTTTATGGGATGCCACCCGTCAAACCCATTTTAAAAATCCTACAAATTCCAAGGCATGGGCACATTCTTGCCAGAGCAGCGGGAAGTTAACGATAACATAAAATTGCTGAGGAGCTACCAATGAGATAGTTTCACAGCAGATGGTAAGAAAAGTACCAAATCCTACTCAGAAAAGTGTTGAGTGAAAGCCCCAGACTTCTTAGAAAGATGCTTGATGTGCATCACAAGTTCTGATGTAAACCTCTTGCCATAAAGCCACATCCTCGCTATTAATGGATCTTGACAGTTTCCTTTCTCTCCTCATCTGTTTCCATAGTTCATGCTCTGCATTGCTGTCCCTGACGGAGCACAGGCTGTTCCTCTATTTGTCATGAGCAAACTGGCACGAGTTAAGGCATCCTAAATTCTTAGACTTCCAGTCATTAAAGTTCAGCTCAGAAAGATTTGCCCAAATTACAGCATTTCATCTGCTGGCAATGAATCACAAAAAAAAAGTGACAGCGACAACAAAATACCCTTTGAGACTTGAAAGCAACAAGTCCTGCTCTTTCAGACAAATGGCACAGATCCTGGCTTGATAATTTCAAAAGAATTTCGAAATATTAATTATTCCTGACTAAATCAAGTACTTGCTGTGGAGGGAAGAGTTTCTACTTTAATCATTCACAGAATATCAATGGTTTGTAACTTCTTTTCCCAAGGGTTTCCTGTCGACATGTAACACAGAAACTGTGCTGCAACAAATAGATGAACACATGTACGCTGGAGAAGTAGTAGCATTTGCTTCTCAGGTAAATGAATAAATTTTACTTCACTTCCCTTTGACTTAGAGGCTTTTTCAACAGATAAGTGTACCCAGAACCTCTGTCTCCTTTCTCCTGATCTTGCCAAGCATGAGTTGACATAACACACGCTTCTAAAATACTGCAACATTTGCAGGGATTTTTGCATTTTCCTTAGTGTGCAACTGAAAAACTCATGGGTTGTATGTACACGGTGCTGTGCTGTAGGCTGCCCCTGCTTGCAGGGCAGCATTGTTTGCAGCAGTGCTACTTTATTTTTCTAAATAAATGGTTTACGTTCAAAAGGCAAAGGGCTTATGAAATTGGACTCTCACCCGCCTGGCCTTGGGCTGCCTTCCTAAAAGGCACGTTTTTAACTCAGTCCCCTGTCTGAATCTGAGGTTAGTCAGCATAAAATTTGCCATTTCATACCACTGAAGAAAAATTCAAAAGATAAATAATCCAGCTCGATTGAATTAAATCCAATAAAAAAGGTCTAAGCTCTTTTTGTTCAAAAGCACAACTTCTTTTGTTTAAAATATTCATTCTTTGCCATTACTAAAACTTAAATCGACAGATTCGATCTTTGGTTTTGGACAGTATCATAAATGAGAAGCTGTATGAAAAATTCCTGAACACTAAGTATTTTCCACTGTTGAAGCAACAACTGATGAATACTCACCGAATGAAAGAACTGGTGGAATATTTTGCCAAAAAGAACCGGTAAGTTAATAAAAGGTAAAACAGGTGCTGCAGTACTGATAGCAGTTACAGAAATTGGATCTGTCCTTTATTTTAATTTCTTCAAAGTCACAGAGATTTTCTCGTTCTTACTCTCCAAGAATTTTTAAAGTATTACTAAGTTAATTAAATAAAAAAGTCACCTCGCTACTCAGCATACTTAGGATAGAGGTTACAGTGCCATTCAAGCCTAAGAGCGAGCTGCTCGAGCCTGGACTGGTAAGCAGATCAAATGCAGGTAAAAAAGCAGAATTAACCTGACTGAAAAAAACAAACACTTTCATTTTAAACCATTTCACCTTACCTTCTGATGAATTCAGCTTACTGGCATCACGGAGTCACAGCTTCAGCAGGAAGAACACTGGAAAAAAATAAATGAACTGCCTCTACTCGAGTCTTAGGTGGTTTTCCTGCTGTTTTTCAAGAGTTAGAAATGCCTCTTACTTTCCACTTAAATAAAATACAGGTCTCACAGCTGAACGTGCTGCAGGCAGTGCTCAATCAGCAATTTATCAGTGACTCACAGCACTTGGAAGTTGGCAGCTGTGCTCAATGAGCCCATTTCAGACCCCAAAAGCTCAGCATTGCAATTCACTGTTACCAGCTGTTCTGCAGTCAAAAGGGACCAGGAACCAATAACCATTTAAATTCTAGTCCATATTGGGTTGATTACCAGCCACAAGTTACATGCCAGGCTTGTCAGGGCTCGTTTTCCTCTCCTGGGAAATGACAGGACCTATCTGACTTCAAAAACAGGGGGTCATAGCTTGTTTTTCTACTGCAGTGTCGAAATTCTTGGCTTTTTAAAGAGAGCTTAAGCTGACAAAGTTGATAAAACTTTTGCCTCCTACAGCATTGATGATGCAACAGCCCTAATTCAAGAGTATCAAGAGAAATGTGGAAATCCTGCTCTGGCCGACATACCATCATCTGATCTCCTGAAGGTAAACCAAACCACTTTTGTTTCTCATGCAGTATTTTCTCCTTTTTTTTTTAATCTAGACTAAGACTTTCACTCAACTTTTAGCAAAAATACTTGTTAGCAGATTTATTTTAGTAAAAAATACCGTATGTAATAAAATATCCCATTTTAATAATTCCTTTTCCTTGACCCAAATCCATGCTGTGCCAAGCTCTAGGCTTTCAAGTACTGTCCCAGGTCTTAGATCATATCCCATTTTCCGAAGCCCTGTTCATATTGTTCTCTTACCTTCCAGATGTATCTGAACAGAGCAGAGGAGACCTGTGTACTACAAGTGTCATCAATAAGGTCTTGATGGAGCCTTTTCTTTTCCCCCTCTACCAGCAAGATGAGGGCCAGGCCTTGAGAACGCTCATTCTGCTCAGGTGAGGGTTTAAATAAAAACCACAGACTCTTTTACCAAAAGCCACCCTGAGCTTTCCACATTTTTTATGACTGTTCTAGGCTGTTTCTTCTCCATACTCTATTCCCATTGAACAGTTTATATTTACAGCAGAATTTCCTGTTTCTGTTTAACAGCAATGGTCATACTCAGCACTTTGATTTTTACAAAGGATTTAAGTTTATTTCCTGTATTTCTGTTTTGCTCCATGTTTTAGTCTGCTGTCAGGATCACTCTTAAGATTTCATACCAACATAACGTTGCCTAATTGTGATAAAGTCTTTTTAAAACTGTAAGTGGTGTACTTCATGTAAAATATACTTTGTAGACAAATTGTAATTTTAACTACAGTGAGCACAAATAAACAGATGTTATCAATTCTGGCCTTACGGTACTGCATAAGCCTTTTTTTTAATTACAAAATTGTCAGTAAATTGAGGTTCCACTCAGTCACTGACCTTCCTGAACAGTGGTTGTTGAGGTTTTCTTCCTGACTTTGTTCTTTCCTATGTCTGCAGCTGGATGGAGCAATAGGCTCGTGTTTCGCTGCATGAAGTAGCAGTTAGAGGATCCTGAGATAGCAGCCTGAAATACATGGGTCTTTTTCTAAGGTAAATCAGGTTTATTTGGAATAGAAATAAGGTATTTAATCAGCTTATGACACAGAAGGAAGGGTTCTAGCTGCTCCCGTAAGTACTATGGAAAACCATTAGGTTAAGTCAAACCTCCATGACAAATACAGCACTGGAAAAAGCCGTAATAAAAAAGCCAACATCCGCAAAGCAAACAGGCCACCCTTCTAAATGTTCTTCTGTCTAAAACTAATGATCAAACTCTGGTTTTATTGTCAAGGTAGCAGTCGTGAGACATGGAAGCTGTTAAAACACATCCGGTTCCCTGCAGTTATGAGGAGAGCAGAGCCAAAGGTCCTGTCTTCTTGAAGACCCCCTGATTTAGTCTCCAGCAGCAGGACGAGTGTCACATGGAACTGTTATTTAAAACCTCAGGCAGTGCGGATAGATGTAGTGCCAGGTATCAGCCATAAAGGAAGGAAAGCCTCTCTCTGCTGTCTGTAGATTCAGTGAGACCATCATTCATTAAAGCACAGCGGTACTGGAAGCTGCTTTGATTACCAAAGACTAACTAGAAAGTCAAACTTTCTGCAGTGAAATTACTGGTTATGAGTTAATTATAATATCTTCAGAACCTCTCAATCGACTTTATTCTTCATTGGGAATGTTAAACTGGGAAAATTAAATATCAGCTGGATTCTGAAGCAAATGTTACACGGCCCCAGAGCCCTCAATCTTTGTTCAAGCCCTTTACAAGTCACCCAACCACAGCATCAGGCTTTTTAAAAGCAGCTCCAACTGCTGCGGTTTTTTCCCCAACAACAGTTCATCAAGCTTAAGTTTTTCTATGAAGTGGCATTTATTACAACATTAAGGAACGGTATTTAAACAGTTATTTTAATGGAATATTTTACAAATCAATTCATACAGAGAAAAGCAAACACAATGGTGTTATTACCAGGAAGCTACATTGTTAAGCTGTTAGCTAGCAATCAAGTGTTGCAGTAACTTGCAGTTCAGAACAAGATGGTAAAAATACCAGACAAGCAAAGACACTTTTAAGACTTTTTGTACTCAATTCTTTCTACTTTCACATCATCTCCGATTAGCTGATAGACGTACGTAACTACTGTGGAAGCCTGGATATCCATCAGCACAAACGAAGGAATGATGTTGCTGGAAAGAGAGGAAAAGTTTCCTATTATTTGTGTGTATATCATCACCTTAGCAGTGTTTCACCACTACTGAACAGAAACCACTCGAAGAAAAACAGATATCAATTCTGTAAGCACAGCAGAGCTGAAGCTTGAGTATTTAATCTGTTTCAACCACAAAGTTTAGCAAGTACCCTCAACCCTTCTTCTCCCTGACATTTCGAACGTCAACGTTAACCTCCATCATGAGTCTTGGCAGTTCAGATTTGTTATCAAAAAGAAAATCCCTGCAGGTATCTCCCGTATTTCACTTACTTCTCTAAGGCATGATAGGCTCCCGTAGCTGATCCCGGATTGATGTAGAACTTGTTTTCATGTTCAAATGCCTCAAATTTGTGTGTGTGTCCCGAAATTAGGATGTCGACATCAAACTGCCTTTGTAGCAGTGCCAGGCTGGCCATATCACCCCAAGGAATAACCTGGTGGCCGTGAATCAGCCCAATTTTGAACTGTCCAACAGTTACAACTTTCTGTTCAGGATAATTCAGGTTCTAAAAATTAAAAAAAAAAAACAAACACCACACAGATTAGATGTACAGATTTATATTTCAAAACAACTCTGCACCACCAAGAAGAGAGGGGGAAAGCTTATAGAAATATTCAGTGCAATTGGCCCTACTGCTACAAAGCTGCTTTTATGAACACTGGAAAACACGGTGGGATGGAAGGAATTTCAAAGATCTGGCAACAGCAGGGCCTGGTTGCTGGAGTCCCAGGAAAAGACAAGGAAGCAAATTACTTTTACTCATGCTGATGGCAGATGGGAACTCACTGCACAATTCATATTATTGATTGAATCATAGAATGGTTTGGGTTGGAAGGGATCTTAAAGATGATCTAGTTCCAACTCCCTTTCCATGGGCAGGGACACCTCCCACTAGAGCAGGTTGCTCAAAGCCCCATCCAGCCTGGCCTTGAACACCTCCAGGGATGGAGCATCCACAACTTCCTGGGCAACCCGTGCCAGGGTCTCACCACCCTCAGAGGGAAAAACTTCTTCCTAATTTCTAATCTGAATCTCCTCTCTTCCAGTTTGAACCCATTACCCCTCATCCTGTCACCGCAAGTCCCTCCCCAGCTTTCCTGTAGGCCCCCTTCAGGTACTGGAAGGCTGCAGTGAGGTCTTCCCAGAGCCTCTTCTTCCCTGGGATCAACAACCCCAACTCTCTCAGCCTGTCCTCACAGCAGAGGGGTTCCAGCTCTCGCATCATTTCTGTGGCCTCCTCTGGCCTGTAAACCCAACTCTTTCACCCAGTTTACTTTTCACATGCTCTTAGTACTACATAACCTCGGTTTGCCCGCTTTGGCTTGAATTACAACTAACCCAAACGTTGCCTTTATGTAAGAGATGCACAAAAATGTCATTGTGAAGAGCAGATGCTACCTCGTCAAAGTCCCCTCTGACAACATGAACATCCCCAGCCAGGGTCTTGAGGTAGTCGTAGGTGTCCTTGGTGCAGAGGTTTCCTGTGCAGAGGATGTGTTGGATCTTTCCTGGAACCAGCAGCTTTTTGAATTTGGCTGGGAGGCTGTTGCATCGGTGGGGAATGTGAAGATCTCCTAATACTAACACCAACTTAGCAGGTGTCACGACAGGAAAGAAAGATTGTTACAGATGCTAATGAAGGCAAGAATCATCAGCAAACAGAACACATTGCAGTATTTCCCTCCGTTTCCTAACTTTGCATTTTGATGTAAAAGCTACTGAAATAAGAATGAAATGGTGATGGAATATCACTGTATCGACACACAACAAGCGCCTGTCCTAACATAAAGCATTATCCAAAGGAGGGGCCTTACAAACGCAACAGCCCACTGAATTTTTGGTTTTGTTTTGTTGCTGAAAGCCATTGCGAGGTCTAACAACAGAAACGTGTTACTACTTCATATATTTTACACAAATTTGGCAACTACCATAAACTATCCCACTTCTTTTTCCTCCTTAAAACATCCAAAAAGAAAAATTCAGGACATCTCTAGTACACGTTCTCAAGCACAGACCCAGCTCACTGTGGCCACTTCCCTTTAAAACTCTTCATCCAAGTTTCTTTCCACTTTAATTAATTTGTTTTCTTCCTTATTTAAAAAAAAAAATTAAAAAAAAAAAAAAGCAGCAGATTTGCAACATGTGTTAATAGCTGGCCAGAACAGGAAGCTGCTTCAGTCTGTATTGTAGGAACCACTGAACAACAGGGGAAAACTCATACTTTAAAAAAACCCAATAAAACCCAGGGCACTGCAGAGAAGATAAGCCGGAGTACTGCACACGGCGGCTCTTTTACCGGTTCTGTATATTCATAACTTCAGCAAAATAAATGCAAGGAGAATACAAATTTAATGGAGGCTTCAAAATTAAGGATTCAGATGGAGTCAGGCCATAGTTTAATATCACAGGCTTTCAGTCTGCGAAGAAATAATTAATGCGAGCAACACAGCAATAAATTAATTATGCAAAAAGGGCAGTAAAAGCTCTGTGAAGCGTGGGACGTGACGCTGCCACTCTCTGAACACCCTGGGTCTGGAGACATCACCCCGGTAAGGTGATGAACAGCTCCATAGGAAAAAGAGACGGTTTCTCTTCCAACCAGAATGCTTTGTTCGTTTGTAAAGACACAGCCCAGACATATATAAAAGCAGCAGTAACTATGCTAAGAAATCACCTTTTTTAATATTTGCTTTTTAAATGTCTAGGCCGTGCAGCCATCTTCGTGCTAACAGTCAACAACAGCAGAGGGAACCTGGCTGGGGTTTTTGTGTGGATTTTGGTGTGGTTTCTTTAGATTAAGAACGTCTCAGTACCATCATCAAAGCCACAGATCTTTGGCGAACAGATGGCTCAAAGGTAAAGCAATACGACAGGGTTTTTAATCAGTGAGCTACTAATTTAAAATGAACCCAGGAGAAGAAGAAAAAAAAAAAAAGACAAAATTTTGATCATCTTTCAAGAGTTCCCAGTGAAAAACACCCTTACTAGCATCAGTCTAGAGATGACAGACTTGAATGCCAGTAAAAAATGGGTTACAAGTGAGTCTGATTATTAAAATGAGTTTGATTATTGAAGTGACAACAAATAGAGTCTCTTACTGACACTTAAGGGACTTGGACACGCAATACCAATTATTAATTAACGTTTAACAAACCAACACTGCCACTTGAAGCGCATAACCCCACTGAGGTCAGCACAGTGGGCGCGTTCCACAAAGAGCATTTTCTTCGCTGGCAAACTGGCAGGCCCCAGGTTGTTCCCCCAAATCATACCTGAGCTTCCATTAATTCAGGAAAAGCTTGGCAAGCTACAATAACACGAATTAAAAGCACTGGAGTGTGTTTAATAATCACAGGTATCTGCAGCATAAAATCGTGGCAAAGAACGTTACGATATTTGGCTTTTATGCAGAATTTAGGTGCGATCTTGAGCGCGCTTTGCACAGCAGGCCTGAATTCGTATGTACCATCTGACATTGATATTAGCTAGTAACATTAACAAGCCCTTACCACCGGTGTTAGCAACAGCCAAGAGGAGTAAACTTACTCTGTGCCCAGCCTTATTGGAATGAAGAAGTTGATTGCAGACAGGGGGGGGAATGAAAAACAGGGTGAAACATGATCAATGTTAAACAAAAGAAAGCAACAGAAAAGAAAATATAGCCAAATGAATAGGCAAATAATAATTAATGAATTGATGTTATGAAAGAAGCGTTAAAAAATAAATAAATAAATAAAATTAAAAACCCGGCTCCTGCGCGCAGCCCCCGACAGCTCCCGGGCGGTGGCAGCCCCTCGGCGCGGCCTCCTCACGGCCGGCGGGCCCTNGCCGACACAGGCCTGACAGGCCGCGGCCGCGAGAAGCGAGCCTCGGAGCTCCCGGCGCTGCGGGGAGAGCCCCGGTGGGGAAAAGGAGAGGGCCGCGGGGGGAGGGGCGGGCAGCCCCCGCCGCTCACCATCCTGCTCGGCGCCGCGCTCCCCTCACAGCAGCCGCTGCGGCTCCTCCCGGAAGCCAGGCCGGCGCCAACCCCCCGCTACGGCGCCTCTGAAGGGCCAAGCCAGCTCGAAACGCGTTTCTCCGCAGCCGCCCCGCCCCGCGGCTACATCCCAGTGTCTGAGGAGGCGTTTCCCGCCCTTTCTGCCGCCGTCGTGTGAGGGGAAGGGCGAGGCCGCCATGAAGTGTGTTATTGCGGGGGCTCATCTCAGAGGTACCCGTGGCACCAGGGGAGGCAGTGAGCCTGGGACAGAGGGGCAGAAACGGGCTCCCCAGGGCAGGGCTGTCTCAGGGCGCTACAGCTCAGCAAGGCCGGCACCCTGGGGTCCCTGGCACTGCCCTCAGCGGGCTTCCCTGTGGGGGCTTCCAGGTGGTGCAAAGCGGGGCACAAAGCACAGGGAGCTGTGGCCAGCCCCAGCAGGGTCGCATGAGAGCTGAGGAGACACCTCTTCCTCAACCCCAGGAGGACAACGGGGCAATGTGCAGCTTCTGGAAGGTGTTCAGACTGGATAGCTGAGGGCTGGAATTGTGGTGCTTTCCAGTGGAGAAGCCGTTGCTCAGCTGGACGCCTCCCTGTGCACACCATTCACCTTCCAGAGGCCCGGCTAAACCTCCCGTGCGTGGCATTTTCATGCAGAAATGCTGCACTCCCAATGCCAGGGTGGGAAGAGGCACATTTTGAGACCCACTGCTGGTTTCTTCTGTGTTTCTTAGGGCTGTGTCTTTACAGACATCCAGCGGCTTACTGCTTGCTCAAACTTGTTGCCATGGACAAAATGTAATTTCTAACTTCAGTGGTGTTTTATCCAATTAGATTGAATTAATTTGTGGTGACACCAGGTCATGCTGGTTGCTGCAAAGGGACAGATGACATTTGAGGTGCGCGTCGTCAGGGGCAACTTTTCAAACCTTCAGGGTGTTTGTACTGTTAAAAAGGAAAGAATAATGTTTTAGACCATGTCAGGGGGGTTTTTCTTTGATGCGTGTAGGAAATTTGTAATGTTTCCTCTTAAATTATTCTGGAGAAAATGCAGTATAACTTCAATTTAGAATGCACGTTGCTGTGCTGTTTTCTTTTCCCGCTAGTGTTTGGAAGAGCGATACATGCCATAGCCCGTATTAGTGATGAATTTTGGTTTGACCCCATTGAGAAAGGTGTAAGTGAATCTCATTTATTGTAAATTTAAAATCTTTCTTGCAAGCATAGTATTTACGTTGTTGGATATCGTGTTGTTCTCCTACAGGTACACTTCAGTCTGACCTCTGTTCTCTCCCAGCTTCCTCCGTTTTCGATGTGGACAAATGCCATCTTTTCTGTAATTGTAATTATGCAGATGACATCACGGAAGATTCATTCCTACTCTGCCTCTAGTATTCTTCCATTTTTTTGTTACCCAAGATGAAGCTTGTCTGGGACATCCGGATTAATACCATGGGTCTTATTTCTGTTGCCATGGGTCAAAAGGTTTATGTTTTGTACCACATCAGAATCTGCCTCTAAACAACGTGTTATTGTGCTGATATGACTCAACAGGAAGAATGCCTTAATTAATATCCCTCTGATTAATCAAACACCTTTTCCAGCAGAATTAGGGTTTTCTCTAGAGGTTTCTTAGTTAAAAGCGATCAAATCTCCTTAACTTGGTGGGTTGCTGGAAAATCAGAAGTGGAGATAATTTCTTTTCATAGCTGAAGAGTTTTGGAGGAGCTGGTTGTCTTTGCTTATTTGTATCGTGTAGATGGAAGTTTTCAAATAAACTCCAGTCCTTCAAATACCTCAAACACAGACTGAGCTCTAAGTGCTTATGTGACCCACTCTTCAGGGCCACTGAAATACCCGTAGCCTGGATTCCTGTGTCTGTACGATACCAGTGACTTCTGGCCAGTAATAAAGAAGGTGATAAGCTCGACCGTGATCATATGCACAATGCTCCTATATTTCTTTTGAGATGTACACATTTCAAGGTTTTGTGGGCTGGGTGTGGTACTGAAGCACAGAGATGGCTTTTTAGTTATTTGATAGGAACTAGTTTCGAGTTACTGAGTTATTTCGCTTACATTTTCAGCTTGCCTTAAGATCAGTGAATTCTTCACGGTCAGCATACGCGTGTGTCTTCTTCTCCTCTGTGTTTTTTCAACATTACTGCTGGACAGCTGTGTCTCAACCACGTCAGAAGGAAAAGCCATTATCCCTCCCATGTAAATTGATAATTAAGGTACATTTTAATGGATTGTTATGCACAGCTTTGCAAGCAGCAAGTTAGCCCAGTTTCTAAATGAAATTACAGGGGGAGGCTCACAGAGGCACGTGGAGGGCTCGAAACTCGAGCCATTCTGCAAAAGACAGCACTGGTATTTAGCTGTGTTTAGAAGTC
The DNA here is from genome assembly GCA_013400335.1 of Eurystomus gularis. Lineage (NCBI taxonomy): Eukaryota > Metazoa > Chordata > Aves > Coraciiformes > Coraciidae > Eurystomus > Eurystomus gularis. The sequence continues at coordinate 281,101 of VZZY01024918.1, read as the reverse complement.
GTACCTCCCGAGTGGTGCCCCGCAGTTCCCGAAGTTTGAACCAGCTTCATCTCAGGCTGGAATGATCCCAAATTTCGGCCTCTGCAGCATTTCTCCTGTAGCCTTCTGAACCAGTATGAGCCAGGAGAGCTCTGAACGGTTGTTTAGCAAACAGACCTGTCGGCCACACACTGAAACAGTGGGTGAGGATGGCGAGGATCAGGATCTGCTGCCCCAGCGTCTGCTGGCAAAGCGGTTTGGGGAAGCCGTAAAAGCTTGAGCTAAACTCTACGAAACTGGGGAAATAATCTTGCAAAATTGCTTGGGGAGTAACCTCTGCACTGATTTTTTTTATTTTTTTTACAGTCAGTTCTTCCTGTGTTCAGATGCGCAAATGTGCTGGAAAGGAACGTAGAGAAATGCAGCATTTATACAAATATTAACGACCACATCACTTTTCAGCTCCTCTGCAAGCATGGTAGGTTACCCATAAAGTGACTTTACAGAAAGAGAAGCAGTTTAAAACAGCAGGGCAGCACTGTATTTAGCATAATTATTAACTGCATGTTATTGATGGAACATTATGCCAAACACTTACAGCCTCTTCACGTCATAATTTGTATTTATTGTGTGCATCACCTTGTTAAATTGAAGTTCTAACAGGCTCTATCAGACGAGCGTTCAGTAGTTAATGCACGTTGTATGCTAATTGCCAGCCTACTGCTTACAACATTGACAATTACCACTATTTCTGTTGTTATACCAGTTCAATATTGAAACCTTTTTTTACCTTTGCTGTTGCACTTGTTGCTGGTCACTTATTTCTTGTGGAATCGTAAAAAACTCAGATGCTAGAGGGGCACAACTCAGAGGATGAAGGAAGTCTTAGATGGGAGGTTAATTCAGCTCTCTGTTTGCGGGCGAGTTATTTCCACGGAGCTGGAGTGAGTCACTTGGTTACTTTCTCTATTGGGATTTCCTACGAGAGTAATGGATGCTGAGAAAACATTTCAAATGACAGACCAGCATTGATTTTTCTTCATATCCTTTATACTTAGGTGTTGTAAAAACATACAACCTGACGTTTCAAGAATGTGATCCGTTGCAGGCTGTGTTTTCAAAGCACATGTGTCCCAACATACTTAAAGTCCACTCCAGGTAATGAATAAAAAACTATTGTTTCTGAAAAAAAAAAAAAAAGAAAGAAAAATATCATACAGGAGGCAGTACTGCTCTCACAGTCATTAACGTACTCAAAATCTGACTACGGCACAATAAAAAATGGCAGATTTCTAAATCCTGTGTCCTAGTGCTTGATTTTTCACATTACAACTTAAGAAATGTGGATCATTCAGCCGTTGATCCTACTCAGTCCAACCTTGAGAGCGGTGTAACGTACAGTTTGAACTCCACCTTTGCTTTATTTGTCACGGGTGGAAGTTGCTCAGTGCTTTAATTTTATAGGCAGAGAATCCAGTGGTAAAAGCACAATTTTTTTTTATTGCAATAAAGCCAAGTTCTGCTTTGTAAAGCAGCTCCTGGAAGAATCCAAGATTTGGCAAAGGCCAAGGACTTTTCCTGACAGCATTTCTTTTACAAATGTTTCTTGTGCACAAGAATCATTACGGCACTAAAGTGTATAAAGAGATCTCTGTAGAAATATTGTGTTTAGAAAAAGGTGACGCAACTTCTAAACCAGCAAGCTTCTGAAGAAAGAGTAGGGGACAGCGAGGTTTGCTCAAAACTGTGACATGTACATATAGAAAGGTAGCAGCGATGAATGTCCGTGTAAGAGTGATTTGGCAGCGTACACAGGCATTACATCTAAAGACATTTGCTTTCCTAACTAGTAGCTGTATTTTTAGCCTTAGGTACCCATTGCTATATAAATCAATCTAAAAGATACAGCCCCCTTCGAGGGGCTTTTCAAACCATATTGCCCGGTCACAATTCTAATTGCCAACGTGAGTAACAAACGCTAGCGAATAGTTCGCGGCGGGTAAAATGATTTTCATGCTGAATGAAATTTTACAGGCTGCTGGCTGATATAATGATTCACTTCCCGGCCAGTCAAGAAGAAGTAACCTTATCAGTTACTCCACTGAAAGTCTGTTTCAAGAGCTACGCCGAGGAAGACGCTGGTAAGGAAATTCTAAATATGAAACGATAGCGGGACCTCAAAATGGGTGAGCTAAAGGAACGGTAACTCAGTGTGAACAGAGACTGCATTTTATGGCTGAATCAGAGTTTTAAGAGAGGGAATGTGTATAGGGAGGATTTTAGGCCACACTGCCACCCTCTGGGTTTAATACATTTTAAGGAAGTATGTTTTTGACAACATTTTCCTGGTATCTGGGGCAGATTATCAGACTGAGCAGCCAACAGAACTAAATGACGCCACTTGCCCTCGGCTTGAACGGAGGTAATTGTTGTGCTGCAAGAGCAAAAGCATGGCAGCAGACTGGAAAAAGGAGATAATTTTCTGTTTTAAAAAGAGCAATTTAAACGTGAACACGGTAATTACAGCACTGATATTACAGAGGACGTTTGAGAGCGTGTTAGCTGGCCCACCATGGCGCTGCGCACGGCCGTTTTCAGAGCTCCAGCTGAGATGGAGAACCGTCGAGGTTCTTGGGGTGTGACTCAAACGAATTTTGAAGACATAATTGTGTTTTTGAAGTGTAGGTTCTTGTATATCATATAATAAAGGGATGCTTTTCGTACGTCTTATAACCAAAGCTGAGGATAATGACCTAGAAGAAGATGAGTGCCTCAAGCACAGGGGTAGAGATTGTGCTGGGAACGGGATAAAGATGTGGAGAGCAAGGAGGATTCAGTGGTGGAAACAGAGTGAAACAGGGAAGAAACTACTGACAATAAAAAGGCACTAAGAAGAGTAGCTTTTGCATGACAAATTTTGTTATTTTAGAAACATACTTACTAAGGTTATTGTAAGAAAGTGAAAAAAAAACATCAAAAATTTAATAATATACCAAAACCAAACAGTGAAGAAGGAGGAATCCCAAGCCCTGCTGGTGTTGTTTACTGCCCGCAGCGCATTCTGTACTCACTGAAACAAAACGTGTCCTTTGAACGTAGCACCTGGTGATGGCTTGGGATTTCCCCCAGTCGGAGGCAGAAATTACACCTTCTGCCCAGACTTGTGTTCACGGGCGTGCGGCTGGCTCTGCCTTGCAGCAGTTGGCAGCTGGCTTATGGCTTATATGGTTGGACTCAATGATCCTAAAGGTCTTCTCCAACCTAAACGATTCTCTAAGTATAGGTTTCTGCAGGTTTAAGGAACTTTACGAGAGTGCATTTGAACACGCAGTGGGGCCTTGTTGAAGGCCCAGAGGAAAAAAAACCCTCTTGAGCAGAGAAACAGAAGACGTGGAAGGGTTTGTAATGCTTCGTGAGCAGCCAGGCTTCGGAAGGCACCTGGCTCGGTGTGAGCTGCTTAAGCTCTGTCGAATTTTTCTGAAGGCTCTGAGACTTTAACACCTCCTGGGAGTAACCTCTTACTTTCTTCTCACACACCTACTAACAACTAGGGACTAATCTAATGATAACAAGCAACAACCGAGTACCTGAAACCGAAGAGCCCATTTCCTGTTGCCACTGACGCATCAGGAAAAGATTAGAAGTTTAAACAAAGAACCTCAGTCCACCTTCATTGTCCTCTGGTGATTGGCAGCAATTACGAGCAATCTCTTAAAGTCACGCGGTGTTTTGGCGTGAGGGACAGAAGCAGCCAGTGATGCTGTTTGTGCTGAATGCCTGTGCACGTATCAGGTTAGAGCACACCCTGGAACATAAAAACACATTCTCTTAAAAGCAGTTTAAATCTACGTAACACATTGTACATGAATTGAGGAATTTATTTTACTTAATTAGGAAATAAATGTAGATAAGCTAAATATTTATTAGTTAGTCACCATAAAATACAGTTATTTGTTCAAATGATGCTGATGTAAAAACCTCATGGTTATAATCACAGTTTTGTTGAGTTCAAACTTCACTCCTTTCAGTCCTTGACTTTCTTATTTTTTAAACAGATGTTTCAAAGACAATGCTTACGGAAATACAACTAAATCCAGAGGAATTTGACTACTTTCAAGTTGGAGTAGATTCCGAAGTGACGTTTTGCCTTAAAGAATTGAGGGTAAAGCAATAATTTGTCTTTAAAATCAAACGTTTCCTGTTGATTTGCCTGATGTGACCAGGACAATGCAGAGGGATCCCTGCGGTGTGGCCCTGGCCAGCGGCCACCAGCCCTCCTGGCCAGCAGCGGTGCTTCACCGGCTGGTTGAGGAGTAGCTTTAAAATCCTCAGGACACTGAGGTGTCCTTTGAAAGGCAAGTGAAACATTCTTAAACCCCCAGTAATCGCAGTGTAGTTTCAGTGCTGGACAGACACACTGTAACTGTACTGGAGAAAGCAGCTGCAGGTTCTCCCTGCAGAAGCTGCTTTGGCAAAGCTCCTGGCAGGGAGGGCCAGAAATGTATCCTAGGAGCAGGAGACTTTTAACCTCTTTTTGCCCATAAACAACAGCTGGGATAAACTTTCATTGTGATATTAATCTTCTGGTTTTAAACCAGCGCTTAACTACCCACCCCTTTTCCTCAGGGACTACTGGCACTCTCAGAAGCTACCAGCGTTCCTGTCTCCATCCACTTTGACATCTCTGGAAGGTACCTTTTGGAACACACCTAACTAGAACTACCGCAGTTACAGCTCTACAGTCGGTTCTGCTCTGCACAGTAGTTAACCCAATGAGTATTTAACTCATCTTACTCAAAGAGTATTTAACTGGAACAGTAAAATAGGTTTTCATTTTGTACCAAAAGCTGGGTTTCTAACCTGCGATTCAGGGTTAAGCGGTTTGTGATGACACGTGAAGCATTTAACAGAGGCACCAATATTCCCAAAGCAGCCTTGCTGACCAACGGGCACCTCCACCTTACCTGGACGCTTCAGGCTCTCAGTCTAATGCACGCAATGATTTTATTTAGCAGGCTAAAGAAACAAGATATTTTCTGTTTCAGGTATCATTTTAACAGTTACTTATTTAAAAGTATAATAGGATAGAAGGATAATATTGTGTAGCATGTGCTGGCTGGTGCGTTTAAATCTGGCCCAGGAAGCCATCTCATGCCCTCGGCAGCCAACACGGTAGATTTTCAGCTTCTCAGAGGAGACATTTTTTGACCTGTGTGGATAGAGTGGCATGAGCTGTTTCCACCCCCAAAGTCTGTAGTTATGATGCTGTTCATCCTCTCAACATTTGCGTTTAGACCAATCGCTTTCAGCATCGAAGACATGGTGCTGGAAGCCAGCTTTATTTTGGCCACCTTGTCCGAGGTTGAAAAGGAAAGGGCTTCCCAGCAGGCTCCGGGCGCTTCCCAGCGGCAGGAAAGGTAACGGTGGGCTGCGGGGGTGGGCGCGGGGGGCACACTGCCCCCAGAGGGTCAGACCTTGGAGGGTTAACATTCTCCAGCCAAGTCAGATCTAAGATGGAGAGGGAGCGACCTGCTCATTCTTGCATGGTGTTGGTGAGCGCTGAACGGATCCTGGAGTCTTTGTTCACGGGAAAACCGCGAACTAGAGAGGTTCAGGAACATCTCAGCATCGTGCACAGCAAGAGTCATAGAGTGGTTCGGGTTGGAAGGGACCTCCAAGATCACCTAGTTCCAACCCCCTGCCACAGAGAGCTCTGTGCTGGCTTCTCAGTGAGTCACAGACTGGTTTGGGTGGGAAGAGACCTTTCAAGCTCATCTCATCCAACTCCCCTGCAGTGAGCAGGGACATCTGCAACCAGAGCAGGTTGCTCAGAGCCTTTATCTCCACAGGGTTCTCTTGCAGTAGGAGGGGAAGGAAAGATACTTGTTGAGAGTCTGTACTAAAGCCACAATCCTTTTCAAGAAATACAACCATTCTCACAGAACCCCGTGAAGGCCGTCACTAACCTGACCAACTCTCTCCAATCCAGCTCAGCGACACGTGCAGGCGGATCTGACACAACCTCCAGGGATGAAGATTGCGACGCAGCAGCAGCTGCTTCCAAAAAGCCCCAGCGGTGTGGGAACGCGCCGAGCGCGGCGGCAGCGGGGCCTGCGAGTCCTGGGACAAAACGAGAGGTTAAAGGTATTCCCCGAGGCACAAAGAGAGCGAGGACAGGTGCGGAAGGAACAGCCACGACGGAGGCAGAGGCCCACGCAGCGCTGGCAGGAGAGGCCACGGAGTCCCAGCACCAGAAGGTAAGGAGGCTCCTGGTGGGATTTACAGGGGAATATCTAAATACAGCTGGTATTTACCTGGGGGCTGGCGCGCGTCAATGCTCAGTCCTGCACGCGGTGCTTCAGCGGAACCAGCTTTCACAGCAGCACGGCTGAAACGCCACTGCCACGCTGAACAGGAGCCCTGCAGGCACGCACACGTGGCAGGTGGATCTCACCGGGGAACACTGTACACCAGTAAAGTGGGAAAAGCTTCAGAAATACTCAAGCCCTCGTTCTGTATCGCCTGGACTTTCTCACTTCTACCAATGTTGCATTTTGCAGTTTCATTCCTTATTTTTTGGAGCAGTTTCTTGTAAGGAGAAGGATCCCATCGGCAACACCTTCCATAGCTTAGCAACAGCTAGCGACACCGAGGAGGAGTTTGGGCATGGGCAGAGCTCCCCGGTTCTCTAGGGACACGAGTGAAGCATTTGAACCCAGGCAGAGACGATCGGGGAACACCCCGAAAGACAAGAGTGGTAATTGTGGAGCTGTTTCTGGGTTTAGAAAGACGTTTAGGTTCAGTTCTTCAGAAGTTAGAACTTGATGGAAACTGTGTTCTGAGCTCGCGGTGACCTACATTTCACTGTTTGGACAGCCTGGGAAGTGGGAATCTGCTCAAACGGGGCCAGTTTCTCCTTTTTCAAGACAGATACAGGAAAAGGGCAGAACTCAGCTGGCTACTGAGACCTTGATCGGTTCCGGTGTGCAGCCGTTAGCTGCCGTCACGCCGCGATAGACACGTCGGTCGCGACTCATCCTCAGCGGGGAAACCAAACCGTGTCCCCACTACAGGCCGGTTAAGCCGCTGTTGTAAAGTTACAAGTGCTGGAAAAATACCCCCGTCCACCACGGCACAGCCAAACGCGTCACTGCCAGAGAATTGCTGGTGTTCTTACAGAAACTTTGTAGAGCTGTCGCAAAAATACATTTCAAAAAATAAAGGTCACGTTTGAAAGCAGGACTTTAAGAGGCTTTTCTGTCTCAGCCTTCCATTATTCTTTCCCCACCACCACCTCTACCGCCGCAGGTCAGTGACAGAGCCACGCGGGGGTGAAACACCAGAATTCCCAGGTTTTGGTCAATTCACAGTCCCTGTGCCGGACTGTTCAGATGAGTTTTACGGCGTCACCCAAACGCGGGTCCGGGTGACGCGCCTGTGGCCGTCCCTGCGCCACCAGTAACAAACCGGAATTAGGCAGTCAGCTTTAAAAAAACAAACCCGCACTTTTTAGTATAAATACTATATTTATTAAATATCTTTACAATTCATTTAAATGTATTTACAGAACTATTCCTGCATAAGTTATACCTCAGACATGAAATTCACATAACTGCCTCTCAGGTAAGCATAGGTGATAGTCTCATTGTAACAACAACAACAAAGCATCCTCATCAGACACAGCCTCGGGCTCGCTTCCTGCCGCTATCTTTGTCAGAAGCTGCTTGCCACAGTCAGCTCGTACACACACAATCCGTATTTCCCCTCCTGGAGAAAGGATCTTGGTTCCCAAGGGATGGAGACCCCACCACAAACCCTGCCTGTCTTTGCCAGACCTTCTCCCCGACTCAGTCACAACTGTCTGGTCCCAAGATCTGCTTTTTGGTTTGTTTTTTTGTTTGTTTTTTCCAGCCAAACCTTCACGAACACAAAGTACGTCAGAGGCGAACTGTGTGCCGCAGGTCTCCCAAAGATAGCCACGGAAGTCGCGAGGAACCACAGGTTTTCCAATTCGCCACATCTTGGCCCTGTTCTACCCATTCCCCAGCAACGCTGCTGCAGAAACCGCGGCTCCCACCAGTCCCGGGACGTTACTGGTAAGTAAAACTCCTTTTCCTTCAGAAGCCCCGGCCCTGCAGCAGCCCCTGCTCCGCTCACGCACCCTCACCTCAGGGAACACCTTCCTCGTGCCTTCCAGTCCAGCTCCTCCCAGCTGTTACTGCTTCATGCATCGGTTACTGTTATTTTGATAGGATGGGCCCTGTCATTTCCTTTCCCAAAAATTTACATCTTTTTTTGTGCGCAGACAGCTTAAGTTCATAGGAAGAAATTAAGTTTGATATGTTTAGAGTGCACATCTTAAAAAGAAAAAAGAAAAAAACAACAAACACCCAACCAAAAAACAATCAAGCTATGTGATAAAAATATCGATTCTTTATAATACAGTATTGCTTTATAAACAGATGGAAAAGCTCTAAGCTTTACTGCTCTTTGGTGTGTCCGGTGAGGGATAAACTCATGATTTTGTAAATCAAAATCCAAATTTGTTCTTTACCTAGAAAAAAAAAAAAATCATCATCATAAATCGTGCTATGAGGCAAACGGCTTTAGAGCTACTGCTCGGCTGAGAGCGAGCGGCTCTAACCGCGCATCTCCCAACGTCCAGACCTATAAAACGAGGAGGGGGGGGACACGTAAAGATCTATAAAGAGTGTGCGTGGGGGAGGAATAACGAGGGCTGGGGGGGGTCAGCGCGCAGCGCGGCCCAGGTCTGCGGGGACGGCGCTCGCAGGTGAAGCGAGGGGAAGGATAAAATTGATCCGATGCGCTCTCATCGAGAAGCACGATAGGAAATACTGGAGAAGAAAAACGTCGAGACGCGCGGGTTTGGGAGAAGCAAAGCCCTGTGCTGCAGCGTGAATACATTCCTTCGACGAGAAACAACGAGGACAAANAGCGAGCGGTAGCTCGCTGCTCACGGATCGCAACGCTCGTTAATTTGTCTTCGTTCACGTGATCCTCCCCGTACCCTCACCAAAAATAGCGTTTTGGTCAAGTCAGGGTAGTTAAGGCATTTTTGACAAGGAATTACAAGGTGATTTAAAAGAGAGAGCGACCATTACGCCAATTTAGGAGTAGCGGATAAATTACCGAAGAGCTTCCAAATTAATCACTGAACTCTGATTATAAATGAAATGCCTGTTACAAGCATGATGCCTTGAAATAGCATAAAATGACATGTACATGGTACATGTTAAATGACCTTAAATAAAAGCTCGACATAGTTACGCAAATATACAGTACAAGTCCACAAAAAAAGGTCTTTAAACCAGTTGAGGTAACCCCAAACTTCAACAGTTTTAATACAATAAACCAGGTAGTAAAAATCTCCTTAAGATTACTTACTGACCAAGTTTAACTGCGCTCACCTAAACAGCAACATGACCCGACTTTTTATATATAAAAACATGGCTTTAATTTATTTCTACAGACTTCTCTACCAGCAAAAAAAGTTAATGAAAAACTGACCAAAAAAATATATATAAATCTTTACAGCTATCAGCTTTTTGTATGAACCTCGGGAAAGAAAAAGGAAAGCTGGCTGGAACGGGGCGGGAGGGGAGGGACAAACGTGAGCTCCTGTAATTCCAAAGGAAATGTAATATTGCAAAGTGGCTGTTCGAGAACTGTAAACATCATGAAGGTTCATTCCGAAACCCCTCAACTTTCCTCACTGAAATGTTGTACGTTTTGCTGGTTATTCACGAAGAGTTTTCATTTCCGCCCCGGCGCGAGAGTCGGACGCGGATCGACGGGACTAGAACGGGTGCGGCCTGCTCTGTTCTCCCCGAGCGAGAGCAGCGATTGTGAACAGAAATTATGTTGCGTTACCAACAGAATTTTCTACCCAAAGTGGAGACGCTCAGAGCTGGGGACGGTCTGTTCTCTGTGCGGCCTCCCTCCCACGGCAGCGTTTATGCCGCATCGCCCCGCGCTGCCGCGGTGGGTTAAAAGGCTGCAAGGGCCTCAACTTTGGCCAGCTCGGCTTTTTGAGACCGAGTCAAAATTTTTTTCATTTAAAAGAAAAAAAAAACAAAGAAAATTATCCACAGCCAAAACATCCAGATACCAGGCCCGTTGTGGACGAATGATCTGCAGAACTTTTTAAGATCACAGTTAAGCACCTGAAATCACAAAACACATTTGCATCCATATAACTTGAACTAAGTATGTTTTCTTTTGAAATTTCGTACTAGAAAAGGCTCCTAGGCTGACACCATGGATGGCAAGAGCAGAGTGTTTACAGCAGTCTGAAATCTCCTGAAAACCGGAGCTTGGAAACACGAAACCTCAGCTATCACTGTGACGAGACTACGCTTATGGAGCTGTGTTCAGTAACATACCCTTTAATGAATAGTGAGCGCTTCTAGTTAATAGAGTAACATGCCCTCTTGTAGAGGTCGTAGCTATTGAATCTAGTTTGAAAGATGAGAAACCAATTCTACTCCTCGGAAAGTCACATTTCAAACGCAGGAACGGCGCGGGACTGATCCTCCCCCTTTTTCAGGGCAGCGACTAAGCTCTGAAAGACGCGCTTCGAGCCTTGAGCTTCTTCATCTCTTGCTGGCGGCCAAAGACCAGTGTACTACGAGTGGTTCTGAACGGGGACGTCAGTTGTGTCGCAAGACAGGCGACGAGCTCGAGAACCAGCGGCTGAGATCAGCTGTGAAGGAAGAAAGCAAACTCCTGCCAGCAGGAAACCGTAGGGGTGAGGCTGGGAGCTCGGGGACAACGGAACGTCAGGAGCCGACACTCCGCCACGTCAGTCTGTGTACTCGGCTACAATAGACAGCAGGACGGTGATGTCGTCTGGTTTTCCCCCTGTGACAAGAAAAAGAGAACTATTTTATCCACCCACCACCACATCTTATAACCTGCGACATTCCCCCCGTGGAAAGCTCTTTTGAAACCAGTTTAAGTTAATGCAGACAAGAATTCTGCTTCCTCCACGCGCTGGTAACACTGAGCAGAGCAAAAAGCGCTCTCCTTTCCACCCGCAGCGACTCACGGGTCGCTGAAAGGAGGACGGAGTCCTGAGCGCTGTCGTTACCCAGAATGCCGGGTTTCCAGCAGACTGTTCATTTTCTTAACAAAGGTACAAACGCCGACGTTGCTTTGTCGCAGTCACGCTGCAATAAAGTCAGGAACTTCTCGGGAATTTCTACCGTAAATCAAACGCTTCTCTGGCACCTTCTCCAGCGCCGTATCACCGCCTGCCTTTCTAAAAGCTACTTACTGTTTTTAGCAGTCGCTTTTCAAACCTCAGCAGCTAAAGCGGCGCACCCAAATCCTGCAGGAATGGCTCCGAGCACCCAAATCCTGCAGGAATGGCTCCGAGCACCCAAATCCTGCAGGCCCGGCTCCGAGCACCCAAATCCTGCAGGAACGGCTCAGAGCACCCAAATCCTGCAGGCCCGGCTCCGAGCACCCAAATCCTGCAGGCACGGCTCAGAGCACCCAAATCCTGCAGGCACGGCTCAGAGCACCCAAATCCTGCAGGCACGGCTCAGAGCAGAGGTGCTTTGTTCTGCTGCAGCCTCAGATCCGCAGCGTCATCACTGAGGACTGAGCTTTGGAGCAAGGGGAGCCCGAGATTTACAGCTACTGCCTGTACCCTTTAGGAGAGACGTTTAAGAGTCCTGCAGGAAATCCTGCCCCCGATACACCGACCAGGAGAACAGCTTTACCAGCAGAATTGCATTCATTTATTAGAAGGAAAAAAAAAAAGAAAGGTGTTTGATAGCGCTCTGAACTCCGCCAGGCTTCAGTGTCTTCCTAGAGCACAGAAGAGATGAGGACGGGGATGTCACGGGACAAGGGTCAGAAACTTTGACCAAAACAACCACACTAAGGAACGGGCAGAATCTCAGCTAAAAAGCGTTGAGAATAAAGACCTTAAAAAAACCCAAACCAAACCACCCACACACCCAGATCCAAGGAACAAGTCAAGCGGTTGCCCCAAGAGCCTGGAGAACTTGTATCAGGCAGGGTCCCTGGGGCAGGAGTGTACAGATTAGATTAAAAATAAATAAATAAAAATTCTGAAGAGCTCAGTGCGCTGCATTCCCCGCGTTCCAGCTGCTCCCCCACAGGAGGCTCGCGAGCCGCCGGGGCCTGGCTGACCTGCGCCAAGGAGCCGGGCTCCTTGCCAAGCCCGGCGCGCTCGCTCCGCGCTCTGCCGCCAGCCGCAGTTGTGAGCGCTCCGGTTTCCCATGGGATTTTGGAACAACAGAACTTCACTTTGCTTAAGATTTCTCAAGGATAGCAGGAGTGGGAGGAGGAGGGAGAAAAAAAAACCCCCACCCTCTTACCTCTCACATTCAATCCATTGTCACAGGCAAACTGTGCGAACGGCGACATGTACGTGGGATCATAGGCCAGCTCGTGCGCTTGCTCGGCAATGCTTCTCGCCGTCTGCTGTATGCTCTCGTAGTTGGAGTTCTACATTCACGAGGAAAAAAGGTTATTCTTGTGAGAGAGTTACCGGTAGTCGTTTTGCTGCCGCGTGTCCTGACCACTGAGCCTCTCTCACAGCCTAGGGCACCGGTTACCGTCTTCTCTTCCGAGCCGAGCCCTCCCCACCTTTTGGGTCGGAGCTGCAAATCTTCACCACTGAAGCCCAGAGCTCAAGTCCCCACCAGCAGCTACAAGATTTGGTGCGGAGGATTTGAGAGATCTCCTCGGAACAGACTGAGCAGTCTCAGGCGAGGGCAGCGGGACATTCAGAGCTCCGCTAGGGAGTCATCCTGGGAGAACGCGCCTCCCGCACACAGCGGCCTCGGCCCAAATGCTCGTGTTCTACCCAGACCGCAGGTCTCGCTGCTCCGACCCAGATGGTCGAGAGCACATCTGGGGAGAAGGGGCACTTTAGACGTTCAATGAGGAAAAATAATTATTGAGCATGCAAACTTCCTACGGCCCGCATTTCAAGCGCCATGTTCTTCTGTCTCGGTAACTGCTGCTCCGCTCCGAGACTTCTCTCACCGAAGCTGACCTGACACGACAGCCGCGGCGCTTCGTGTCCCTCAGAATTTGTAAACACCTCATTTCAGGAGCCTTCCCCGCAGTTCGAGGCGTTAGCGGGCATTTACACCATTAACTTCTGGCTGAACCCCCCCGGGGAACTTCAGCGCCCTTCCCAAACACGCCAAAAGGTGGAGCTCAACTTCCTTCCAGGCGGGAATTCCTCCTCCAGTGCCCGCAGCCAAAGGAGGCGGTTGCACATGGCCAGAGCCTCAGCCAAAGCCAAGCCGGCCAGCCCGCAGATCCTCCTGAACCCCGACAAGGTGCTCTCTACCTCTGCCAACCCGACCAGAGCCTCTGTGGTGGCCCGCGCTCACATCTTCCACTTCCCTGCTCAATTTCAGACCCCAACATTGCACCGAGAAACAGGGAGAGGGATAGTGGGGACTGCGGAGAGGGGAGCGCCGGAGTCTGCCTGCGGGGCAGCGGCTTCTCCCAACATCTGCCCAACGCAGTTACGTAGCTGCAGGATAAGAGCAGGCAAATTTATTTATTTTTTTTAAAACCACACTGTAATTCTACCTGCGAACCTTATTTGCACTTCATAAACGAGTTTCCTCAGGGAGGTTGTACATCCTGATATCTCCCAAGTACACTTTCCTTTCTCTTAAGTAAATAGCCTGAAGCTAAATGTTCTCATCCAAATTAAAATATTTTAATGTACTTTTACTATTTAAAAAGAACACTTGCGGTCACTAAGCTGGAGTCGTTGCCAGGAAATCTTTTTTACGGGACATTAAAGATTTTCAGGCACACGCAACCCCCGATTCAGACAGCCCCCACTACAGAGCTGCTGGTTTATAACCCTTCAGAAAAGCTTCCAAGTTATTTCTGAGCGAACATCTCCCCCCTCAGACAACCCTGTACTGTCGTGTATATCACAGACCCAGAGAACGGGTTGGGTTGGAAGGGACCTCAAAGATCATCCAGTTCCAACCCCCTGCCGTGGCAGGGACACCTCCCACTAGAGCAGGTTGCTCAAGTCCCCATCCAACCTGGCCTTGGACACATCTGGGGATAGAGCATCCACAGCTTCCCTGGGCAACCTGTGCCAGGGTCTCACCACCCTCAAGAGTGAAGAATTTCCTCCTAATTTCCAGTCTAAATCTAACCTACAACCTGCGAGTATAGATCAGATACGTGTGAGCAGCTGGCCAAGGGTGCTGCTGAACATCTCCCCCTCTCCCTCCACTGCTACTCAGTGACATGGGACCAGCTGCTACTCGGGGACACTTATGCCCAAGCTGCTGCTTCTGGATTCAGGTTGGACCCAGACCAAGAGACAGCGCTCTGGGGGCAGCGTCCCCTTCTGCTGCTCGCGTGTGGTACGAACTGAGAAGGCTCTCAACGACAGCACTTTGCAGCGGGTCTTTTATGTAAAATACAAAAGCTACAGAGTAAAAAGCAGTGGTAGGAGCTGAGGGACAACCAGCACAGCAGACGTGAGAAGTTCAGAACGCTTACCTTCAGCTTTTTCAACTCCTGCAGAATCATGTAGTCAGGCATGTTGTCAAACAGTCCGTCTGTTGCAGTCAGAATGATGTCTCCCAGTTGGACATCAAAAGAAGTACTGTCAGCAGCATCGGGGCTGTGAAGATGACAGGGATGTTAGGGACAAGGACTCAGCTTTCACTGAGACACCAAGCAACGGCAAATGAGCACCTCAGCAGTAACTCACGATGGTTATGGGCTGTTCTGTGAAAGAAATAATCACCAACTGTGGAGCTTCTGCGCCAGGAGGGCTTGTCAGGAAAGCCACCGCACAACTGTGACTGCAAACAGGTAACGCTCCAGCTCTTACACAAAGGATTTGCATTTAAAATTCCCACATGAACAATCCTGCAAACTAATCTGCTTCGCGAGCGTATCTCCATGGAAACCATCAAGGGGAATGGCAGCTCGGGGCTTCCTTCTCACTCATCTTCAACATCTGTGAGAGCTGTACTTGAAGGGACAATTCATAACAGGAATGGCCAAAACACTCCAGGATTCTGAGTCGCCTTCTACTGCAATGAAATACAAAACACGCCTGGCTCCACGGAGACCTTGCTGGGGCCTTCTAGTGTCTGAAGGGGGCCTACAAGAAAGCTGCAGAGAGACTCTACAAGGGCTTGTAGTCACAGGATGAGTGGTAATGGCTTCAAACTGGAAGAATGGAGATTTAGATTAGATGTAAGGAAGAAGTTCTTCACTCTGAGGTCAGTGAGACACCAGCACAGGTTGCCCAGGGAGGCTGTAGATGCCTCAACAGTGGATGTTTTCAAGGGCAGGGCGGCCGGGGCTCTGAGCAACCTGCTCTAGTTGCAGATGTCCCTGCTCCCTGCAGGGGGACTAGGTGACCTTTAAGGTCCATTTCCAACCTCAACCATTTCAGGATTCTATGAAACTGCTACCAGGAGACCACAGCCTGTTGTCTACTCGTGTCTAGAGGAGAAGGTATCTATTGTGGCCACGAGTATTGCTGCAAAATCTGACTCTCAGAAGCAGCGTAATGACAAACTGTTCTTTTTAAAGATTCTTCAGGGGTCTTTAAACGGGAGAAGCGGCTCCATCCTGTGCCGTCTGGCTACGCCAAAAAGCAGAAGAGCTGCTTTGCTCAACTGATCTGTAGCTTCAGGAAGGTTCATGGAGTGAAGATCTCCTGCCTATTCCCATATATAGCCAAATTTAACATTAAATGGGCCAACAGATGAAAAACAACAGTACTGGAGAAGCATTTAGACAACACGCGTGAGTACTAATGAACGTCAAGGACTGTGCAGAAACTAGCCAGAAAGCTGTAATCATGACTCAGAGCTGAAGTGTGGGAGCTCATTTATCTCGCGCTTTCCTTATTACACGGTGACTCAGATGACTTCGCTTTCCTGACTTCCACTGGACGTTATCAATTATCCTTGGGCTTTTTGGTTTTTGTCTTCCCATGAACGACACAATCTCAAAAAAAAAAATTAAGATTTTTCCAGCCCTGGAATTTCATACTTAAATTTTAGCCTAATAAAGAGAGTATTTGAAGGTTCTCATTTCAGAGATCTGCCCTCGCTTCCTCTCTGCAGTCTTACAATTAAGTAATAAAACCATGTGCAAGAACAGTCAGGAGTTTCAACAACCAACACTTTCCAAAGGAGTTATTTTGGCGTTGAAGTCATCACCCTTCCTTGGTACTTCGTAGAATCATCGAGTCACTGATGGTGGAAGAGACCCTTAAGATCACTGGGTCCAAACCTTGGATCAAAACTGGAAGATGCCCCCTGCATTCCCCGGGTACTGTGGGCACTCTGAGGAGCCCTTTATCATCTTCCTGCATTCAGAAGAGGGACGGGACCTGAAGGAGCACACAGCCATTATTGGGGAGCTGTATTTGAACCCATAGCTGAAATCTGATTTATTATTTTTTTTCTAATAAATTCTACATTACTGGTGAGACTTCACGAAGTCAGGATGGCTCAGCCTGACATTCTTCGGGGAAGACACGAGTACGAGTCTGCCTTTGAAGCACTCATTTCTGTGAACAGATTGTCCTCTCCTCACACTCTCGTTTCCCAGCTTGGTGTTCCGCCAAACAGGTTTTTGGGTTTTTTTTTTTGCTCGTTTTGGTCAAATACAATATGCTGCGGGAAACAGAGCTATTTGGAAACACGAGTTCCAGTCACATGTCCCTCTGCTCTATTCTTCAAGTGCCTGCAACCTCACTGCCAAGATATCTCAATTAGCGTACTCCAGCCCAGTCTCAGGAGAGGACAGACAGGGACTGGGAACGAACGCCTCTGGTGAGACAAGCCACTCGTGCAGGATGAGGCCACCGGCGCAGCCTCGTTACAGCGGCTTTACTGAGCAACGTCCTTCCGTGGATCAGAACACGCCTAGTGCACGCCACATATGGGAGCACACCACCGAGAAGGAATTCTCCTCAGCCCGATAAATCTGTGCAACAGCGCGCAAAGTTTGTGAGGTACGAGGTGAAAAATGTTCACGTTACCTATAGGTGGGGAGCGGGGGGCAGGTGTAAGACCCTTGGGCCGGGGAGGTTGGTCAGATCCCACACGTGTGCAGCCTTTTCCGAGCCGCTCACAAACACAGATTACAAATGGAAGATCCTCTCCCGTCTTACCTGTCACTTAAGACAACTCCTTCCGCTTCCGGCGGAGCTATTGACAGCTGGAACGGAGTGTTGAAGTAATGCTGCTGCTCGTCGGATCGATGGACGACTTCTCCTCCTCTGACTACCAAAAATCCAGAATCTCCCAAGTTGGCTGTGTGTAAACGGTGGCTTGTTCTGTCCAGAACGACGATGCAGGCTGTACTGCTTCCTGCAAACACGGCACGGTCACTGCAGTCAGCCTTACGGACAGCACTTATTCTTTCACTGACTTGATTCATAGTCCAATTATTCACATATTCCTCAAAGCTTACAAGCAGAAATACTCAATAAGGCTGAAATTAATACGCACTAAAGATAAAATGCTGGAACTGCAACACAAACTATGATTTTTCTATAGGACTTACTTCTCCTGCTTTCATTTTGGTAAACACATTATGCTGACAAACTCTTGTTTTGTTCCACTTTATTTACAGTTTTCCATCCCAACGTACGTCAGCACATTCTGCTATAGGACTGGATTTACGGAACTCACATAAAATACTGAAATTCCGAAATCATGGAGATAATAGAATTCTAGCAGCATCCATACAATGCTAGGTGCTCTCCACACAGTTTCACTCATCAGCTGTAAATAAACCACGCCAAGTAAAGCACTGCTTGCAATTAAGTATTGGGGATTATTGTATCACTTGTCAGAACAGTAAAATGCTTTTCTCCGCAGCAGGAGCTATCTTCACGTTCAAAAATCATAACCCTGTCACGTCTTCAGGATACGAACTTCACAAGTTTAAAGAAAACACGTTTCAGAGGCAAATACTATCCCAGATTAAAGAAAGACAGAAAAGAAACACTTCTATTTGTCTACTGCGCTCAGAACTGTCCCAGCCATGCTTGAGGGCGCTGAGGAATTCTTGATTCATTCACTGGGAAGCGGCCACCAGCTGTGCTGGGTTGCAAGCCACAGAAGTAACCGATGGCAGAGATGCCCATCCCCAGGCCGCGTCCTTCACAGCAAACAGCAGTCCCTGGGTTTCGGCACGCAGGGCAGCAAAAGAACACTCATTCCTGAGGAGGTGAAATGCAGCTAAAGCATTGCTTCTGGACTTCTGCCTCTAACCCAGGTCCCCACATCACCAGCTGGTGAATTCATCTTCTATCCCAGTGTCCTCCCAGGAGAGGTTTCCAAGCGTTGGACAGACCAGAAGCTTGCAGTGAGCTAAGCTTACACCAGGCTTGCTAGAGCCGAAGTCCAGCTGGCTCCGGGCATCACCTACTCCAGATGTTTCCCTTTCCAACACAGGGAGTTCCCTGCGAAGCACTTGCACTCGATTTGTTCTCTAGCGAATACACAGGACTTTCTCCACTCTGAGTCAAAGCAGTATCTTAGGAAATATTTGGATTTTATAAGTGACAGCATCCAAGATAGTTTTGCAATACAAGAATAGTGTCTAAATAAATGGCAGTTTCCTCCCATTTCAGTTTAAAAGTATTTGCAAGATTCAATTCTGATGAACTAAGTATCAAGACTTGAAGCACAACGGCAAGGAAGTTACTGCTTAATGAACCCTCCTTAATGAAGTCCTTTCCTTTCACTTCATTTTAAATAAACTCTAAATGCTCATTGCTGGGGGTTTTATTTCTACTTCTAAAAATATTGTTCTCGGTTAAAGGAGAAACACCGAGGATCATTAGTTTCAAATTCTAACTCCATTAGCAGAGCGTAACTAGGAGGCCATGTGTGGAATGCAGATCTTGTGACTCAGCACACGCTGCTTTTCAGACCTGGAAAGGTCAAGCCAAGCAAGGCTGCCTCCGTCTGCAGAGCTCTCACCAGCGGCCCGCTTGCAGATCACTTACAGCCTCATCTGCTCCGCACTAATAGGCGCCGTTTAACACCCAAACTCCTCGTGGAATCACCGACCGCTGCTGTTCTAGTGATACTTGAGGTCACTTCGGAGGTCCGAACCTATTCTTTATGTGAATAATGCGAGAACATCTGTTCCGAAGCTCAGCAGGCAAGTTAAATATAGCTTACGCAGCACTCTGCTGGCATAGAAGCTTAAGGTCAGGTGAGGAGCATGCGTATCACCCAGGGTCACACTTTCCTGGTGCAGGAGAGCTCACACGCCCTTTAGAAAAGTCTTCTGTTCTCAAGGTTGGCAGCTGAGGCCGAGCGTGGCCTCTCTATCTGCTCGCTGGTCCCAAGGCAGCTGGATGCCCTGTCTAAAATCGAGTTGGACACAGAATATGCCAAGCATCTACTTCAGCTTGCTTTCAAACAAGATCTGTAATGACTTCCCCCCCAAAGAATTATCAAAATAATAGATGGGACCAGCGGTTGTAGGATAGGAACTGCTGAAGCCAACCAATGAGGTTTGGAGTTCACTGGACATAAAAGGCAACAGGAGCAGCAACGAACGAGCAGAACCGCATCCAGTTATCGTCTGAAAAGATTTTTGCTCGCACAGCTGAAGCAAAAAGCCGTAACCAAAAGAGTTTTCAGCAGAGAACAGTTATTTATACACAGGTAACAGAAGTGCAGATGCCACTGCGTGTTCCGCTGCAGGACTCCCTGCGAGCACCGGTGAATTCCCACCCCTCCCATAAAGGCTGTTTGCCTTTTATTGAGATTTACAGTCAGAGTCATGTTTATATTCACATACGCACACACAAACGTTCCCTGCCTTACTGAATGAATCAAAATAGTTCTTAAACATGCAAGGGAAAATAAGGATGCTAACAAGACAACTGCATTTCTGGGGTTTTGGGGTTAATTAGAAGGAGATAACTGCCTGCAAATTAGTTGTAGAAGCTGACAACAGATCTAAGCGACCTTGACTGTCCAGATAACACACAGCACAGACCCGGTTTGGAGGTTTTTGCTCTCTTACCAAGCAAAGGTACTTTGTTCTGCAGCAGCTCGCAATAACCCGCGGTGAGGATCCCGACAGGATTACTTGGTACAAACCGTCCTTCTTTTACTAAACGTTCACACGTTCGCATTAGAGTCCCTGAGAACTGAGAAGGGTCAACCCCATAGTCTCTCCAGCCACCTACACCATCTGCTACCCCTAGAAGAAAACAGAAAACGAGAGTTATACAAGCAGAACTGGTTTCCAAAACAAGGTTGGGTTTTGACATCGCTTATGCTATTCAGTAACTAAAAAGTAGGACGTAGCACCTGCTTGAAAAACAGTTTTGATTACGGAAAAGAAAAGTTCTAAGCGTTTGTAAGATAACTTCTGACATCAGCTCCTCGACTGAACGGAATCCAAATAGCTGAAGAAAAGGCAAAAGTCTACTGCAGAGAACTCTGAGGAGGCTGACCTGACTAGAGAAGAAGTCATGAGGAATTTAGGGGGGAAGAGGAGGATTCAATCCCATTAACCTTTGATTAGCCCATTAAAAAGGAAGAGAACGTGAAGGGTTTAAAGACTTTTTTTTTTAATACTACAAAAAAGAAACTTTCCCCCACTCTTCAGTGGCCCAAACTTTCTTCAAGCTACTTGCTCCTGCGCAGGCTCTTTCTCTTTGGTAATACCCATTTCTGCAGAAACTAAACTTTCCTTTTAAAGGTGTATTCCAAAAACCCACGTAACCAACGCCATGCTGGGACCTACCCCTGCCAAGGGGAGCTTGTTGCTTCCTGCTTCAGCCAAGCAAGAGAGTGAAAATTGACTATAAGCCAGTCAATTTTCAATCTGTTATTCAAAACCACCCAGATATTAGAAAATTAAACCAATTCTGCCAAAGCTTGGGAAGCTTCTGAACGACCGCAGAGGCAAATGGTGGTGGTGGTCAGAGGGAGACAAGCAGCAGGTACGATACTCTGCTGACCCTGTGGCTGAACATTTTCAACGTTCTCAGTGATAAAAGCAAAACACTGTCTGAAGGTATTATTTATGAGATAAAAATATTTCTACTTGGAAACTTCCCCCGAAGCTTTTTGATCCTCAGCATGTAAAGGACTAACCGATCCGAGCGCAGGTAACACAAACCAAAAGAATATGTTCATGACAAAAGCACGAGGAGCTAATTTCAGGGCTTGGATTGCGCTGAAGAACAATCTCCTCAGGAAAAAACGCTGCTATTAGCAAAGGCGTGAAAACGCGAGCGAGAAGGTAAAACCAAGTTTGCCTCCTCTACGAACGCCCTTCACACCAGACACCATCTGAAACTGAGACGGAAGGTTCAGAGCTGACCTTGGCACGAACTATAATCTGACAGGAGGCTACGGCCAGATTCTGAGCAGCCCATCAACATTAATCAGATTTCTCCCAAAAATAGTGCTCAACCTTTCAGACACCTGCTTTGTCCGTTTGCTTTCTTAGAAGAACACTACAGGAAGGCAGATCCGCGGTATTCACCTCTTTGGACCAAACCCCAGGAAGAAGCTCCTGGAAAAGCAATCCCGGTGTGTTCTCAGAAATGCCTTTTCTGGCTTCGAGAACAAACTAATCCTTTCTTTAGAGGTCCCACAACTTCAGGTTAATACTGGATTAACCCCTTGTTTGCTGCTGCCGCACAAAGAGATTAGTAAGAAAAAGTTTTAGATCTAGAACTTGAAACAGGCACTATGCTTGGCTGGGATGATGACGCTTGCTCTCCATGAAGTTACCAGATGAGCAGCTTTTTTCCCCCTTTAAGATGAACACAATCAGATGTGCTTTTGCTGGCTGAACACAGCAATGCTCCACTGACAACGGGGTTAACGCGATGAAGAGACGATGTTGGACAAGCAGTATCCAAAGCTTTTTGGCTCCCAAGGTAGTTACGAAGATCTCTCAAGCCATCAGTAAACCATTTTTGTATTAGTCTTCTTGGGAAATATTGAAATAGAAACCCTACAGCATTGGTTTAGAGTCCAAGAAAGCCAGAGCAAGCACCTCTTAAGGTTAATTATAAAAATCTGTTGTCATTTTTAAAGCAAAAATAAGAGCATGCCACCTGGTTTTCTTTGCTCCCTTCTCACTCCAGGCAGGAAATCTGAATCCATAATCATGGCAGCACACTTCAGGCTGTCATGAGCCCTGAAATGGCTTTGTCTGCCTCCCTTCCTGTCTGCTTTTGGCCAGCTATAAACAGCCTTAAGTACATTCTGCCAATGCCTTCCAGAATGACAATCCTCTAGATGGTCCACAAGCAGGTCCTCTGAGTTAGCTCTGTACCACGCTGAAGAGAACAGACTGGCTGCTTCAGAATCCACACGACAGTTGAGCGTCCTTCTCCATCCCAGCAGAGAACAAGCGAGCCCACCATGCTCGTGAGCAGGCCCTGCAGCATCTAACACCTCATCAGCTCGCTAGCGCAGGTACCACCACCAGCATCTGCTCTTGTCCCTGTCCAAAATGGACAACCTGGGTTTTTTGGCAAAGATTTGGGGGTTCCCCTCCACTCCTTTTCTTTTTTTAAACCATATCTCTAAACCATGAAAAATCAGTTCATTTAATTTAAGTTAAATGACCTCGCTGGCTCCCAGATGATGGCTCCTGAACGCTGCCAGAGCCGGCAAACGCTTCCTCCTGCCCCAATTCCATGGCAGCAATTCCTGCTGCCACGAGATCAATGGCTGTAGGTTGGCAAAGCACATTCAAGAAGTCCTGTACCACCCAGAAAACATCTACCTAGGTCGGGTTTGCCTTAAGAAAATACTTTTCCATTCCCTAAAACCTTTATCCAACCTGTCCTACCGTCAGGATGAGTATCTTCACGTTCTCAACACAAACTGAGCAGTTTTAGGGGAAAGGAATTTGTGATTTTAAAACGGACTGACCAAACTGCTGCTGAAACAGATGAAATGTAAATGAGAACAAAAAGAAAACTTTGTGGTATCCGATATCCAGCAAACAGGGAGCAAAACATTTGTGAGATATTTCACACTCCAGAAGTAGCGAGAACTGAAAACTCAACTCATGAAAATGGACTAATTTTGATGCAATAGCGTGTTCTCCCTCTGCCACCAAAGGAAAATTCAAAGGTGCTGCTATTGGCAGCATCGCTGCCAAGGAACAATGCCAAGCTCTAGTCAACCTACTGTCTTAACAAGTGAGAAAGATTACTCAGATTATCATTTTCTTACATTTCACTGTAAAACATTAAATGCTGTCTTCCAGTACCTATCCCTTAACCATCTTACAAAGTAGGAATCACAGGACAGTCAAGACAAACCGCACGCCTGTGAAGAACTGCTGAAACGGGACTGTATGCAAGCCTTGGTTTTTTTCCTAAGCTATTCAGTAAATCAGAAAAGTTTATGGAAAGAATATTTCTGTGGGTATTCCCTGTTCAGGCCTAAGCAGAACTCACACAAAAGGTCCACGTGACACGGTGAAATGCCTGTGGCCTGATGAACAACCACTGTAAATAAAGCAATTGAAAATTTCACAATCAATTGCTTCAAAAGAATAAATACTTCAAGTATTTAACCATACTAGGGAGACCATGCAGAATCTTTGAGAGTTAACACACCACCACATCACCTTCTGCTGGAAAATACACAAATACTACTGCCAGATTAAATACTTGCTGCATGTGTCAGTCCAAAAACTGGCGCTTTAACTTCTGCAAGATTCAGCGTATCAAGATCTCTCGCAGAGAACTGAGATGAAGCTTTGAGACAGAGCACGAGCAACTGATGCTGCAGCAGTGAAACAGAGCAAGCGAAGATCCCGGCACGGGAACTTAAGATTTACTTCAAGATGCTAAAAGCACCTGGGGTAAAACATCAGCTGAAATGCAAACGTGAAGTTGTTGTGACTGCCGACACGTGCAGAAGCCCGAGACCAGCCAGTGCCGAGACCAGTGACAGGGACTTTGTACCACACGCCTCTAACTCACATCCAGATGTTCTACCTAGTTCTGAGCAAATATAAACTAAACAGCCTTAAAATTCAGAACAAAACCATGATACTAGTCAAGTGTCACAGCATTATGAGTGGCGTTTCTGGCTAGCTGGCAAACTAACCTCCCCGTGGTTGGAGTCCAAAGTACCACCCTGTCCCAAAAAACTCTCGAAAGGTTGATACTCTCAAAGGTTGCATCAGCAGAGAAGAATAATCCCTGGCAGAAGCAGCACAACGGTGCCACCAGGACCTGCTTTGGCATACGACCACAAATAACTCTGTGAGACACTCCACGCATCCTACAGAACTTTAAATTTCGTGAGATCCTTACCCGAATTAGCAGTGAATCACTGATAAAAGAACATCAAAAGGATCTACGTGTGACTGCACTTCCTTTGCATCAAATACAGAAGAAAGGCTAAAACGGTAACAAAGCACAATCTGTTGCACTGCACAAGTTTGAAATCCAGCACCTCATTTGTCAACGCATCAGAATTGAGATAAACCCCTAAGATTCCTTATTTTATCAGCCATGAGCAGCTTCGCTGGCAGCGTGTGGGGATCACAATGTCACAGCCAAACTGTCAAAACTTGCATGGGGGGGGGACACGCCAAGAAAGAACCCAGTTAAATACAAATCCCCAAAGGCAGATTGCGTGTGACTGATAACTAGCTACAAAAGGAAAGGTTACTTATTCACACCCTGTATTTTACAAGTTACAGTGGAATTTCAACTACCCTTACATGAAATAGAAAGGTACAGGAAGAATAATTGGCTGGGATGATGAGGAACAAAAAAGCAAGAGGCAAAGTGAGAGATGATGTTGAAGAACAAACAAACTGAAGGAGAAACAACTGAAAACATTAAATTGTGCACTGACTTCCAGGAAAAAGCAGCAGTTCCTTTTATCTTTTTTTTTGTTCCCCTGCTGCAATACACTGATGTTCCTGAAATAGATTTTTACCATGCAGGTCTCTTACCTATTTTAAAGCCTGACAAATCATTCCGTGGACTTTGGGAGCTACAGGAGAACACTGAACTATTATTTATTTCTGAGAGTTTTGCAAGAACTTCCATACGTAGTTGTATTTAATCTCTCAAGGTGTTGAGTAACCGTGGAATGGATTTTCATAGCTGCACAGCCACGGCAGCCAGCACTGGAACGGTGAAAAGGGACAGGTACTGCAGACCACCATCAGCCAAGCTGGACTGAAATCACTCGCAGCCCAAGCAGCCTCAGCCTCACAATATTAATAGTGTGGATGAAGCAAAGGAAGCAGCGGGATATTTTTTGCAACGTTTCCTGCGACAGAGGTATGACTAACACCTCACCTACCGTCCTGTGCCCAGCGTTGCTTATTTCCTTCTGCCGTTTCTGACAGAACCTGCTTTTTATTCAAGCTAAGATCTGCGCAGGAATGGAAAACTGTCGGCTACCGACAAGTATCAATAGCACTTACAACTAAACTAGGTGTTCAACTGCCGTTTCTGCTCAGAATGCATCGTGTGCAATGCCCTTCCAGAAACTGTGGTACGGAATAACCAGATTTTAGTTTCGTTCTCAGAAAAAGAGCTACCGCGTTTCTAAGAGGTTACATTCAACCCTATGTATGAATACATACATATTTATTTAAGAACATACATATATATTTAAGAACAGCTCTGCTGACACTTGGATTCGCTGTATTGACAAGAACGTCAGTGAATACGATTGTTAGCAGGGATGTTTCTCAAGCTGTAGTTTTTCTACAAGTGACGGTTAAAAGTCACATGTTAAAAGTTTAATTTGGACTATTACAAAGTAAGAATGTTTTTTTCCCAAATCACTGAACACTCCCTCTAAGATGTCCTGAGTTCTCCCAGTAAAGCAGGTGAAAGGCTGCTCAGAAGCAAGCAGGCGACTTGTCTCCTTCAGCATGCTAAGTTGTGATAAGACAGCAACCTTTTCAGTATGTATGGTGCCAAATAAACCACCCAGCAGAGTCTTATATGACCTTCAGGCATCAAAGCAAGAATCCCTTCCTCCTCTACAGTTGCCAGAACAACCCTGACATTTCATTTCCAAATCCTTTTACATTTTGCAGTTAACCTTTCTGGAGGACAGTCAGACTAAGGACATTCCAGGACAGCTTTACAAACTGGCTGCTGACAAACTTAATTTTCAAATACAGTGCAACTTCTTCCAGTTTAGAGTAGCTGCCCTACAATACCCCCTTTTTAAAAAAGTTAAAAATCAAGATCTGCAGCAGATGGAACAAGTTGTCAAATTTTATCTCTGCAGTGGACAAACAGTACCCTGCTGCTGGACAGTTATTTTTTTTTTCCTACTAATTCTGGGGATGAGAACTAGTTTGGAAGACCTGCTAAGTTGCACTGGCTACACCCAAACTTCTCCCCAGCACAGACATTGTTTAAGTGATGCTGTCACGGGATGCGCATTGGTTGCTGTCGTGTTTCAATAATGAGTCACACAACAGCTTGGAAAATCCATAAAAAAAGAGCAAAGACATCAGGAGCCTGATAAGGCAGGAATAAGCAAGAGCGAGCAGATCTCAACAACAGAATAAAATGATCATCAGCATGAAAAGTCTCAAAATTTATAAATAAAAATTTATTACATGTATAAATAAGCTTCAATGTTGAGTTTTGTGAAATGTTTATACAAAGTGTTTAAGTTCATTTTTAAAATTTGTTTTACTCCCCATGCACTAAAAATTCTACACATATGCTAATTAGGAAAAACGAGAGGTGTTAGTTTCTGAAGAGTTTTGCTTTTCAGCTTTGAAAAACAGTATTTCTTGTCCTCAAAAGTCACAAAGGCATGCCTTGAGGTGTGCGGTATTACATAACGTCTTCCAGGTCTTGAGAAGACACCTGAATATTCTGAGGATCTGGACAGCCAAGACACAGAAAAGTACAACATAGTACAAGCAGGAGCAAAAAGGAAACGTGGGCCTGTATCATAAAGCTCTAGAGATTCCTATTAGTAGTAAAGCCATTTCCTTTTCTCAAGTCATCCCAAAGGAAACACTCTAGTTCTGAGTTTCTTGTTTCTCCCTGTGCTCAGAACGGCAGGAAAACATGCAAATTTATGAAGTCCCAGACAAAAGCAAAAAGAAGGGACAAAACCCACCAGGATTCAAGCACAGCAGTAACAGGCCTTCTCAAGCCTCTAACAAGGGAGGACTGGAAATATCATGAACCTTCACAAGCTTTCTGTTGATGTTACTATGACAGGATAAAGCACAAACTAGGAGACACTGTTAGGTTTTCAGCCTTTAGACTATACAGCACGCCTACAACAAAAGAATAGTTTGGTATCGGCTATAAACACACTGCCTAGTCAACTTTTGTTTGAGCTAAGAAAACGAATCCCCAAGCGCTCATGCCAAGCGGCTGGGAGTAGCTGGTTTGCTGTTACGCCACACCCAGATCCATCCCACACAGGAGCGCTCCCATATATTGGTTCTAGAAAAGACTGGCACAAAGAATTTTAAATTAATTATCTGGCACGGCTTTGTCACAGCTGACTACCAGGGAAGTCTAAGTGATACGCTTGAACTGCACTGTTGTCTAAAAGCACTCTTACCGTGCGCCTGGTGTGCACGGGCTAAAACCACACGAGCTTCTTCGTTGAACTAAATGAAACTGAAAAATAAAGCTTGAAAAGCAACAGCTCAGCTCAGCCAGTTCTGCTGAGGCACAGAGTCAGGCAGGTATTGAGTCAGTACAAAATTTACAAGGGTCTTTGCAATACAGAACCTCAGATTTGCGGTGAGAGTAAGAGGAATCAAGGGCAGGGTAACTACCACTGGTGCTGAAACTCTTTTTGCAGCAGCGTAGAAGAGCTGGTTGAGAAAGGGACAGCAAGGAGATGGTTGAGAAAGGGACAGCAAGGAGATGGTCACAGTAGCAGAAACAAGAAGGAAAGTGTATCTGTAAACTTCAGCACTACAGATGAAGAAAATGCGTCCAGCTAGACTGCATCAAAACCCACCCTAAGCGTTGCTGTTTGCAGAATATACAGTGACCTTGGGGTTTTGGTGTGTGTATCAGAAAAGCAATAAAGAACTAACATGACAAGCCTTATAGGGGAAAAAAACCCAACTTTTCTATTTAAATTATTTTCTTCTTGGTACTTAAGATATCCTGGTCTGAAGCCTTCTTTGCTGTTTGATGCTTAAGCAGAGTCTCCGTTCTGTTTGTTTTCAAGTTGCCATGAAAATGAACGCAAAGACCAGCTCAGAAACGCGATTCTCTGGTGAGTCCAGCAGGAACACAAAACAAGCTGTAGGTCCACATATGGCAATTGCCAAATATGGCCAAAAACCCCCTAAACATCATCATCATATGGCTCTAAATCCATCCGCTTCCCCATGCAAAGAGTCCACCTAAGTAAAGCAGCTTCTGCATTTCTCTTAGGGGCAAATACCGATTGCTCAGTTATTTATCAGCGCTGGCCTAGTATGAACTTTAAAGGCCGCCAGCCTTAGTCACATGGTAACCTAAGGCTGTCCAACAGCTAATTCTGACCGAAAAAAGTTTCTCTGGAACAGGCACAACAGAAAAGATGCAGAGTATTTGCAAAGCATTGACCCGTTTTCCATGTCTCCTTGAAAGCTGTAGCATCATCCTTAGAGTAACAGCTCCCTGGAGAATAATCAGCAAGACTGTTACCTAGCACCAAGTCAGAGCTTTCTGAAAAAATATCTCGGCTCTGTTCAACAGCAACCAAGTTACGACGACAGCATGAGATCGTGAAGAATCACCAAGCACCGACACATCCTGAGATACTGCAGTGCAATCCCACCAGGTTTAAAAAAAAAAAGAAAAGAAAAGAAAACCACAACGCACCACTTAAAAAGAAAAAAAAAAAAGAAAAAAAAGGGGGTGGGGGGAAGAAGCATTTTTTTTTAATGTCAAACTTTGGGTGAAATTTTACTTCTGCCAGTTGCTTTGAAAACTAACTTTTGCAGAGTGTCACTACCCCAATTCAACCTTGACTGCACAGAGAAAGGTCAAGCACTGTCAAAAGCAAAGCTGCTCATGAAGCGAAGAGTCCATTGATTATCTGTAATCATTCACTACTTCGAAAATTGGAACCCCTACGATTCATTTTGCACGTGAATCCCAACCAGAGAGCGCAAAGCAAATACTGAAACTGAAGTTTGACATTTGAAACCCGTCTCAATGTCACTTTGCCTTTCGCTTGACAAGGACACGGCACACGCTAACAATCAGGAAGTGTCTGTTTCAATGCTCCTTTATGTAGAAACGCAAGATGCACACATGGGGCTTAAAGTGAAACGCGCTACGGGATGTGCCTCTGGCTCTCGGAGCCACCAGGCCTTACGGGCACCCACAGGTGAAAGGCCAAGGCTGGGCCCCGACACCCGGCACCCACCCCTCCCCAAAGGCAGGCTGAGCGAGCGGGCGTCGTGCTGCAGCAAAGAGCACCGGGGCTTTCTTCTGAAACTAAAAAAAGACATTTACAGGCAGACATTTAGAGGCGGAACCGGCTCCTTTGTCTGCGCCGGCAGCCTGAGCGGCTTCGCCATGTGCGGCTCAAGGAGGGGGAGGTCACGACGCCAAAGCCAAAACCAGCTCGGCAGCCCCGAGCAGGACCCCGCCACACTCACCCAGCACATCTGCCGACCGGTGCCGGGCCACGAAGCAGGCGTCGTCCCCGTAGCACATGCCTTTCTTGAGGATGCCCTTGCGGAAATCTTTGCCAAAGCCACAGCTGGCTGTCACCAAGCTGTAGTCGCGGGAGTCCGTCTGCGAGAGGCCGCCCAGGACTGCCCGGGCCACCAGCCTGCCATAGGAGAGCACCGAGAACATGGCGTGGGGCGCCCAGCAGCCGAGAGCCAGGACCGCGGGGAGCCACCGGCGCAGCCGCCTCCTGACCTGCGAGCGCCCGCCGCAGGGAGCCAGCCTTCCCCTGCCCGCCGGCCGGC